>JANIIA010000192.1:54963027-54988459 GCA_027478495.1 Erythroxylum alaternifolium
CCTAACTTCACTAATTGGTCTTCTCATAGACCCGTTTCCCTGATCCGACCCGTTAGGTGGGACCGGGATGTTACAATAATACTCCCCCTCACGATCAAATCTAACAATCTTGATGGATTTTTCCAATTGGTTCTTAACTTCAACATTAGACATCTTAAATTTATCAAGAATTTTAAAATTTTCCTTAAGTAAGAACACATAACTATAATGGGAATAATCATCAATAAATGTCAAAAAAATATCTAGAATTGAATAAGGTAGCTATATATGGTCCATTGATATCTGTATGTATGATATCTAAAAAACCCGATGCTTGAGTTGACCTCTTTTTTTATTTTAATCAACTTGCCTCTGCAACAGTCAACATATGTTTTCAGATCCTCAAAATCTAAAGTTAAAAGAATGTTATATTTTATCAATCTCTCAACTCTCTCTTTATAAATATGACCTAATTGTTTATTCACAACATGTAAGATTTTTCCTTAATCAGAGGTCTTTTCGAGTAACTTGTTTAGCAATATATGAAGAAGCATACATGTCATGAGGGATAAGACACATTCTATACAATCCATATGACAAGAAAGCAGTACCAATATGTTTTGCATTAAAGGATAACAGTACAACAAAAGTATTAATGACAAAATGATAACCTTCTTTGTCTAACACTGATACTGAAATCAGATTTCGTCGAAAAAATGATATATAAAATGTGTTATAAAATATGAGAACAAATATCATATTGTGGTTTAAACATACATCTCCTACATACATAACATTAACTTCTTTATTGTTGCTGACTAGTAGTTTCTCCTACCCTTTAGTTGGCTTTCTCCTAGATATGAACCCCTGCACTGCAAAGGCAATATGCTTAGATGCTCCACTATCTATCCACCAAGAACTAGATGTGGCTATAGCAAGATTAGATTCATGAATCATATAAGTCAAGAAGTTACCTGAAAGCTCCTGTTTTTCCTTCCAAGCTTTTTATTTCTAACAATCTGAACTTTTTATGTCCCTTCTCTTACAGAAGAAGCACTTCATATTCTTCAGATCTTGTGGACCTTTAGCAATACTAGACTAACCGGTATGCACAAGCAGAGAGGATTTAGATTTCTTACTTTTGACCTTTTGGGGCTTGACCTTTCCCTTTCCTTTGGTTGTTGCAAACAAAACTGTATAAAGAGTGTTTTTCAGCTTCTCCTCCTTTTCAATAGAACAGGAAATCAAAGCATTAATGTCCCAAGCCTCATCCTGCGAATTATATATAGTGACTAGAATACCAAACTCTAGTGGGAGTGTATTTAGAGCTTGGTGCACTATTAAGGCATCAGGAATTGGAATATTTAGTGCCTTCAGCTTGCTCTAGAGGTGGACCATTATAATTATGTATTCCCACACTCTCCCTTCTTCGGTGTACCTCATGAAAAACAACTCCTTAGTCAAGGTACTTATCTCTGTATTGGATGAGCTTTTGTATTTCTAGGAGACATTATCCAGGAATTCCTTTTCTATATTCATATCTAGTAGTCCACTAAGCAAATGATCCGGAATTGATCTCTTAATGGTCAAATACCACATCTTGTTTGACCTCTCCCAAGCTGCTAATGCTATTTTATTAGCTTCCTCACTAATGGACTTAGGTAAGGATGACCTATTCATACGCATGGCCATATTAATATTCGCCATCTCTACATACTCTTTCCACTTTTTAAAATTGAAACCAGTCACTAGTTTCAATTGTGACATTGTTATTGTTGACAGAAAATATGATTGCATAATAAAAATGTACAGAATAGCACAAATGTAAGATAATAGCGATATTTAAAGCTATAAAAAAGTATATGTATCGAGAATCTGATTACACATATCATGAAATACTTGTGGGCTGAGTACATAACACATGCAAATCAAACATCCACATAAAAAGCGATTAGAGTACACATCACCAGTAGATCATTTAAGCAGTGACTTTCCTCTATCTAATGCTTTTATGTACATCTCAAAATCTTACGTAAGGTTAAACACCTGTGGACAGAATAACCAAACATAAGACCAGAATCATCCTCCAACATGCAAGCAGAATAATTCAAATACTGACTCAAAAAGCCGCTATGATGACTTCATTCTCATCAGTATCCAAAATGTCCATAAACACAAGGGATACACTTGTATGCTATCCTTACATTCTTTATGGGCATACAGTACGTGACAATGTACCATCAATAAATGTAAAATCCGAATACACATTTTCATTATCACATAATAGTGCTGAAAACATTATCAATGGACTTTATTTGAGACTTTCTTTCCTGTAAAATCAGAGTGACTATCATCTGATGCCGAACATTGAACTTACCGCATGAGACACAAAACCTCTTATATCTCCCTCATGTTAAGTTCGAAGCATAAAAATTCACTTAAAAACAACTTTAGAATGCTTTATTTCCTTTTTTGGAGTTAAATTTTATTTATTACCAATGTAATAAATGCAGAAAAATAAAAAAACTCATTTTATGAATTCCTGGGACTCGAAAATTGACCGAAAATAAACCTGGATGTCTTTACGAAAATTCTGAAAATTTTGAGTTTTTTTTGTCTTTTAGTGTGTTGAAGTCAGCATCGCATCAACGAGCTGATGCCAACATGCTCATTGATGGGTGTAGGTGCGGGTGCCATGCATGTACCCACCTTAGACAGGCCAAGGGTGCACCCATGCGCCAGATGCATACCCACGTGCCTATACCTTTATGGTGCGTGTAGTGCACGCGCCTACTGCCTTTGACGCCTGCATCTCATGCTATACACGTGTCCTTCCCCTGAATGGCCACGTGTCGAACATCTATCTAGCACATGTAGCGCATGTGCTAGAAGCTTCACATTTTGGTGTGTAATGTTCACTTGTCAGGCACATGCCCCCAACATTCTCTCACCCCTCATTAGAGATAAGCGATTTTTGAGTTTCTTTTTGTATTTAGAAACTCATTTTCAAACCGTTTTTCAATGCTAACCACATGTAACATATATTTAAGCATTCATACGTAAGAAAAAACCAAAAAACAAAGCGTTTTCTCTCTAAAACCGTCATGGAGAAAAATAACAAAACCTTCATTTTTGTCTATCCGATCACATAACCACTCTGATAGCACATATAGTACATAACCGAGTCTTAGTTACTTATCTAGGATTGAACGTGAAGGGAAAAAATGAAGAAATATGAAAATGTATGATTTCAGTTCTATAACTTCAAACAAGCTTTCTAAGCCGAAACAAGCGTGAATCTATACATCTTTACGGCAGTTGCCCACCGCAACACGTTTAAGCCTTTTGTAGCTTTATGAGTACGTAAACCTTTGAATGGGTCAGAGTATCCATACGTTCACGATTTGTATCAACAGTTACAAGAGACCTTAGGCCTCTATATATAGTATTCATATTCGGCTTTTTCATCACAGACTTGATACAGATCCGATTCACACTTACTGTAGTCAATTTTTCTCGCTGAACTTTAGCCCATTAATTCAAATCTTTTATTAGACTATTTTATTATCTTTATCCAGATTAAATATAATTTGCTTAATCATAAATTTATCAAAACTATTAAAATGTAATTAATTGTTGTCCAATATCTAACAGGCTAACCAGATTGTAGAAATCGTAGCGTTAAGTGAATAGAATCAAGATGTTCTAAACAAACGAACTCAAATGACTAGCCAAAGACGCAAAGACTGCTAATAGCAAAGAGCAGAGGAAGGTCAGATTGTGAGGTTTTCTTGAATAACTGTAAAAGATCCTAGTATGTTGCCACCAACATCCGGGAACGTTTCACAGCCAGACAGAGCCTTGACCTTGCCTGTTCTATCAACTTCAACTGGATACTTTAGTAGGTGACCATTCAGCTCTGTCACCTTATCATCTGCATATTGTCTCCAGCTGAGCTCACCAAGTGATCTCACACGTCTCACGCATTCCAGACTCTCTGGCTTCTCAAAACATCCCTCTAGACCACCAATATGCTCTGCCCATAGTGACATTCTGTAGCCATATATCTGTTCTCAACAGTAACAATTCAACTAAGGAAGTTGTTCGAAGTAACAGTTCCAGCAATTGTCAGTGATATTGCACAAATATACCTGGCCATATGGATGAGATCCTTTACTTGCCCAAGTGTGTCCGGGTTGGTACCCGCCCATTGCTATTTCTGTATCTCGTGTACCCTCCATGGAACGTTGATTGATATTAGCGGATCCCAATATCACGTACTCATCATCCACAATCATTCCTTTTGAATGAATATATATCATAAATCGCCTATTTTTCTTGCTCAGAACCTGGATTTAGCACAAGTTTCGTTAACAAAAGGACAAGCAGATGCTATTCGTAGAAGTTGACAACTACAGAGACAAGGATACCGCAGGAGAGTTTGCTGAAGTGGAATTTTTGGTGTCTAAGCAGCTGTCCTGTCTGTCTAATGCTTCACGATTTCCAAGGCAGAAGAAAATCAAATAGTCTTGTGGCTCGTATGTATTTTCAAGACCAACCTCCTCCAGAGCCTTGTAAATGATTTGATACATCATTTGCATTGTTTTGTGCTGTGAACAAATAGCAAAGGAATTTGTGAAAACGATGATACAAAAGCGTACAGTATCGAGTCACTTGGAGAGTAATTAAAATGTACCTGCCAAAAGAGAATCCGCTGTGTTGGTGTACTTGCAGGAACACCTTCTGGCCACATGGGGATGAGGATATATGCAGCGAATCTCTCGTTTGCTCTTATCTTATCTGCTATTTTGAGAGCTATTTCCATGGGTATCAAGTTGTTTGCACCTGCAGATAGTAGCCATGCTCATCGCTGACCAAAGGTGATCCTTACGTAACTCAATGTTGCAAAGAAACTATATCTGCCCGTTTATTTTTCATCTCAAGGTTAAGAGTTGCTCACCTATGTCCTTGTAAGAATCCCAGTTATATGATGATCCAAGAAAATACTGGTTCTCGATGTAAATAAAATGTTGGGCAGCACGGATTGCCTTGATATATGCTGTATGTATACTCATGTCTATGAGTACGTTCTTCCCACATAACAAGTTCTGTCACAAAGTTATACCACGACAGTTAGATAACATACACTGGCTGCTTCACAGACACATAATAAGATAACGAACAAGGAAAGCCAAACCACATCCAGTAAGAAGTTTTGCCTCATACCCTGCTTGTTGCTTCTTTTGGATCTTTCGGAAAGCCTTTCACAGAATTGGAATCAATGGAGCGAAATACCTTCAATGGTTAAGAACTCTGTCAGGAGATTAAGAAACTAGAGATCAGATAAAAAAGATCACTACTTGATTCAAATTAAATACACCTGAACATGCCAATTCTCAAGATCATTATCAATCAGGCCAGGAATTTCTTCCATTCCAATTATTTCAGGAATTCTATCCAACTTTAGCAATGCATCATCGTGTGAGGCCTTTAGTTTGTTAATCCCATGACGTTTTGAAGCCTTTAGCCAACGCTCCTCAAAGTTGGTGAGGATGTCGTATGCTGCTGGACCATCAATTTTAGAGTGCAAATCATGCCATGGTTGTCTTGGACAACCAGCAACAGACTCCTGATAAATGGAAGCAGAAGAAATAACAAAGAGGAAGAACAGGATAAGTGATAGGTGATTCATTCTACCATCTTCATCTTCCATTTCTACTGGAGTCGAGAGATAAAAGAGATCTATTATAGTAATCACTCAAGTTCTTGTTCAGGTTAAAAATATTTGTATGTTGTGAAATATGTCAGTGTCGACTGATTAGAGAGGCCAATTTTCAACTCTAATTTGGTCAAAAACAGATACTTCAATACTCCTGTGGTTAACACATCAAAATGCTTGAGAATCATTATGGGTTTAAAACTAACGAGAGGCATGGATAATGGACTTTCGATATTTGATTCATAATCAAAGCTGAAAGCTGTTTAAAAGCTTCAACTGGAGCATTACCACAAATGTGGGGTTGTGATAATCATCTTTGTGTGCTGTTTGCAAGGATCTGAAAATTGGGTGCTGTGGTGTATCATATCTGCCCATGCATAAATCAAGGCCTCCAATAAATGCTGTAATCTTTCTTCTATACTGACCAGCATCAGCATCTACTATTACAGTTTTCTGATGGTGGGTATAGATGGTTCCAACTTCCTGGATAAAAATGTCAGCCAAAGAAAAGGAAGGTTCATTCAGCATTTAACAATACATAATCCTTATTTTAAGGTGATTGATAGACGTGCTGAAAACACAAATGGATAAACGATCCATATTTTGAACTGACGGAAAAAAGAAAAATATTTCAAATTTCTGGTAACTCATAATATTGGTGTTTGCACATCGTGGAAAGGCTTTTTAAGGATTTCCACCTTAAAAACCACTAAATAACATGTTAATTTGGTTTCCTGTTATTTATTTACATACTTCTATTTAGTTTAAAAGGTATTTGATGGCAGATTATAGCCAAATTAGAACCACCAGAAATGTCTCTCATAGAAATTTCCATCGAGAAGTATAAGAAGGAACTCCTAGAATTCTAGGCATTTAATGTTAAAGGAATATGCTAGTGATATGATAGGTCTCCTATTTTGATATCTTTTTCTATCACATGATGCAGAATGTAGCAAGCTGAGGTATAAAATCTAATTTCCCCTTTTCAGTTCTTTATGAATCGAAATATATTTATGCATGTGAGAGAGAGAATTCTATAACAAATCAGTAAGCATAGGCAAGTTCAACATCCTTCCTTTTATTTCTCTTATCAGATATTGCATGAGAGATTCATACAGAGAGTTATTCAGCGACGATTAGTTTGAGATGGAGCTAAAAAATACCCTACTTGATGCTCTCTAATTAAATTGTGAGTTATATGTATGTATATGGTAAATAATTATAACCAACCTGCTTTTTGAAGAAACTGTGTCCTTTCCCAGCAGATCGAGGACAGAGTAGCACTTGCACAGAAGAATGCTTGAAAAAACGGCGAGTCTCTTCATCATTGGTATGCATAACACCCTCCTACATATCGCATAGATCCAATCAATATCCACTGAATCTGAAAGAGTTCAGCAATTGCTATACTTTTTACACAGCAGACATTTTCAAGCTCGAAAACCAACTTTATGAATGGATTGTTACTAATTATTTGAATTCTCTCTAGGCTTGAGGTTTTTCTAGCTTGAATTAATATAATCTGCTGTTCTATTGTTTAAAACCAGATCTAAGCTTCTTATATCCAGCAAATAAACTGGGTTAACCTCTTACTCAATTTTTTGGCCACATTGAGAAGGTACATATTGCAGAAACTATAGCTCAAAACCCATGCTGAACTTGTAGATTCTAGTAAGTATTACCAAATAATAGTTGAACCCAGATTGTAGATTTTCTATGATTTCCTAAAACTCTCTATCACACTAGACTCCACAATAAGCAGACATTCGCGGAAATGTGGGTTGTGATTGAAATCTTAATACATTTGGGAAAATTAATTACTGCATCATGAGATCCAAATAAAATGAGCACAAATTACAGCATTAGCATTTAATCAATGACAAATGCACTGCTCAGATCAAACTTAAAAAGGCATTAAATTCCAACTCTTCAAAATGACTCATCCTTATGGTATTAAACATAAATGCTGCACCAAAGACTGTCCAGGGATGAAGGATGACTGCAGTTTTTCTGTCAAATTTACCAAATTGGAACTAGAAAACAAAAAGAATTCGACATGGAAATCAAGTCCCAAAAATCACACTAGATATGAAGGAACATTTTCAAGGAATAAGAAGAGTTTCATACCGTCTTGTATCCCAAAATACTCCTGGAAGTAGGATCATCCCATACAAGGAGAAGAACTCTTACACCTTCCTGAGACTTAATTTTCAAAAGTTCTCCTAGTGTGCTGTCCTTCTGATCATTACCAGTCCGGACCAACTTAACATTGTGGACAACCGACCAGCCAGTAATATAAATCAGACGACGAGCTTGACTGATAGCATTGAATATGTCAAGCCAGCAACTCCTATGCTCATAATTGACATGACCATCAAGCCTTAAATCAGGAAGTGAGCCATCATTGACGTGAGCATCTTGGTAAAGAGTAACTTTACCTCCTCGTCTAAGAGGGAAATACGTACCAGCAACTCCATCATATTCAGGACCTGCACCAATTCCATGCTTATACAAAGACAATTTCTCTGCTGGGGTAAACTGAATTGATAAACTTAACAAAGCCCCAGCCTTGCAGGGTTTGCCATTGGAACTAAGTATTGGGAATGTCCCTTCAATTAGAGTTCCAGAATGTAACTGCTCCACTGGGATCCCCACTGCACCTATAATCTGCGAGCCAACAACATCATCATCTTTGACAACAAAGTGAACTTCCGAAGCAGAATGTGCGACAGGAACATTGAAGTGTTGCATCCACACTGGGTTCTCGTTGTTAGTAATTACAAAAGTTCTCGCAATTACGGCACCTGAGACAGAAACTGTAACATAAGGATCGCTGGTTATCTTACTGGTTGTATGCCCTTCAACTTTGCTGCTAACCTTGAGAGAAAATTTGGAAAACACGTCCCCTAAGGTCTTATGAAGCATATCCATGTTAGGAAGATTTTTAGCCTCCTTAACCCATATATCTAAATTCCCATGTAAAAGAAGAACTTTCAGGGACTGCTTGCTGGTTTTGAATGGCACTGTTTCTTGGCCCTGCATATGCTGCGACCCTCCAAATGAAAAGTTATGATCAATTGCACTTTGAGCCATCTAATAAGGATTCTTTGCCTCGGTGCCTCTAGAGACTAGAAAGCAATCAAGAAAGCGATTGCAGCACTTGTGCGTGACAAATAACAATCAAAAATGAAATCCAAAAGATTGGTTGAACCTCAAGATCAAAACTTCAGAAATACCAGTTCCTCCTGCTCACCAATACCAAAAGAGTTACTGGTGATTAAATTTCTGCTCAAATGAATCTGGGGTAGCTCTACATATGCAGATACCTGGTCAGAAAAATGAACCTAAAGAACTTGGAAGACATTTTAGAGGAGACCAGACTTGAAAAACATAAAGGAATATAAGTGGGCAAAGTTGAAGGAGTAAAAGCAGCGTTTACGTGACAAGGAAATGGATCGAGCGGTAGGGTTGAAAACTTGAAATCAGAGATATTAGAAGGTATGAATACACGAAGTACAGAAGAGGAATCGCCACCCCTGCTGAGCAAGTAGCAGCCGAGAAGTCAACGTTTTACTTTACATTACCGAAAATTATTGCTAATTATATAAAGTGAGGTTACTGGGAAATGGCGTCCGGACTCCAATATTCAGACAAGATTATTATAAGTTGTTCACAAGTAGGCATTGGTGGTTTTTGCAGGTTGGTCATAGAAGAGACTTGCACTTCATTGGTTTTGGCAGTCATAGCCGGCGGCGGAAGAACCAATATTATTATATGTAATGTAACAGGTCGTTAACTTTGGCACTCCCGTCAAATTTGACAGTGCCGTATTTGTCTATTTTAATGTCACTCTGAATTCAGCGTTCTCATGGTCTTAAGTTTAAACCTTAGGAATATAAAATTTTATTTGACCAATACTTTATTCTTTACAGACTGATTCAATATAAACAGAGATTAATCTAAATATGAATAACTTAAAAGTATTAGAACCTTCCTAAAATATGCCGTTGGCTAAAAGAAAAAAAAGTTACTCTAGAAGACGACTCCTACCAATGTCTATCCTTCGCAACAGTAAGCCTTAACCAAGCCTAAAAGAATCTCAAGTGGCCATAGAAAATGGACAGGGTCAGTCGGTCATGAACAAGAACCAGTTGGACCTATTGTGTTATTCCTTCAGCATATCTTTTTTCTTAAATATTACACTTGAAAAAATTACAATTACAATTTACTTATTTGTAACCTTTACGGCTCCGGCGGAGATTAGTCTGAATGTGAATAATTTAAAGGTGCTTTCTTATAGTTAGGACCTACTTAAAATACCTCGTAAGCAACAAAAAAAAAAACTATACATTGTAATTTGCTTGAATTCTATCATCTTAATTCTTCGTGTCTAAATCTTTTCTCTGTTTCAATGGTTCGACTTTATTTATATCTATTCCTTTACTCTTTCTTTTTCTATATTTTCATATCCAATTCAACAATTCAAACCAGTAACATATTTCATTCACATTTATCCATTTAGGATTGCCATATTCGCTATTGCCCAACTGCATAAATGGTGTTTTAACCAACTTATAAATATAATTGATTTCTACAGCCTAACATTCAAAACAAAATAATTCAAATCAAATTGTTTATTTTAAAATAATATCAAATGTAAAAATAAATTCAATTTGGCAGAAGTGATACCATTATTAAATTCTAAGACATATTTAATTTACTACAACCTTTAATCAAATGAGATTTTCCCAACTTCGTTTCCATTTTCTTTTGCAAATTAGAAAGCATCAATTTTACTAGAATTCATCAGTTACTTTAATGTAAAGTATGGTATCAAAAAGTTGAAAAATTAATCAATTAAAAAAGTTCTGATTTGTGTCAACTATAAACTCAAAGTTAACATAATTAACTCATACTTTCAAGATAACTCATACATTAGCTGACACAATATAATTAAATAATTATTTGTTTTTATTTTAATAATTAATTATAAAAAAAGTTTGATAGTCATGTCTCTTGTTTTTATATGAGAAAATTAAAAGAGAGAGTTCTCTTGCTCCTATCTTTTCTTAGAAGAAAATTTAAGATCAATATCCGTTTTCCTATTGAATCATTGTACTTTGGTGGATAAATTTAGCATGCATTTGTAAGAACAAGGAGATGAAGATAATTGAAACAGTTTTAAGGAGAGTATACAAACTTTTAAGAAACATGAAAGAAGAATACAGAGGGGGAGAAAAATAAGTTAAAGAATTTAGTTTTTAAGTTCAAAATATTAAAGCTTTCAACTTTAGTACTCGAATATTTAACACTTAAAGCCAATTTTTATCAAATTAGTTCTTAAATTTTTTTTAAATCACCTCATAAACTTTTGAACTTAAGATTTGCAAACAACATAAAAATTTTTAGAAAATTTATTTTATGATGAAAAGACCATAATGGCTCATAGTTAAAATACTTGTCATTGATGCATCAATCCCTCATCCTTCATCCTTCGTTTTTATCCCTCATTCCCACATTTGAAACATTGGAAATCCCTAATCCCTAATCCCTAAATTAAAATTGAAATTCAAATCGTCATTAATTGTTCTACATAATGTGTAAACCCTCCATTTCTATAAGTTTCATATGGTAGTTGTTACAATGGTTTTTCTAGACACCAAACTTATACCAAAGTTATGTCTACTCCTTTAGATGACAATCTTACTTAAGTCCGTTTAAGCAAGATTTAACCTTTTTACGTGATTGTTGACTAATAAAACCTTATTCTCGAATGTCTTATGACCCTCGAAGTGTTTAACTCTCACACTTAAGTAAGAATACTTCGAAAGTTACGGTAAAAACCAACTTTTATTACTTTCCTAAAAGTATATAAAGGAATCATCTCTCTATATTTTTTCCTTCCTTTCTCCTCTATTCACTAGGAGTAAGACTCAAATAAGTTATTTATAGGCACTTCTGGCGTTACGATTTAGAATCCTAATTGAACTGAACTAACTAGATTACCTCTATCCTTATTACATTACATTACACTAACTAATTGGATGACACTCTCATCTAAATAGAGCTATATATGATAGGATTTAGGTATATCATAACTAACAAAATAAGAGATTACATTTAACTAGGAATGATACATCCATATCTATTAAGAACTTTACTATCTTCAGATGAACCTCCCAGATAGTCTTTATCTTTTAAAGCTAATGTACATCTACTTTGGTATTATCCGTCACATCATCTGAGATCTCCCTTTGACTATATCTATTGAAAATGAGTCATCCAAGCTAAAAGCCTTTCATAACACATTGGTCAAATCCAAAGCTTACCCATGTCAAATCCATTAGTCATGGTCTGTCTATTTGAGCACACATTTAGTCCTTGGAGCTCTCACATGTCTCCCTCATACATGTGATCCAGCTAACCTTCAACCCAAGGTCTATCGCAAGATATCTTAAGGCCTCACATCTGAATCTTACATCTCTTCGAAAATTTCTACCAATATGTACCAATGCATCCAACTCATCGATAATGCTCGTTTTCCTTGCTTACTTATAAGTCTTTACCTTATTCCATCATCCCAAGTGTCAAACATTAGTCAAGGCTCGCCAATGCCTGCACAATTCCATAGACTTAAGGATCTAACAAACCACCCCCACTAGAAGAACTCGATGCCTTTATTGAAATAATTCGTGGGCACCCCTTTGCATCTGTTTTTCTTGAAGACTCCTTGGTCATTGGCACATCTCCAACATACCATATTCCTTTTCCATTAGGTTTATCTTTACTTTTGTTCGAACGCTCTTTCACAACGCTCGTTATGGCTAAAAAAAACATAATTATTAAGGTAGACTTTTTCTATCGAGCATCAAAATTTTCCCCTTGATCCTTCACAAACATGGAATTTATTTTCTCCTCACCCACTTTCCATATTCGGCATTCATGAACAAAGTGTGACCCTTCACAAATAAAATAAGCAATATCCCGTTTTGTTTGTTTCTTGGACTTACAATGAGAACTTACCTTTTCCTTGCCTTTCTTTAAACCATACCATGTCCCACCATTCTTCTTTCCCTCATTACTAGTTTGAATTGGCGTGGCATTTGAAGATCCACTAAGGCACCCATATCCACTATCATGCTTAGGAGGTCTTTCACATTCTACCTTTGAAGCTCCGTTTGTGCCCAACCTTGTAAGCCATTTATGAATTTGGACAACTTGTCTTCCTCAGACATGTTCTGTATGTCCAACATTAAAGATGTGAATTTCCTCTCATACTCTTACATCGAATCATCTTGCTTTAGTCTCTTTAAAACTTCCCTTAAGAGCTATGAAGTGTTGTTAGAGAGAAACTAGTCTGTTAACTCCTTTTTCTACTAAGTGTCAATGGGAGATGTACCCACACTAACGTCATTAGAGGTTTTCGGTCTCCACCATAACTTTACATCCTTCACTATATACGTAGCCATGATTGAAACCTTCTTCGAATTGAGCACCTTTGCCACTACAAAGTATTGCTTTATGTTCCAAAAAAATTCAAGCTCCTTAGCACTCTGCTTTTCATAAAAAACATAGGGGCTCTCATACCTTCACCAAAGCGCTTTCAACATGTCTAACATCCTACGTTGCAATGGCATGCTTTAAGATCATGATCTCCAATCTAGAATTCTCTTGTGCCTTCATCAAATCCATTATTTGATGTTGTAACTATTGGATTTGTGCCTCCAGAATCTTGAATTGAGATGAGTAGGAAGTGACCGCTTCCTTTGGTTAAAGAGTTGGCCTTATGAGTGCCTACACTCTATTGACAAGCTCTATCAAATTATTACCTCCTACGATATTGATATTTTGGCTATGATACTATTTGTTACAAATGTTTTTCTAGACAAACTTATACCGAAGTTGTGCTATTCCTTTGCATAAAAATCTCACTTAAGTCTGTTTAAGTAAGACTCAATCTTTTCACGTGATCGTTGAATAGTAAAACCTTGTTCTCGAATACCTCATGACCCCTAATCTGTTTGCTTGAGTAGGAATATTACGAAAGTAATAAATAATCATGGGCAATAATAAACACATAAGATCAGATATGATAAAAACTAACCTTTATTACTTCCCCAAAAGTATATTAAGAAATGCTCTCTCTTAATGTGTTTCCTTCCTCTCTCCTTTGTACACTAGGAGTAAGGCTCAAATAAGCTATTTATAGGCACCTTTGACTTTACAATTCAAAATCCTAATAGAATTGAACTACCTAGATTACCTCTATCCTTATTACAATATATCATGCTAACTAATTAGATGACACTTCCATCTAAATAGAACTCTATCTGATAAGATTTAGCTACATCACAACTAACAATATAAGAGATTAAATTTAACTAGGAAAGATACATCCATATCCATGAAGTACTCTACTTCTTCAAATGATCCTCCTAGATTGTCTTTTTCTTGTAGAGCTAATGTATACCTACTATGATCTTATCTGCCACATTATCCAAGATCTCCCTTTAATATCTATCTAATGATAACGAGTCATCCAATCCCAAAGCCTTTCATAGCATATTGGTCTAATCCAATGCTTACTTATGTCAAGGCCATTAGTCATGGTTCATCTATTTAAGCACATATTAAGTCCTTAGAGCTCTCACATGTCTCCTTTATAGATATGATTCAGCTCACCAACAAACCAAGGTCCATCTCAAACTATCTTTTGGTCTCACATCCAAATCTTGCATCTTGTCAAAGATTTCTGCCAATGTGCACCAATGCATGCCAACTCATCGACAATGCTCATTTTCCTTGCCTACTTATAGGTCTTTACCTTGTTCTTTCATCCTAAGAGTCAAACATTGGTCAAGGTCGCCAATGCTTACACAATTCTGCTATTAAGACTTAAAGATCTAATAGTAGGGTTAGATCTTAAATTTAAGGGATGTCCTAAGACCATAATTACATAATTTCTAATTACATGTATTCCTAAGATTCATGGTGAAGAGAGGCTTATCTTTACCATCTCCTTTTGTCACATTCCATTGATGAGGACATTCTTAGGTTTGCCAAAGGTACATTTGCTATAGGAAGTTTTTCATCATCCTCAAGATCGGGAAGAAGGAACGTGTATGAACAAATGACTTGTAACACCCCCTATACGAAACCTACAACCATTCACACACATAGCAACCAAATTCCTAGACATGCATTCAAGATATACAATTCTACTCAATGCTATACATATACACATTACAAAACTCCCCATTGCTTAACATTATCATTTAATTGTAGTAATACATCTTTATGTTTACATGGTAATCTAAAAGAAAACATACAATTTCCTTTTTTTATTACTTGTGCAATCATATGTAACTAAAAAAACATTCCATAAGTACTTTTTCTTCTATTTTTTGGTGTTCATCCCTGTAGATGTTGCCTATACCTCACTCCCATGACTTGGACCTACACGGATTAACACTCATGCTAAACTTGAAAGCTTAGTGGGAAAAACATTAGTTTGGATGACCACTCACAGCAGTCATCTGTCAAGCACACACATTCAGAAATATCACAACTTATATATCATAAATTCACATTCATGAACTAAACATTCATATTCAATGCTCATGTAAACAATGATGACATACTTAAGCAAAGTACATAACGTAAATATTCTTCAACATATTATCCATATACCGAAAATGCACATTTATAAGCCAAATATTAATATTCAATGCTCATTGATACAAATTATCAATATAATTGCACATCAGTCCAATTCATCATTACAACCAATACAAATGCTCATCAATAATAATTATTCATGTTGTTATGCTGTATTTTTTATTTATGAATGTTAAGTTTCCTTTGTATTAAGCCTGCACATTTTCTATGGGCGTAGATAATGGGTGCTGTGGACATTCGAAGATATCAAACTGTGGATACCCGAAGGTATCAAACTGTAGACACCGATGGTGTCCAACTGTAGTAGTTGCACTGTAACTTATAGGCATGCCTTTCTATCCACAACCAAGACAATAGAGTAGGCACTATAACATTTCCTTTAACCATTTGCAAATTTCACATTTCATATATTAACTGTCATATGGTATACATTTCAAGTCATAAAATCTATATTTGCATTCATACATGTAATTCATGGCTTACCACCATTAGAAGAATGTCAAAATCACATTTGTATAATCATACTATACACATATGAGTAATGAATATGCATATAAATCATTTATCTACATGTAAATTTTCTTTGGAATGCATTATGCTTAATCTTATATTCCAATATTTAGTCTCCCAATTCATATATGGTAAGTCCTATTTCTAGGTGTTCAAAAAGTTTCATACACATTCAAAAAAGGTTCAAATAAGATTCAGTAAAAATTGGAAACAAAAACAAACTCAAAACAGTGCAATTTAAGCTAAAACCTAAAGTGGTCTAAAAATAGCCAAACTATCTGTCCAGAAACAAATCACATGACAAAGTCTAGTTGTTCTTTAATATTCGTCTAGAAAAAGTCAGAACTGGGTTTCGTAGTCTTCTAGACATTTGTCCATATAAAAAGCTAGATTAACTAATACAAAGAGAAAGCTACATTAATTAGTAATTATAGCTGGTTACTTGTTATTAGCTTCAGTGTTCAATATTTAATGGTGCAAGAAGAGAATTCTATGTAATTTCCACCTAAATCCCTTTTTAGTCTCCAAATGGAAGACTCCATTTCAAAGCAAAATTCGTATTGCATCTCTAGTTTAGGTTATGGGTAAGCAGTTGGTCTATAAAATTATTCACTATTTTATTAAATCAACTTTTTTTCATGTATAAACTCCTTCCAAAAAATTCTTTGATTCCTTTCCTTCTAAATACCACAGACAATATTGCTTAAAACTAGCTTAGAAAATTATGTTTTCTTTCCATTATTTAAGAATAAAACAATAGTTATGTTTATGATAAGGTTTATTGAGTGACTCAAGGCTCTTTAACCTAAATATATTTTATCTTAAATTAATGGTCCTAGTTAACTAAATTTGAAGAATTTGGATGATTGACTAATGATTATATGAATTTAGGGGCAAGTTAGGAATAATATATAAAATATATTTTGGCAAAGAATTGTCAATTAACAAATATACAAGTCTCATAAGATATGATTGATAAGAATGTTGTCAACCTAATTAAAATTTAGCTATTTTATAGAGTTACTCAAGTTCAACTTAGTTTAGATAGGATCCTAGCTAACCAAAAAATTATATGATAATTTCTTGATTTAATAATAAGGGCTATTATTTTGTTTAAAATGGTAAGGGTAACTAAATATTTATTAAATTCCTTATTTCATTTAGTTTTGTGACATAAAATAATACTTACTCTGTTATCTTTTATTTTGGAAAATGAATAAAGGTTTCATTAACCATAGCAAACCTATCCCAATGTTACAATGAATTGACTAAAATGACACTATTAACTAACACAAGTAGCTAGATTACAAAATGTAGACTACAAATTCCATCTATAGCTAATTCCAATAAATAAGTTATGCTGGGTTGATTTTTCAATTATTATGGCTCAAATCCAATTAATTATTTCCTTTCACGACCTGAAATGGGGGCATGATCGGCATGTGGGACTCGAGGTTCAAAACCTCAAATTACAAGTAAACCTACAACTAGCGTGAAAATAAATTGAAACCCTAAGAATGCAACAAGTCTATATAACACAATAACAATAGGGTGCATTAGAAAGAAGTTTTACAACTCATGAAATCCTGCCACTACGGACTCTACAATACAAGATAAATGAAAATAAAGAAAGAACGTACAAAAACTTAGGTAGGTCATAGCGAACACGTCACAAAAGTCACTGCTGCAAATTCAGTGGTAGCTAACCTGAAAAAATAAAGTTGAGGGTAGTCAGTCCTTGCTGAGTAAGCTCACACCATCTTATGATACCCAATGCTATTGGCACAATCATCCATGAATATCAAAATACATACACATCATGCTATACATCCAATCACATCAATAACACAAATAAATTGTGGGGGAAAATATCTGTAAGACTATAATCTCCAAGGATAAGCCCTCACAACTCTAAACCTCGAATGGTTGCGGGGAGCTATGCATCACCAACGACCCAACCATACTCCTATACTTATGTAGTCGTAAGGCTCTCTTAATCCAAAGTGGCTATGGGGAGCCAAGCATCATTAACAGACCAGCCCTCACTCAAAGCATTCAAAGTCATAAGCATCACAAGTCCGATCGGAAGCCAAGCATTAACCAGGATCGGCCCATAACATATCTTAATATCATAAACAAAACAACTCTCATAATCATAACTAGTGTTCATCTAGTCCTAATGCATTCCCATTAGGTGGCATGTCCTAGAGATCTTTTCTTCCCCACAATAGAACATAGCAATACTTATCAAATTAGTAAGCATGTAATTTATCAAGTACATATTTTGTTATGCAATGATCAATGTATGTATGCAATACCCAACTCAATGTATCCACTTAGTTAATTTGATATAAAGGCTTATACTAAAGCGGATACACATTACTGTACATACGCATTCTCTATATAAATATATAAGTATCGATCGATATATATATTTTTATATATATACACATATATATGAATGTGGTTATGCATTGCCATATGTTGTCATCTATACCAGTATTGAACAATAGTCATTTACTGGTACAACTACAATAATAGTAAGTTGGTATGAACTTACTTAGTAACCATACTCATCAGTTCGAACCTTCCGATAAGGTCCTGCTCTTGCTATTCCTAGTAAATTAAAAGAAAATATCAGTCGGTGCTAATTAGGAGTTATTAGGCTTAAATAACAATTAGGTGTCATCCGAATTGCCTAACCAGTCCATTTATGAAATTCGAAATTTTCTTCTATTCTCGTCTAAACGTTCCGTGATTTTTAATTCGTAAACAGTTGAAAATCTCACTATGGTTCTTTAAAGAAAAATTATCAGTATAATTTTTAGAATTTTTTTCACAAAAGTGACTAAAATAGTCGCTGGAACAGTACCTCTAACGATCAGAATATTCCTCTAATCACTGGAATATTCCCTCCGATCACTGAAAAATCTTTAGTCTCAGATTTCAACAATTTTTATGCCAAATGAAAGTTCTTGATGAGTAGAACAACTTTCTCCAAAGCAACATACTCAAATTCTCAACAGATTTGAACGAATTGAAGAAAAACAAGC
The DNA here is from genome assembly GCA_027478495.1 of Erythroxylum alaternifolium. Taxonomy (NCBI): domain Eukaryota; kingdom Viridiplantae; phylum Streptophyta; class Magnoliopsida; order Malpighiales; family Erythroxylaceae; genus Erythroxylum; species Erythroxylum alaternifolium. The sequence goes on from JANIIA010000192.1 coordinate 54,981,967, forward strand.
TGAAACCTTAACCACTTTTTTCATCAATCGATGGTGATCTAGATGGCGGGTGGCAACAAAACCATGGAGTTTTTGTTCTTCACATTGAGACGAGTCAAATGGTGGTGGTGGTGACCGGTAACAACCACTAGAATCGATGAATCGACGATTGACATTTTTCGTCAATTTTTCTTCTCAATTTTTGTGATGATTTCGACGACAATGACAGCTAAAATGGGTATGGTTGTGACGGGGGCTCATTGAGAGGAAGAGATTGTTATATAACACTAACCGTTTTGAGTCACTAGCAGTGAACAATGGTTAGAGAGAGGGAATTCGTGAATAGTAGCTTTTGGGGAGGGTTAAAATGAAATTATGAGAAAATGGGAAAAAGAAGAAGTTGTCTCTTACATATATAGCATACAGGATGTTACATTCTCTCCCCTTAATAAAACATTCGTCCTCAAATTTTATAAGAAGGTTTATTAAGGAAAGTATGGATACCATTCTCTCATCTCTTGCTTTATCTCCCAAGTAGCTTCTTCAATGCGATCATTCCTGCACATCACCTTAACCATAGAATTTGTTTTGATCGAAGCTGACGTACCTGCGAATCCATGATGACCACTAGCTCCTTTTTGTAGGTTAAATTCTCTCTCACTCCCATGCTCTATAGTTGGATACATAGAAAGGTTCGGGAATGTACTTGTGAAGTATAGAAATATGGAATACTAGATGGACTTGCACCATGTCCGAAGGTAATGCCAACCGGTATATCACATTTCCAACCCTTTTAGTTACCTCGTAAGGTCCAATATACCTTAAAGGCAATTTTCCTCTCTTTCCAAACCTCATCACACCCTTCGTTGGAGATACTTTAAGGAATATGAAATCTTCGACTTGAAACTCCACTTCCTTACGCTTCAGATCAGCGTAACTCTTCTGTCTACTGACAGTTGTCTCAAACCTCTGCTTGATCAATGTAATCTTCTCTGACGTGATGTTAATTAATTATGGGCCCTCCAACTACCTCTTGCCTGCCTCCTTCCATCAGATCGGTGACTTACATTTTTGTCCATAAAATGCCTCGTATGGTGCCATCCTAATACTACTGTGGTAGCTATTATTGTAAGCGTACTCAATCAAAGGAAAATGCCAATCCTAAATACTGCCAAAATCTATCACACACATCCTTAACATATCCTCTAAGGTTTGAATTGTCCTTTCATACTGTCCATTAGCTTGAGGATGTAATGTCGTACTAAAATCCAATCTAGTGCTCAACGCCTCCTGTAATTTTTTCCAAAACATAGATGTGAACTACGATCTAAAAATATTGATACAGGGACTCCATGAAGGCATACTATTTGATCAATATAAACTTGAGCGAGCTTGGACATCAAATAAGTAGTCGTCACAAGTAAAAAATGTGCTGATTTTGTCAATCTATTTACAATCACCTAGATTGAATCACATCAAGTTCTTATATAAGGTAGGCCAACCGCGAATCCATTGTGATCCTCTCCTATTTCCATTTAAGAATTGGCAATGGTTGTAGCTTACCTGAGGGCTTCTGATGCTCAGCTTTTACTTATTGACATGTCATGCATTTAGAAATATATTCAGCCACATCTTTTTTCATATAATCCCACCAATACGTATATCTAATATTATGGTACATTTTTGTGGAACTTGGATGCACATTGTATGCAGCATAGTGGGCTTCCTCAAGAATCTCCTCTTTCAAGTTTTCCATACCTGGAAAACACAGTCTCCCATTCATATTAAGGATGCCTTCTTTATCGTTTTCAAAATCTGCACATCGTCCTTCTTGAATGGCATAAATAAGTTGTTGAAATTTAAGAACTTGACCTTAGGCGATCCTAATCCTGTCTAATAATACTGACTACACCCTGATGTTGGCCAGTAATATTCTTGCATCTAAAATATAAAACTGAATACCTCAATCCATTAAATCATGCAACTCTTTGGTCAAAGCTTTCCTCTTTATTACAATATGTGTCAAACTACCTGAGGATTTTCTACTTAAAGCATCTACCATGACATTTGCCTTCACTGGATAATACTGGAACTTATAGTCTTAATCTTTTAGTAATTCCATACACCTTCTTTGCCTCAGATTTAAATCTTTCTGCTGAAATGTATACTTTAGACTCTTGTGATATGTAAAAATCTCACATGTCTCACTATATAGGTAATATCTCCAAATCTTTAAAGCAAAGATTAATGCTGCCATCTCTAAATCACGCGTAGAATAATTTTTTTTGTGTTTCTTCAGTTGCTTGAAAGCATAAGCAATCACCCTACCATTTTGCATCAATACACATCCAAGTCAACTCTCGAAGCATCACAGTACAATTGAAATCCTCCACCTTCCATTGGTAAAGCTAATATTGGAGCTAAAGTTAAACACTCCTTCAGTTTTTAAAAACTCTCCTCACAAGCATCAGACCAAATAAATTGGACATTCTTTTGCATCAATCGAGTCAACGGGGCTGCTATCTTAGAAAATTTTTGAACAAATCTTCGATAGTAACCTGCTAACTTGAGAAAACTCAGTACCTTTTTCACGGTCCTTGGTTGTTCCCAATTCATCAAAGCTCCTACCTTATTTAGGTTCACTTGTATTCTGCCTTGAGATACCACGTGTCGTAAGAATGCAACCCTCTCAAGCCAGAATTCACATTTTTAGAACTTGGCATACAGTTGATGTTCTTGAAGTGTCTGTAATACCAATCTTAAATATTTAGCATGCTCCTTATCTGTCCGCGAATACACTAAAATGTCATCAATAAAAACAATCACAAACCTATCCAAGAACGGTTTGAATACTCTATTCATCATATCCATGAAAGCTCTTGGAGCAGTTGTAAGGCCAAAAGTCATCACTAAAACTCATAATGGTTGTACCGAATCTGAAGGTAGTCTTAGATATATAATCTCCTCTTATCCTTAGTTGATGGTATCTCGATCTTAAATCAATCTTAGAAAAGTACTTAGCACCTTGAAGTTGGTCAAATAAAGATACTTGTTGCGAATAGTCACTTTATTTAACTATCAATAATCAATACACAATCGGAGAGAACCATCCTTTTTCTTCACAAACAGTACCAGTGTACCCCATGGTGAAGTGCTAGGTCTGATAAAACTCTTATCTAACAGATCTTGTAACTACTTCTTTAAGTCCTTTAATTCTACAGGTGCCATTCTATATGGTGGTATAGAAATTAGAGTCGTACTAAGTACTACCTCAATATAAAATTCAATTTCTCGCTCTATGGGTAACCCTGGTAACTCCTCAGGAAACACATCTAGAAACTTTTGAACTACTAGAACGATTTAAAGACTGATGCCCTCTACAGCTAAATCTTTGACTAAGGCTAGAAATCCTTGGCATCCTTATCTGAGCATCTTGTTGCCCACTACTGATGAAACTATGCTGGAAGGGGTAGTTTTTATATACCTCTTAAAGATAAACTCTAAGTCCCCTAGAATCTTAAACATCACTTCCTTCTCTTTACAATCCATGGTAGCATAATGATGGGGTAACCAGTCCATTCCCAATATTACATCAAAATCCATAATATAGAATACCGTAAGATTTGCTACCAATCTCCTAACATTAATCTCCATAGGATATGAGTAGTAGATCAAATTTACCTCTATGGCATCAATTAGAGGTGTAGATACTGTCAAAGTTTCATCCATCCTATTCGGTGCTATTTCTAACCTTCTAGCAAAGTTGGGCGGCATAAAAGAATGAGTTGCCCCTCAATCTGTCAAAACCATAGCTTCTAATCCACAGAAGAGAATGATACCTGATACCACTACATTGGAAGCCTATGCATTTTGAGGGGTAAGAGTGAAAAACCTAGCCTGACCACAGCCTACCTTTTGAGGCTAGAGGATTGCCCCAAACTACGTCCTCCAGATTTACCTCCCAACTCTCTCCCTTTAAATCCTTACTCCTACTGACCACCAAACTGTGATCCTTCTTGTGGCTATTAACATGAGCGTTGCATCACACTAGAAAAGGACTGATGATATCCCATCACAGGGCAATCTCTAATCAAATGCCCATACTGGCCACATCTGTAGCAAACTCCTGGTGATATATGACATGGACCCTGATACACTTTACTACTGACAAATGGAAGAAGCTGAACTTGAACTATTACACCTTGAGCTCTGCTCGCTATTGCTACTACCTTCACTAGGCGTGAATCTGAATCCTTCCAGATGTCTATGGCCAGCTCTCACCTTATCATGAGCTCGAACAACCCTCTGCTAAGAACTCCCACTCTGGTTGAACCTTGGTAAAAAGTTTGATTGTTTCTGTTGTCATTGTTGAAAACTAAAGGATCCTACAGAGTGCCTCCTACTCTACTCTCCTGTAGACAAGATACCCTACTTGACTATAATGTCCCTAACTGCTTGTCCATATCTTCTAAGGTAGAGAACTTCTCTTGATAGCTCATAGTTATGCTGGCGAAAAGAGATCTCAATCCTAACACATACTGGTTGTTCTTCCTTAGCTAATTTTAACAAATCTCTGGGGAATAACGACTTAAGCGAATAAAATCCGTGGTGTACTTATCCACTATGCCATCTCCATGGCGTAGGTTCAAAAACTCTAATATGAGCATCTCATGAGTTACAAAGGAAAGGAAGTAGTCCATAAATCTCTCTATAAATTGTGACCAAGTCACTGTACCTAAGTATGGAAGGATATGATCTTAGTTTCAATCCTTAGCCATCCCTTGCAGAGAAATCTCTACCAGACCCACCAACTGTGTATTAAAACAATGAAGCCTCCTACCTCACATCTCCACCTCATTGAGAAAATCAATAGCTTCCTGAGGTCTAATTCTGTCGAACTCTATCAGACGAAACCTTGCATATGCCATAGATAATTGCATATCTGACCTCTCTTATTCTGGGACTACCAACCACTAAGGGAGTTGGCTGCTGCTGCTGCTGCATTATCATAATCGAGTCTCGAAACATAGCATTGTTAGCCTCTATCCCTACCAGGAATGCCTGCATATCAAATGTAGGTGCCCCAAGAACTCCTTGTGACATCTTCGGCATTTCGACAGGGACCGCTCGTGTCCAAACTATTCTGTGCCTACCACGTCTTGCAACTGAAGTGATAGGGATAGATGTATCATCTTAAGCTGAGGCTTCATTGTGACCCTCTTGGTCAAGTAGAACAAGAAATCGAGCGCGTTTATTCATGCTAAAATTGAAAGCAAAAGAATGGTTAGTACCACCAGTGAGAATATGAACATATTATGTAAAAAGTTACTTTTAAAAGAAGTGGATTCCTATGTGTCAACAATGACAAAAAAAAAGAATATCCTAGGCTGTAAATCTATAACCTAGGCTTTGATATCAACTTTTTCACGACTGCGCGTGATCAATATGTGGGACCTAAGGTTCAAAACCCTAGATCACACATAAGCCTACCACTAGCGACAAAATAAATTCAAACCCCAAAAATGCAGCAAGTCTATAAAATACAATAACAATAGTGCATGTCAGAAAGAAGTTTTACAACTCATGAAATCCTTTCACGACAAACACAACAATATAAGATAAATGAAAATAAAGAAAGAACGTACACAAATGTAAGTAGGTCACAACAGACACATCACGGTAATCACTGCCACAAAGTCGGTGGTATCTTACATGAAAAAAATAAAGTTAAGGGGAGCCAGACATCTCTGATTAAGCTCACACTGTCCTACGATGCCTAATGTTATATTCATAATCATGCATGAATATCAAAATATATATGCATCATTCTATACATCCAATCACATCAACAATAAAAATAAATTGTGGGGGAGAATATATGTAGGACCGTAATCTCCAAAGGTAAGACCTCACAACTCTAAACCTTGAATGGCTACAGGGAGCTATGTATCACCAACGACCCAGCCATGCTCCTATACTCTTGTAGCCGTAAGGCTCTCTTAATCCAAAAGGGCTGTGGGGAGTTAAGCATCACCAACAGATTAACCCTTGCTCAAAGCATTCAAAGTCATAAGCATCACAAATAAGGGTTCGATCAGGAGCCAAGCATAAACCAGGATCTATCCATAACATATCTCAATATCATAAACAAAACAACTCCCATAGTCACAACTAGTGCGCATCTGGTCTTCCTGCATACCCATCAGGTGGCACATCCTACAGATCTTTTCTTCCCCATAATTGAACATAGCAATACATATCAAATTATTAAGCATGCAATTTATCAAGTAAACATTTAGTTATGCAATAACCAATGTATGTATGTAATACCCAACCCAACGTATCCACTCAGTTGATTTAGTATAAAGACTTATACTAAAGCGGGTTTGCATTACTTTATATTCACATTCGCTATATAAATATATAAGTATTAATCGATATGTGTGTGTGTGTGTGTGTGTGTGTGTGTGTGTGTGTGTGTGTGTGTGTGTGTGTGTGTGTGTGTGTGTGTGTG
>JANIIA010000192.1:55076075-55089332 GCA_027478495.1 Erythroxylum alaternifolium
TTTGTGTGTGTGTGTGTGTGTGTGTGTGTGTGTGTGTGTGTGTGTGTGTGTGTGTGTGTGATGTCGACTAGTATATTTCCTAAGCTTTAGAGGAAATGTGAGAAAATGGATACTACTATTGTAATTATACATCTCAAGGAGTTGTTTGGTACACAAAGTAGGGTGGAAAGATATCAAAAATCTATAGCATTATACTAATGCAAAATGGTAAAAGGATATTTAGTAGGGATATACATACTAAATATGATTGGCTATATTAAAAAATTAAGCTAATTAGGTTTTGTCATGGACCATAAGTCAAGCATGCCTAGGTTTTATCAAGGACCATGAGTTAAGCATACCTAGGTTTAGTCCTGGACAATGAGTTAAGCTTTGATTTGGCACTATAGTCTTTTAATTTGACCTTTTCAAGTTCATTATAAACTTTTATATGAATCAAAAGTATGTATCATTTCCTAAATTACTATGCTCAAGATTATAGAGGGATGCATTAAGAAAGAACCCAATTATATTCATGGATTCTTTTAAGAGCAAGAAAAAGTGTTCTAATAAGAATAAAGACAACAAACATAAGCCTTTTTCTAACGTAGCAGAGTCAAATGATGCTTTCAAAAAGAAGAAGAATGACAAGGGCACATGTTTTTATTATAGAGTCGATGGACACTAGAGGAGGAACTAAAAGCTTATCTTGTTAACCTAGTAGGTAAGAAGTTTAAGTTAATTCCATCTTCAAGGATGTTTATGATTGAGATCAATCCTTTTACTTTTGTTCCATGTTCTTGGGTGTTGGATATTGGATATGTTCTCATATTTATAATAAATTATAGATGTTAAATAGGAGTAGAGTGTTGAGGAAAGCAAAGTAGACCTACAAGTTGGCATTGGAGAAATGAGTGTTGCATTAGCTGTAACAATTTAGTTTTATTATTAAGAACAAAAGTTTTCCTTTTTATAAAATATAATGGTTAATATAGATCTGGAATTACTTTAAAATAGTTTGTATGAATTATATCTTGAAAAGCTAGTCCTTAACATACATAGTAAGAAAAGAAAGGTCAATGATCAAAATCCTTCTTATTTATAGCATTTTAGGTTAAGTCATATCAACAGAACTAGAATCATAGAGTTACATAAAGAAGGATATATAGATCCTTTCGATTATAAATCATATGGAACTTGTCAATCTTTTTTGTTAGGAAAAATGAGTAAACTAATGTTTACTAGATAGGGAGAGCATTCCAATAAGTTACTAAAACTTATATATTTAGATGTATATGGCCTTGCAGTAGATGGATACTTATATTTCATAATGTTTATAGATGGTAATTCTAGATATGGTTATAAACACATAATAAAATAAAATTATAAATCATTTGAAAAATTCAAAGAATTTAAAGTTTTGGTTGAGAAACAAACAGGTAAGAATATTAGGGCACTTAAATCTGATCGAGGTGGTGAGTACTTAGGCCATAAGTTTCTTGGTTACTTCAAAGAGAATGGGATTCTATATAATGGACTTCACTTGGAACTCTATAATATAATGGAGTATCTAAAAGGAGGAATTTTACTCTATTAGATATGGTCGATTTAATGATGAGTCATGCAGTCCTTCCTATCTCTTTTTCGGGATATGCTTTTGAAACTAATACTCACCTTTTGAATAAAGTTCCATCTAAATTAGTTGACAAGAATTTATATGAAATATGGAATGGTAGTAGACCAAACTTTTCCTACCTAAAGAATTGGGGATATGATGCTTATATGAAACATATAACATTTGAAAACATTTAAGTTAGATAAGATATATACAAATTTATAGGGTATTTGAAAGAAAGTATCATATACCAATTTTATCATGATCTTGATCAAAAAAGTATTTATCTCAAGACATGTTATATTCTTAGAAATAAAATTTATTCTCAAGAAAAGTAGCGAAAGTGAGGTAAAACTTAAGGAAGTTTAAGAACCATAAATTGACATCCATATGGAATAGGAACCTCAAACTTATACATATGATATACAACCAAAGGTTCAAGAGACACATAATCGGTAATGTATTACTAGGATATGTCACCCTCCAATAGATTAAATCTACATATTAAAAAGGGGAGAGATAATATATCACTCATGGATAATGAGTTTAATACTTTTAAGGAAGCAATATCTGACATCAATTCTATCAAATGACATGAAGTCTTGAGATCTAAAATATAGTGGAAAAAGATAAGATTTACTTGCAAAACTTAAGAAAATGTATAAATCAACCCTTTTCAGTATCTATAATACCAATTTATCCCCTAACATTTACTAAATAAAACAATTAGCATTATAACACATCCCTCCATCCAGTTTTCACTAGTTGAAGGTGATGGCCCTATTACAAAGGGACACATGGACTGCCAGATCAGTCAATATGTCATTTGGTAGTTGACATATCCTATATTTTTATATTATTTTCAATTTTTTAAAATAAAAACATATTTATTTTTTGAAAAACTAACAATTTTGAATAAACCAAATAAACCCAATCTTTGAATCGTCCTTCTTTCCCCAATATTTGATTTCATTAGACCCTAATTAAACTCCAATCTTGGTTGCAATGCTCTTCACACTACTCTTTTTAATTGTCATCTTTCCTTCCATTTACATTATCATGGAATAATGGGTTCCATCGTATAAAAGATCAAGATTAGTTTCTCTTATAGTAATACGAATGTACCTAGCTACGATAATGAGGATGCTTATCCTTTTAACCCTTGTCAATTTTAAGGGTTTTAAATATGTATTTCTTATTAAAGCAAGATTAGGTGTTTTGTTGTCTTTATTTTGGTATAAATATACAAGTAATCCTCCTTACTTTGACCATCCAAAAGCCAATGCTACTAAGTTTGGAGAATCTTTCCTTCCAATGAAGGCCATTCAGAAGATAAAAGTAGAAATTTGAGAGATTGCTAGTATAAAAGTTGCTAATATTTTATAGAAAATGATTATAATGAGCTTGCTGACTTGGGCAATTGATTGAAATAACTTTGCATTCTATTATGGTTTATATGTGATAGATGCATATTTGACTATATTTATAACTCATATTTGATACATTTTTTTCTTGATATTTTATACTTTCATTTTATATTTGGTACTTAATTCACTCTAAGTGCATTTATAGGTTATAATTGCCTTAATGGACAAAAAGGAGAACAATTCGAATGAAAATGAAACATAAAACAAAGTTTTGAAACAAATAAGGGATACATGGCCGTGTCTATGGTCATGTAGGTCTCTAGTACATGCCCATGTATCAAATCGTGTATCTCCCAGAAATCCTAAAAATTACTATGAAAAGACGTGAATAGAGACAAAATAAGAGAGCAAATTATAGAGGCGATTCCAGAAGTAGAGATCATTCAAAAGGGGTACTATTGATCTAAAGACAGGGAAAACAAGAAGAAATGATCGACATATACAATAGAATACAACATCAAAGCTTTACCTTACAAGAACATTCGATAGAAAAGAAAGGAGATTTAGAATTATGAAATCTTTGTTTTCTACTCATTTTTCTTCTTGTTCATGTTTGATTTCATTTTTTATTATGTGTAATTAAACACCTTGTTAGTGTCTAGGTATGAACCTTAGTTTGTGGTACAATATGTTTTAACTCTTTTATTTAATGCAATTATTTTTATTAATCTACTATGATTCAATTATGTGTTTAATATATGTTCTAATAGATATGGAATATTAGGACATAACATAGATAATAAGAAATCCTATGTTTGATATATGTTCTAATAGATATGGAATATTAGGACATAATATAGATAATAAGAAATCCTATGTATAAATAGATCTACTGTAATTGAATGGAGTTGATTTCAAACATATAGATAGGTCAATATAAATCCTTTAGATTAGCGTCAATCCTAACAACGGAATTCACAAATCAGTAAAGCAATCTTATAACCTTTAACCTAAGTAATTTGGTTAATAAACCTAAGATTAGTTGTCAGTAGTCTCAAGTGAGTTATTAGCATACGATAGGTATTTTTATGGTCCAATAGTCAATAAAAGAATTGCACAATAAAAGGTTAATTTTCTAATGATTTTAGGGGGATTCATTACCTTGGCACTAATTCTTGATATTGATTGTTTTCTAAATGATTTTCTTTGTTCTCTGCTCATTATTGTTTTCTGTTTCTTTTAATTGTTTAATTTTTATTTTCCTTATTAAAACCAAAATCAATTTTGCAAACTAGATAATAGGATAACGATAATTACTAGTATTCATTGTCTTCGTGAGATTCAACCCCTATTTGCCTGTGTTGGGTACAGATTTATCGTGCACTTGTGATTAATTCAAATATTGTCCCTAAGTTTAGGTCAATCAAGTTTTTCACATCATTTTTGGGGATAGTGATATTAGGAACATCTAGATGTTATTACTCTAGTCATTATTTTTATATTTTATATTTTTTTATTGTCACTATATCTTGTTGTATTATTGGCTTATTCGTTTAATTATCTTTTAAAATTTTTTACATAACATTTTGTTTATAGTTTATTTTAAGGATTAAGTTTTAACATCATCACCATAACTCTAATGGAAGGATGGAGCAAACAGTATTCTTATAGGAACTACAATGTATCTTCATAATACGTAGCATTACCAAATGGGAGAAAGAGGTTTCCTCATATGTTTTAGAGGTTCAACTGACATCTATGCCATGCTGCGACATTTGAGGGAGTAACCAATATAATCATGAATGTCAAACACCAACATATATATAGGAGCAACTGAGCATGTACAATCAACCTCAAAGTGTACTATGTGAGAATGGTTATAACTTAGAGTAAAGAAAATCTTATGGATATAACTTAGAGTGGAGCAAATCTGACACTTATAAATGGATTGATTACACCCCAGTTGAATATTTTTAGTACTAAGCACCTCAATTTAAGGAGCCAACTCTGGAATATATAATGGTCGATTTTATTCAAGAATCAATCATAAGGCCTCAGGAAATAAAAGCTTGTATACAAAATCAAGTGAATCAAATGGACTAGTTAGTGAAGATAATATCTAATAAGATGCAGGGCAGTTTTTCTAGTCCTACTAAAGCAGACCCTAAAGAATTTGGAAAGGCAATCACCACTAGGAGTGGAAATGAGCTTCCAAAAGAAGTCGAAGAAGAAGAAGTCTTTATCCAAGAAGAGGAAGTAGAGAAGTGGCAGGAGGTAATTAAAGAAGATGAGCCAAAAACCTTTGTCTAGGAGAAAGAAGAAGAAGAAAAGGAGTGGAAAAAGGTGGTTAAGGAAAAACTAGTAAAGGAATCAAATAAGGAAACTATTGATGAGGCATTGGTAGCCACCTTAAGTAGGGAGGGTTCTTACTTAAGTAGGGAGGGTTCTTACTTCCTCTAAGGCAAACTATTTGAGCCAATTGACAATTCAGGGAGTTTTGTTATTCCTAATTTGATTAATATGTTTTCATTAAAAAGGGCATTAATGGAGTACATTGGTGTTATTAATCTAATCAATTATGTCTTTATTATTATCTTGCAACAAGTGGCTTACTTACAAGCTACAAAACTTTTATATGAAGAAGCAGGTGGACGCAAGTCGTTGATTATAGACCCAGCATAAGGTTAAACATGTAAGGGACATTGAGTTAATGATGTTAAACAAACGCTACATAAAAGCCAACCCATGAGTTAGTTTAGTTCTATTTTAATTTCTATATTATTTTGTTATTTCTTTCATGTTAGTATAGGATTTTAATTAAGTTTTTATGTGTTTAAGATAGGAAATCAATCTCCCCAATGATAGAATGTGCAAAATTGATGTGTAGGTATACATGTCTATGTGTTATAATGTTTAGTGTAACAATTTTTACGTTTGAGCATCTAATTTCAAGTTGCGCATGTTTACAAAATGTTACATGCCTACTAGACACACTGGTGTAGCTTTACACATTTTAACACATGACTGTGTATTAAACCATATAAATCTGTGAAAAGTTGTAACTTAGTGACATACACCACGACTCTTCTTAGAAACCCTAAAACTTTCATTTTCTCACATTTTATCTCTTCTTACCCACTCCTGTCGTCGGCCTCTTGTTTTCTAGTCCCATTCTTGGCATTTTTCGGCCAAATTAGTGACATCTAAGTAAATTTTCTAGTTGTTTTCACTTGTTTATGCATGATTCAATACGTGTTTTGTGTGATTTGTAGATTTTTCAGTAAAAAATGTCAAGCTTATGATTTAGGGATTTTTTGAGAATTTGTGTGATTTTATCCTTAATTTTGGTTTAATAGTTGGATTTAATCTTTACCCATTGATTTTATGATTCAATTTGTGTTACTGCATGTGAAATAGGTTAAAATTCAATTTCCATATCAAAATTGTACGATTTTGGCTTGATAAGTGTTTAATTGTGATATTTATGTATAATTAAGTTATTTATTTATGTTTGATGTTAATTAACGTTGGCTTTGTGTTTAATTGCATGGTAATTTTTTGATTTGCATGAAGTTAACGTTAATTTTGTCAAGTTTGTGTAATTGTAAAATTAAGGTTAATTTCAAATTTAGGATTAAAAGTTTGTAATTTAACAATTAGATTAGCTTAATTTGTTAATTACAATATTTCTAACTTTAACTTTGAGATTAATCACATTGTCAGTTAATTTTCTAATTATTTCTTTATTTTATTGTCTTTATTTATTCATTAGTGTTAAGATATTAATTATTTTTATATGTTTTAGTTTTCTTTGTCATTTTGTTTTCACAATTAATTATTTAGCGAGCAAAATAAACAATAAGTGTGGGGAAAAGGATAGAGGCGTGATTTATCTGTAAAATTTTCTCACATTTATTCAAAGTTTTAAGCACAAATGATGAAATCATAGTGAGACAAGGAGATCCTTAGGAAGTGACAAAAAAGAGAAGATTTCTCAACTTTAGCCTAGCCCCTAGAGCAGATGAGCATGTTACTGTTCAATGTTGGGGCCTAGGAGGAACAGTACCGTAGGTTAAAGGATAAAAAGTTTAATACTAACCAATTCATCGATTGAGAGGTACTGGAGCAAGTAGGCTTAGCCCAACAAGTTCAGGAACTTGTCAACATTAGCATATAGTCCTGACTTTTCAAGATTGAGGAGCCAGCCTACAGAGAGCTTATACTAAAGGTCTTCTCCCAATTCTTTATGGAGAGAGGTAACTGTGACAGGGATCAACCTAACACCATCCAATTTTGGATGATGGAAAAAATATAAGAGATGAGCTACATGAAGTTCTCCGTCACAATGGATCTTTACGAACGGGAGTACATGGAGACACCCAAGTATTTTGCACTGCGGATAGACTTTCCTTATGGATTGTCCCCTTGGTACATATGATGGACGATCAACACAAAAGATGACTATGACCGAAGTAAGTCTAAAGCTTCTACATTGCAACGTCCCACACTCAAATACATCCACATTATTTTGAGTCACACGTTGAGTTGTTAGGGTGACAATTGGAGAGTTATTAGGAACAAGGATGTGTACTACCTATGGAGTATGAGTGAGAGGATGTCAATTCACCTAAGACATGCACTTGTCCAATTCATCAAGTGTCAGAGTGAAGATAGGAAGGTCCACGTAATTTGTTTTGGACCTTATATTACCTGATTGGCACGACATATGGGTCTATTTGATTGACTACCATTTATGTGGCAGATAACGACTATAGTAGCGCTTAATCTAGCAGTGATGCGATATATACGTATGGTACGTAGACAACAGGGGCCTATAGGAGATATTTATAGACTTATTGTGAAGTTTGATGAGCCAGCAATGAAGGGTGGTGATAGAGTGGAGCCATCTGTAGCAGAGCAACCACCATAATTCATTGCATTAATGTATATCCAATCCAATATTTTTTTACCTAGATTCACTTGGTTAGACTATACCCGACTCGTCGGGTAAATCTACTTTCTCCTTTATGAGTGAGCTACTATAAATCTATTTAATATACTCCCTATACTGAATTCTAGCTATTATTATTATTATTATTATATGATATTCTTATATTTACTTTACATTGATTTGATTTATAATCTATTTTCTTAGATAAATCTTATTTGCATAATGACTGATTCAAGAATTCAATCAAAGAGGCCTTTTTATTATTATTTTATTTTGTTTTTCTATTTGTTACAATAGGATTAATTGTTTAAGATTAATTGGTTGTTGTCTCCATCAATAAAATAAAACAAACTATTTCTCTGGGAAAAACCAATCAAAGAATTTCATAAATTTCATTATAATCCTTTTATAAATTGGGCCAATTCCAATTTTAATTTACTAGCTACTTGTTTCATAGCTTTAATTTGAGCTACAGGGCCCACTCTCGAGGTCTCGAATTCACCTTGACGGTTATGCCACATTACTATGATAAATATAACCACACAATTACTAATATACCTATTGTAACTCCAAATATAAGAGTAAAAATAGGTATAAGCATCCCTAGAATTCCATAGATCCCGTTTAAGTTTAAGGATTCCAATTAGAATAAATTAGAAAAGAGAAACAATAAAAAATGGATTCAAACCCGGCAAAACTAGAAACTCGTCCTCATTCTTCAATTCGAAGTTAGAATGGAAAGAATTAGGAGACAAAAGAGAAACAATAGAAAATGGATTCAAACCCGGCAAAACTAGAAACTCGTCCTCATTCTTCAATTCGGAGGTAGAATGGAAAGAATTAGGAGACAAAAGACCTACAAGGAATGAATAGGAAGATCAAAAAGTTAAAAGTAGAAAGGGTTTTTTAATGAGACGTGTGGAATTAGCTAAGCATTTTATTCGAACAAATATAGAGCCAAAATGGATGGTTTTATGTCTATTACCTGTTCTTAGAGTGGAGCCATTTGTAGCGGAGCAATCACCACAACCACAGCCACCACCATCCGAGATGGGAAATAAAGAATCAAAGCCGCATATTTTGAGAGGTCCTAGAGCTAGGATGTAAAACCCAACTCAGCTAAAGATAGGATTATTTAAGAGATAGGTGGGCTAACTTATGGGAAATTAAAACACTATCCGACGATAGTAGGCGGAGCTTATTGAGTGGGTAAGATAGCTCGAGACTGTAGTTGATCGACTAGGAAGACTTGAGCCTATAGTCGGATGGATGGGAGAGTTGATGTTGTTAATAGCAAGTCATTCAGGCAACGATTTCTAGCCTCCATCATCTGGTGAGGGCAGTTCCTTTATAGGCCCTCCATCAGTATAAGATCATCCACACAAGGACCTTACTTTGATGGACCAGCCAAGATCACATACTAAGGGAGATGTTTGATTTTTGAATAGTTTTCTTTTTCTTTATTAATTATTTGTTTATTATTTTCTTTTCTCCAACATTGTAGTTAATGTTATTTTTGTTTTCTTAATTTTATATGTGTTATTTTTATTTCTTTTATTTTTATGCCTTTTTGTTTATATTTTGCTAGGATGTAATCTCATATTGGATGTATCAGAATTAAAAAAATTGTCATATTCAGGAAAGTACCACTAAACCTTCTCACCTATAATATATACTTATATTGTGTACATTAGGAACAATGTGTAACTTTAAGTGAGGGGAAGGAATTAGTGATTTTTATAATTTTCTTAAGCTTATTATAATCTTGGTTATAGAAATTTATGAACTAATATATCAATATCATATTTCATTATAATATATCAATATCATATTTCATTATTGAATATTAATTTGAATTAGTATGGAAAAGGATGAGAGTTAGAATAAAATTGCTTTTAGAAGTCATATTTCTATTAATCATTGAGATAGTCAAACTGAATGGAAATTCCATACTATTTACACATATATACCTATCTTTTTCGTGAGCTTTTGAGCCTAACATTGAAAATGTCAAAATTTTTATGCTCTTTTATTTCTTTCATGTGTGTTATCATTCATAGTTAGATCATTCTAGAAGTTGCTTTTATTATGCATATTGAGACCATATTTGTTAAATTAGAAGCATTAAAGTGATAAAGACACCTAGATTCAACAATTTATGTGAGTCTATTTCTTTGATAATTACCTTTCCTTAAATTTATCTCTAGGAATAACCAAGTTGAGCTTTAGCTTTTTTCATTGATTATAACCCAATTATTAACCTTAATCATATTTTTCTTTGAAGCCTTTTTATTGTTTTGAGCCTTGAAAGTTATTTTTCATTACGTGCTTGTTTGAAACTTAAAAATCTTGAAAGATCCATTATTTCTTCAATTGTGGTACTGAATGCTCGAAATTGTTTTGATTGATCAAAAAAAGAAAACTAGTACTATTGGATTTATAAGGAAGGGACCTATGTCTATTATAAACAAGTTTCTTGTAATGTCTCTTTAGTAAATTTCCTTCAATCAACCCTTGTTATTAACCTAACCATATTGTATAAAGAATTTTTTATTTTTGTTTCTAATTTATACATAAGTAGTGGAGATGTGATAATATTACAAGCATATGGTAAGAGTTTTACTATGTATTGATTAAGAGTTTGATACTTTTCACCCTAAACACTTGACTGCATTAAGTGAAATCTTGGTCAGGGTGTAAAGGTTTATGTTTTTGATCTCAATGCGTTTTTTGATGTGATTACTATTAATATGAAAATAGAAAGTTAATTTTAGGATAATTTGATTCTAAATGTATGTTAATTGAATTAATATGACATGATGATTTATAGTATGGATGGATAAGTTAAGATTAATGATGGATAGATGTTATAAGATTTATGATTTTGATTATGATTTGCTTGAGGACAAGCAAAAGATTAAGTGTCAAGATGTTTGATAGATGCATATTTGAATATATTTATACCTCATATTTGGTGCATTTTCCTTGATATTTTATACTTTTATTGTATATTTGGTACTTAATTCGCTCCAAGTGTATTTATAGGTTATAATCGCCTTCATGGATAAAAAGGAGAAGAAATTGGATGAAAATGCAGCATAAAATAAATTGGAGCAAATAAGGGATACAAGGTCGTGTCTATAGTCGTGTAAGTCTCTCAGGCCGTGTAGAATCATGAATTCTGAAGATTTTAGGTTATACATAGTCTAGTGCATGACTATGTATCAGACCTTTTTAAAGGCCTTATAATAAGGATTGAGTTGAGGGAGGGATAGAAAACAATCATATATCTCCCAGAAACCCTAAAAATTACTATAAAAAACATTAGCGGAGGAAACATAATGGGCGATATTGATCCAAAGACATGGAAAATACAAAGAAATCAACGAAAGATCTAATAGATTACAACATCAAACCTCTACCTTACAAGAACATTCGATATAAAAGAAGGGAGATTTAAAAATTGTGAACTCTTTGTTTTCTATTCGTTTTTCTTCTTGTTTATGTTTTATTTCATTTTCTATCATGTGTAACTAAATGCTTTGTTAGTGATTAGGTGTAATGAACCCTAGGTTGTGCTACAATATGTTTTAACTCTTTTAATTGATGAAATTGTTTTGAGTGATCTATTATGCTTTAATTATGTGTTTAATATATATATTCTAATAGATCGGGAATATAAGTACATAATATGATTTTATAGCAAAGAGATTGAGAAATCCTACGTATGAATAAAGTTATCGTAATTGAAAAGTGCTGATTGCAAACTTAGAGATAGGTCAACATAAATTCTCTAGATTAGGGTCAAACCTAATAACGGAATTCATAAATCAATAAAGCAATTTTAGAACCTTTAACCTGAGTAATTCAATTAATAAAACTAAGGTTAGTTGTTAGTAATCTCAAGTGAGTTATTAGCATACAATAGGAATTTTGATGGTCCAATAATCAATAAAATAATTGAATAATAAAAGGTTAATTTTCTAATGTTTTAAGGGGGATTCAATACTTAGGTACTAATTCTTGATATTGATTATTTTCTAACTGATTTTCTTTATTCTCTGCTCATTATTGTTTTCGTTTATCTTAATTTTTAAGTTTTTTTTCTTTCTAACTAAAATCAATTTCATAGACCAGATAATAGGATAATGGCAATTATTAGTATTTATTGTCCTCGTGGGATTTAACTCGTACTTACCTATGTTAGCTAGAGCTAAGTCGTGCACTTGCAGTTAATTTAAATATTGGCCCTACAATCAATATGTGTTGAAGAACTAGTTACCAATGTATAATAAACAAGGTATTTAACTTAGTTTTCATGAAATAGGTTCTTCTAAAATCTTACCTTATCTCAACATATTTATATTCTTAAATATTAGTAAGGTGGTCATTGACCATTTTCTATTAAAAAAATTATTGACTATAAAATGAAAATTCTTAATGATGTTGAGTTTATTGTGGCTTTTTTAATTGATACAATTCGTATTTTAAAAATTTTTGTTGGTGCTTATGTTGAGTTTATTGTGGCCTTTTTATTGATTACAATTCACATTTTCAAAAATTTTGTTGGTGTTTTCTTTTACATATATGTGGCCTTTGGCTTTTTAGCGCTTATTAAGGTTAGCTTTATAGTGAATCATATGGATATTGCTTTAAAGTATGCAAAGATAATATCAAACATTACTAGTACTTTAGCTGGAATTATTGGTGTTGATTTAACTGGAAAAATTCTTGAAGCTGTCAAAACTTGCCTTATGCTCTTTCAAGTCCTAAAAGTTAAAGAGTAGTTCTTATTACACAAAGGTTGCTCTGCATTTTTAGTAGTGCAAAGAGAACTATAGACAAGATTGGAGGTCAATTAGGGTTTAATTAAAATAAAGATTAATGGAAGAAGAAGCATATGAGGACTAGATTTATTTAGTTTACCTAGAATTGTTTGACTGATCTGATAGTCTACATGTCCCTTTATAATAGGGTTGTCACCTCCAACTAATGAAACCTAATGAAGTGACACTTTAGGGTACTAATTGTTCTATTTTATAAATGTTAGGGGTGACTTGGTATTGTAGATAATGATAGGAACTAATTTAGACATTTAATGAAACACTAAAGGGCAAATTATACTTTTTACCAAATGGAATCCATGTAAACTAACCAAATATGGAATTTTGTAGATGCTACTGGTAGTATTGTACCTATTCGTGAAAGTGGGTTATTAAGAGAAAAACTAGTATAACGTATATATATATATATATATATATGTATATATATATGTATATATATATATATGGTAAAAAGGTTTCATCAAAATCAACTTCTTAGCTCTATTTGTATCCTTTAGTCAC
>JANIIA010000192.1:55106477-55118589 GCA_027478495.1 Erythroxylum alaternifolium
GTAGCACTCCATTATCTTAGGTTATGTGTCGGAATGACCCACGGGCATTCCGGTACGTACTCTAGGGTAATGGGGGGCTACACTGAATTAGACAAAGTTATCATTATGAAAGTTATAGATCTTTTTCTTAGCTTTCCAACAATATATAGTTTGTAATTTTGAACTTCTGGACTGAAAGTTATGGTGTTTAAAAATAAGGATGTATAAATGGGGCAATCGCGATCGTGACACAATATGATCGCGACAGTCCCCAAATTTTGGAAAGTCGTGATCGCCACCGTTCCGGAATTTTTCAAAAAATCGCAATCGCGATAGTCCCAATTTGTTTTTAAGGTCGCGATCGTAACACAATACAATCGCGACTCCTCTCTTTCAGACTCCCTCTCACGGGCATCAGAGAGAAGTCACACCCGTGACTCTCTCTTCTCCACACCATTTGTCACAGGTGTGACTAAAGAGTCACACCGGTGACTTTACTTCTTTTGAATTAAGATTTTCCATTACTTAATCCAAATTGCTATTAATTCTTTTAACACGCAAACCATTTATTCTTTGTTCATTTTTGCTATGAAAAATTTGTCATTAAATTGTTGGATATTATTTTTGCTTCTCCTATGAATTTTGTTTATTTAATATAATTATTAACTATTTCTTTTATTTTGATATTATCTATTAATTCTGTATTTTATTAATAATTAATTGTTTATGTTAAATCATTTTTTTGTATAATTTAATTTTACATCTAGAATCATTCTATGATCCCACCACAAATTTGCCTTGTTTAGACTTTAATTAAATTTAAATGTTATATTTTATTTTATTGAAATGTTCCCAAATAGATTTATTATTATTTCAAAGAAATTTCAAATAGTGACACGTAGTCACCATAAAATTCATGTGGAGACCCGGGGCCAACATATTTAGGATAATTCAGACTATAATATTTAGATATAGTATGAATTAAATTGAGATAGTTGAATAAGTCAATAAAAGATTCATTACTCTAAAATAAGAGGGAATATATTCGATTGTTTTTAATTAGTAGTAATTTAAGGAATTCTATGGTTACAGTAAACTAAGGTTCAAAAAGGTGTTTTTAAATATCAATTATAAATTAATTACTAATTAACAAAAACAAACATGACTAGATTTAAATAATGTATACACCAATTCTATACCATATGTTAAATTGGAACATTGAATGACTAAAAGATTAAATTGTACATTATAATCATGCATGAACAAGTTGATCAAACTACTAACATTCTTAATATTTGGGTGATCATAATATATTCTTGATCAATGATTATTCATTACTTAATCAAAAATTAAAGATAAATTAAAATGAGTATTAATTTATATAATTCTAATTATAAATTAGAATTATAATTTCTAATTATTGCAACATATTAGAACCATAATAGGTCACATAAAAAGAGCAGTTAAAGAGAAAATTTAATTTAAATTAAGTTGGACTTAATTTTAATGATAAAGTCTATTTCCATAAATAGGAAATACCCTAGGGAGGTAGCACTTTTGTATTTTTTTTCTCTTAAAACATTTGAATTCTTTTTCTCTAATCCATAAATACCGTTAGAGATTAAACACATAAACAGCTTGTAATTAATAGTTTGTGAAGAAAAGCTCCACGAAATTTTGAATAAGGTATATTTCTTTAATTTTTTATTCTTGCTTTTCAAGTTATTCAATGAAAAAGACAAATTTTCAAATATCATTTTTCTACTTCAATCATAGTTAATCTTTCAACATGGATGACTATAATAAAATAGTAATTAATGAACAAATTATATTTATATAATCAGTTTATCATTAATCATATTCACCAATCACCACATCCGAGTGATGGGAAACTTAAAACTACAACTGAAGGCAATATTCAGCTGCGAACAAACTCAATCCACTTAATGAGAATAATTATTAAATTTCCAGATGCTGCAATCTAAAATTTAAGGCAGAAAGTTTTTACAATTGAAATTGCAAAAACCTGAATGGCATATTCCAGTGAAATAACGGTGATGATTTAGGCCTATTTCCGAAAGGGTTAATGTTGTGAGGAACAACCTTGTATTTCAAAGACCAGAAACAGAGACAGAGATAAGAAAGGCTAAGCATATATTACGTTCTGTACCAGGTTGTTAGAAAGCACACTATGTACCCCCGAGGTCATATTCGAGTTAATATCGACATATAAGTGTCACCTTTGTGAAGTCGAGACTCTTTTGAATCAAAGATGTGCGGGATTGCTTATCTCTTGCGCTTCGACTTCAAAGAAGTTACAGATTGGGAGTTGCTGTGCCAGTTTCTCTTCCTTTGATTGATGAACCAGTTGTTAATCTGTTTCAGTTGCAATCCTGTCTCTTCCACTAGTTTTGCCTTGTCATCTTCCTGCAAATACTCTTTTTGTTAGACCTCATGCTTAGACAACTACTTGTAGTAATGAAAATTGTAGACTCTGTTTCACCAACCGTTCACAAAGGGGAGGCAAATAACAGTGGACAATATCACTTCATTGTTTATAAACATGTTATATTATATAGTTGCCAAGGATAGATTGATCAAACTAAAACAAAACAAAAAACTGCGTTTTAGTTTGATCAGGTAAGATGCAATTTATTTTGTCCAACGAGGATACACGCATAGCCACTGGGTGCCATTATGTAAAAGAAATTTACACTTTACATATAAAAGTGACGAGTTAAGTGTTAATGCAAGATTATTATCTTGGAAGCTTCTATGGACTCTTAATTGAAATCAGAGAAGAAATTACCCCATTTGTTTCTTGTGATCAGTAAATATTGCAAGCACAGACATTTGAATTCCAAAAGTGAGAATAAGGCTCTTACAGTGGGGTAAGGCCATTTAGAGTGTTGCTGCCACCAGTTTTTGAGTACTGTGGTAGTGTCACCAGGTAGTTTTCCAGCCCTTCTTTTTCTCAATATTTCCTCCCTCACATCTTCAATTCTTGATTTGAAACCCTGCCCAATTAATCCATATATAACCATGTTACCTACAATAAGTATAAATAAAGAAGAAAAAAAAAACACTAGCATGCAGTTGATCATAAAGTAACACACCTGCTTTAGTTCTATCTTCAGTTCCTGTCTAACTCTCTCCATGAGAGATCTTTCAGATTCTGTAGGGAGAAGAGGACCAAATCCCATCAAGTCATGACCATCACCACTCGATTGATCCAAAGAGAAATCCATTTGCAGGTCATCCTCGTCATCTGACATAGTTGCACCTGTTCCTTCGCCTAGTGTTATACCTGCAAGAAACAACCTTTACGCCTTATTTCATTTCCTTTTTGTATAAATTATGCGTTGAGAGACCAGATTTCTGTACTATTAGAAAATGAAGATTACTCATCAGTTTTCCTTGGTATCTATATTTAGACTTGTTCATAACAAATTATGAAGTATCACTTCCAGGTGAGCTTTAAACGATAAATAATTTCGAGCAATCAGTTCATAAAATTTAAACTAATCAAGTTGCTAATAGATGAAATTGAATAACTCCTGTATGGCACCTTGGGATTTCATAAACACAGAATAAATTGCACCAACTCCTTGAACAGTTCAGTAATGTCTAACTCTAAAACATAAGTTAGCAAATATATTTTCCATTGTCTAACCACCTAATAAAATTTTCAAACATCAAAGATGAACTTCAAAATTGAGTTACAATAATCATTAATTACTAAATTCTATTCAATTTGGTCCACATGAAGTTCTCATTTTACTCTTTCCAACAATACGACGTTTACCAGTACTTCAAACGATTTATTGAAATGGCTGCACATCTGCTGCAAGTTCTGTGCTCCAACTTGTCTTCAGTGTCATGGTATCACGTTTTAGCAGCTAATTGGTTCATTGGCTCCATAAGGAGCTCTTTTTCTTCTTATTAAATTAATGTGTAGGTGACATAGGGATCAGGGAATCATAGCTCTAAGTTCCAAGAGTAATCTTAGGTGCCTGAAGCAATCGTTCAGACAATTGTTAATTGAATGATTCTTCAACGTTATATGCTTGTTGTGGTTATAACATTATAGTTCGTAGAATGATACTTTTACTTGACGAGCCCAAGAAATGGAGGGGGGATATGGGAAGCAACGTATCTTCTCCAATTTATAAGCTGATAAATGAAGAAAATACGCTTTTAAATACCTAAATTAATCCAATAGATTATATTAGGTATAAAGTATAGATGACAATTGCATTGTAAGACATAGAAGAACTTAAGTTTGTTGGACATGGATCGTATAGGGAAAAGCAACAAAAACAGAAGGAAAGTGCCGACTTTCTAGGAACAAATTACCCAACTTAGGCGGAACCGGGACCAGACATGCGAGGCCTCTATTAACTAGTGCAGTTGTCACGATTAACTTAGATGTGCTGTAATTACATGGTTGTAACTTAAAAAAGAAAATTGACAACACCAAATCAACAAACAGAAAAGGTTCATGCCTCCTTCACAAACCAGTTAACAATTTCCATATAATATAATATAGCCCAGAATATCCATATGATCTTATGACGTTCCTTCACCGGACTAACATCTCTCCAACCATAAACTACTTAAGATTTTTGTATTGGTAGGACCTACAGCGCAAGCCTGCTATGTAGGAATATTATTCTCAAACTTAAAAGAAAACCCACAGACAGCTTGCTGGCTAATTCTTATCCTTCATCTGCCTACCAGACTCATCAATCAAACATCAAGGAAGGAGAGAATAAAATATCTTATTCGCCACCAAATGGTAACTGGTTGACATATAAATATATACGTTGTGATAAGTGTTGGACACGAAACATTCTTCCTTTATTGCACTTGGTAATTTCCAAAACCAAGTATGTCCAGATTACAGAAATTAATAAGCTAGCTACTTAATTGTTTTTAGTTAATAAACATAAATGTGCATATATGTTTCACTACAAACAAAGTAATATATCTGAGAAGGTTTTCTTGGGAATTGAGATCATGTAATTCTTGATTAAAGTAAACTATGGTGATAGTGAAAGATCATGAAAGTAACATCAACGATTACCAGAGCTAGAGAGATAAGAAGAAGAAGAGAGAGAATGCAAACCAGTGAGAGCTTGCAAGGTATTTTCGATTTCGCGGCAGGCCATGACAGCTTCAACGGCGTGTACTCTCACATGTTGTTGAAGCTGATCTTTGAAGGTACACAACACCAGCAAGTATTGTGCCTGTAACACACGCATAGATCGAAAATAGTCAAGAAAGAAAGGAAACTTTCTCCAAGACTAAGTCTAAAACAAATAAACGAAACTAAACCAAGGGTCATTTACTCACCAAAAAGTTGTCAAGCTCTTGCCTTTCATGCGGAGATAGTGAGTGTCCATGATGATTATGCTGAGAAGCATAAGACCTCAGAAGCTGATGTGACTGTGAAAGCTGGGCATCTATAAGCGGTAACTGGTCAATTGGAGTAGCCACTCGGAGACAGGAGACATGAGCTGCTAGTAGCTGTTCGTAAAGTGGGTGGGTGGCTATCTCCGCCTTAAGTTGGCGGCTTTGGTCACCGGAGACTTCTCCACTGCTTAAACCACCAAGTGCAGTACCACTACTGCCGCTGCCCATCATGCCCAAGCTTGGTTCTTGCATATTTCTATATTATTGTTATGTATTATGCCTTTGTCTGTATGTATATGGAGTTGGACGCTCAAAGTAAAGGTGAAGAGGTGTACAGAAGTAAAAGGAGGGTTCTAAATAAACCAAAGCGAGTTATCTGTTTGAGGGTTTTTTAGGACCACAAAGAGAGAGACCGTTGTGTCTGAGACAGGTACAGTGTTCAATATTGGGTCTTTATAGACAGAGAGAGGGATAGGGTTAAAGAACAGTGTTTTCTTGTTAATGGTGTAAGGGAGAAAGAGACATGGAGAGAGGAAGTGGCATATTGGGATCTGAGACACTAACTTTCTGCACCACTTCTGAGTTATTGCAGAAGTTTATAAGAAGACATCCATCTAAATGATTAAAAAAGAAAAGGACCAAAAACATGAAACATGTAGTGTATGAGTGAGAGAGAGAGAGAGAGAGAGAGAGATGAAGCTTTGAGAGAAAAAGAGTTAAGATAGAAGCTGAGGAATCATTAGCATGAAAGGGGTTGGAGAAGGGAGATCAGATAAAGCTGCTTCTGGTGGCCTGACAATTTTTAATTGCTTTTTGTTTCCTTTTATTCTGCTTCTTGTAAAGCTCTTGGGTCATAAATTATAATTTATTATTTTCTTAACAAAAAAAAAGTGGGTCTTAGGTGGGCATGTTAATCAGAAGAATACTGTACACTAATACTATTCTGTGTCTTCTGTGTATCAAAAAAGAATGAAATTTTCTTCAAAACTAACCGAAAATATCACAATTTTCAATTTGGATGAGTAATGTAATGGTGTAGACAATTCACTTTTTGGGTAATAGGTCCCCATCCGTGGATGCTCAATATCTTTCCAATCTCAAGGACAAAATGGCTCTATCCTTTCATTTCTAAACTGACTCACCAGTCTTTATAGCCAACGTATGATGTATCCACAGATTAACAGGCACAGCAGGACAACAATTTCTTAAAAAAAAAAAAGATTGGTGATGTTAGAGTTTTCAAGAAGAAATGTGTGTGGATGAGATCTTCTAATACAGAGTAAGGCCTAAGTTATAGGAGCATAAAAAGATCTCATCCCGATGAAATAGACATTGGAAAGATCTGGAACAATCAATTCACATCATCTTATTCTTCCGTTAACTTATTCAAACTAAATCCAAAGTTAGTTTCTTAGCTCATTGTTGTATTTCTAAATATTGAGAGGATCTATGAAAATCAGAAACCAACTAAACACAGAGGGAGAGGAATAGGAATAGGATGGTGCTCCATTTCTTAGCTCATTGTTCTAAATATTGAGAGGATTTATGAAAATCAGAAACCAATTAAATACAGAGGGAGAGGAATAGGAATAGGATGGTGCTCCATCCACTAAACAAGAAAAATAGAAGCAAGCCCCTTTAATCACCAAACCAATAGGTAATAGGCATCCAATATCTAAATTATTGTTATTTAAGAAAGTCGGCTGGGAGAGGGTTGAGCTGTCCCCCCGAAATTTTAAGACAGATTAGTTGAATAGGAAGAAGATACCCATTGGTTGAGTGACCAACCACCAGATATTTGCGTTGGGTTGTTGTGGCAATTGCAGGTATAGGTGTTTGTTGGGCACCACGGTAGCTAACAACTAGGGGCTTGAATATGACCCCGTGATGGGATAATTTCAACCATTTGATCAGTCACATTCACGTTCACATTTATTTTTCTTTTGCATCAATACATACATTATTCATTTTCAGTCGCATTCACAACTAACAATATAAGACACGTATAAATGTATTGCATGGGATTTTTTTCATCACAAAATGCAGCCATTTATTACTTTATTATTACTCCATCACGCGATTTTTCCTACAGCATTGTCAATGAGGGGTATTATATGTTGGTGTTTTCAGGACAATGTTGGAAATGTGGGTCCAACATAATATGTACACTTGGAGTTTAACTTAAGCAATAAAAAACACACCAGTTTTGGTTTTCATATATAATTAGTAATTGTTTTCTTTTGATTTAGGTGGCAATTAATGATGCGTTGAAAAAAAGGAAAGCTGGCTATTGAGGTGTTTTATCTAACTATGTGTTCGTCAAGAAATGTATCATTTCTAGAAACCAGGCATTTCTGAAATGGGTTATACACAGAAATAAACCCAAAAAAATAACAAGTGTACTGTACGTTTCTCGGGTCTAAATTTATCTTTCCTCTATTCCACTCATTTTTTAGAGTTGAAATTCACCACGTAATGCCCATATATGGATAAACAGATCATCAAGGCCTTAACGTTTTGCAATAATTTATGTACAAAAGAATCATCAAGATGGCTACTTTTTCTTGCGTCCATTCTTTTCAGACATGCATCCAAAAGTAATTTAAGGGGATGATAAATTAAGAGTTATAATTTGGAAATTGCTTTTATTAGAAAAAATGCCTCTTCAATGGAAGTACTGGCGAATTGTTCATTAAATATGGATACAGCCCGCAGTCTGAATATTGCAACTATTAGAATTTGTCGTAAGTTTTGAATTATGAATCATTGTTATATTAATGAGAGATTGGAGAATCAAGAACTCAATTATTTTTGGTTTAATCTATTAACGCAACAACTAAAAATTTTGGTTAATATTTTAGACTATATAAATTTACGTACCTGGAAAATGAAGATAATGCCTTGTGAGTGTCTAATAAACATCAATAGTACTGTCTTTTTCTATGTCGTGGGAAGTACTGTAATTTACGTTGCAGGCCACAGAATAAAGGCTTGGCTACATTAGCAACGCACTGTTGATGTGTTAATAAATTGGAATATAGTTTTTTGATTAAAAGAACCCCAAATTAGTATAAAACAAAAAACGTATGATGCTTTCATCAATATTGCGACTTTGGTGGTAGTGATAATAACACATGACGAAGATGATTTTCTGGGTTTAGCATGTGCTCTAATGCATGGTAACCCTTTTATTAATTAGATACCAACAAGGGAGAAATCAAAGACCGAACACTAGATTGATTTATAACTACAGGTTGTTTAAAACGAGGCAGTTAGATTAAACAAAAGTAGATTAATTAGTATTTATATTAATCCGAGCAGATACAAGAAAATAGTGATAATCGAAACCAGCTATACAGCCTTGTACAAATTTCATTACAAGCATCAAAAGAACAGATTCTACTACTGGCTCCGATAGCTGCAGTACTAGTAACTATATATGTAAAACTGGTTCCTATTTAGGTTGGCAATAGACATGTCGTGATCAGCTTATGATATTTGTAAAATTTCGGGTTAAATTCAGATGAATTCAAAATTTTGCCATTAGACATATCTTTATCTTAATATACGGACAGAAACTAATAATTAAAAATAATTCTACGCCGATAAGTACCAACGCAAACTGGTAAGTAGATATGGCAACAGATAACCGTTCAAGACAATGAAGATATTGATCTTGTCGCTACGTATATAGTAGACACCAAGTTGTAAAAATTTACTTTGCATCCGTTTTAATCTTTTAAATGCTCCGTTGTATATGTATAAATCTGTCACCTATACACCATTTTAATTTTCGTTTAGAGTAATGACTGAAGAATTATTACAACAATCCTTTGCGAAAATTAGTTTTTTTTTGTTCTCCCTTGTGTAAATTGAAAAGGATCCACCTCCAAATTAACACCATTGATAAGGAAACTTATTTTCATAATCCTATAAGCATATAAAATGACAGTAAAGAGAAAACAACATCAAATGTGGAGAAGGTGTAAAAGGATTAGTGGATATTTGTTCTGACATTAGAGTTTTATCAAGTCCAAATTTTAATAGGCGTACGAAGTAGGAACTGATATTTACGTTTCAGGAAGTACCAAACAAAGGTGAATTGAAAATATAGATTTGGATGGATCCAAACTAATCTTCTGTCTGTCTTTTATTTAGGTTAACCTTTTTAATTATGATATCTTTTTTTATGTAAATAACTGTTGAATTTTGCCTTAGTCCACAAAACAGCCTATATCTTATAATTAATAATCTTATCCCAACATCGATTTAATAATTCCATCAGGTTTTATATTATCTTAGATTTGTGAACAGCGATCATATATTCTAAAGTTCCTAATTTTTTTATTACTTAGGAAGGTGCAGAAGCACCAAGGTGAATTACAAAAATAACCTTTTGCGGATTACAGGTCAACAACTAAATAACTTGATGAAAGTCAAAGAAACTTTCATGTCTTGCCATTAAATGAACATCATGGTACTCGTGCGATCTGGATGGAGACAACAAGGTGAATGTAGCGGGCGCTCTTGACCTGGATGGTTTGTCGCCTCGTCTGGCTTAAAAATCGAAAGATCCAGCTAGAGCAGTGGAAGGGTCTCTCTCGAAATGATGTCGATCGAAGTCTAAGTGCGATAATCTAATCTTAGTTAGGAGGTCGGCCTCCTTATTTGCAGACCTTCGAAGAAAGGAGAAAGAGATAAGATTCCCCTTTTGAGAAAGAGCTTTGATGTTCTGGATTAGTCGAGAGCAAGGTAAGTGGCTTGTCTCTCCGATAATTAATTTGATAGCAAGTTCATTGTCTGATTCGACCATTAACTGCCGAAATCCTTTTTCCAGAGCAAGGGATAATCCATGGAAGATCGCCCATAGCTCGGCTGTTAAGGGGCAACACTTGCCTAGGCGCTGTGAAAAGCCATAAACCCATGTTGAATGGTGATCCTTAATGACTCCACCACAAGCAGCTTTGCCGCAGTTACGTCCCACCGCAGGGTTGACATTAAGCTTTAGAAATCCGAATGGAGGAGGCTCCCACAGAGGTCTTTGTGAAACAACAGGTATCCTTCTTCCCCCTACTGGTACTAATTGTTCATGACTGTTGCTTTGCGTGAAAACTCTACAATTTTCTAAAAATGATGCCTTTGTAATGGCTGAGAGCTCATAGCTTGTAGAGTTGTGTCATTCGAAAACATCTGCATTTTTTGAGTTCCAAATTTTCCAGCAACAGATAGCAAATAAGGTTTGCCAATTATCCTGTAAAAACCAGAGGAGATATTAGTGAATATCCAGTCGATGTGAGACTGTTGGTTCCAAAAAATCTGTGGTAGTCAATTGTGAATCAATCTCCACACTTTATTGGAACGATGACAATCCCTTAGAACGTGTAGCGTCATTTTAAGGAATCCGCAAAGATAACACGATGGAGAATCTGATAATTTTCTCCTATATCTTTCCAAATTTGTCCAAAGAACTCCCTTAACAACCCTCCATAAGAATGTCTTGATATTTTCTTGTAGCTTCAAATCCCAAATATTTTTCCAACGATTATCTATGGCATTCTAGCCCTCCTTGCAAATATACTCCACAGCCGAGGCACAGGAGAACTGTCTCTTAGATGTTAACTTCTAAAAAATTTAGGTACTAAATTAAAAAAACTTATAAGGGTAGACAATTAGAATTTATTATTCCTTTATAAAAATTATAATTTTCATCCAGTTTTATACAAATAAAAGGGTTTTGTTAGTTCTGAAAACGGGGCATTGTGTGATCATATCTCAAGAAAATGGAAAAATAAATTTAATGCTCAAATAACATTTTCTATTTTGAAAAATTAGACACTCAATTTTTTAGTTTCTAAATTCAGTCGATGAGAGTTGTGAAAAAAAAGATGATAACTTTAAAATAAATATATTTTTAATTTTAATTTTGTATCAAATATTTTTATTTTAAAATTAAAAACTGAAAATCTAATTTGATGTTAATTGTCGGCAATTCTTTAAATATGATTTTTTAAAAAAAATTTTACTTTTAACTTTTAAGCGTCTTTCTCATTATTGTTTATCATTATACTTATTTTAAAAACATGTTTTTTGAAAAAATTCCTTTATCCATGAAAAAGGAAGATGAATACAAACTGAAAATATTTTTAATTCTAAATATTATATATATATATATAATTTATTTTTAAAACACATTTTCAATATAATCGTTATTTTGTATTTGATCTTCTTCTAGTCTTCTCTCATATTTTTATTTATTTTTCATCATTGATCTAATTTAATTTCTATGAACTTCAAATTATTATTTATCTTTATGAATTGTTAAAAAAAAGTAGAGCATGCATTAAACGTGATCATTTTTATTTCCAATTTGTACGAGAACTTGAACTTGGGGAGTGGGATCTATAATATAATATTGTACAGGTCTTGTCTCTATTCTATTGCTTTCTTGAATATAAAATATAAATAAAGAGGGAAAAAAAGAAAGAGGAGGAACCGAGAGAAACTCAAGAGTGAGTTCCTTGCAGAGTAATAAAGAAACCAAAGGACATCGGCTATGTTTAGGAGGGAGGGTTGAGGGGTCCACTTCTTTGAAACAGCTGTAGCTTTGTCATGTCCTCCCCTACTTTACAAGACTTGAGAGTCACACCAGCTTTCAGTGTGGTCCCCCGTTCTAAAATTGTCTTTATATATATATATATATATATATATGTGTGTATAT
>JANIIA010000192.1:55173543-55191170 GCA_027478495.1 Erythroxylum alaternifolium
GAAAATTGTGCTTTTTGAAACTAATGATAAATGAATGTGGATCCAATTTGAGTATGTATTCCGCACGTTATGTTTTATAAAAAAAATTATAGCAACTTTTGCATGATTGAGTGCATTAGCACGCCATCCTCGCGGGGCACGGTCTTGGATATCATTAAAGATGTCAGGTTCGGGTCTTGCGGGAGTAGGGTGCTACACGTAATTGAAGGAGTTGAATTAATTAAGGAAGTTGTTTTCTTATCTAAAGTATATTTGTTTATGTTATTTATTATTTTAGTCACTTTAGTTGTTTATTTATTATCTTTATCATCAAAATTTGTTGAGAAAATCTTCTATTGAGGTTAGCACGAGTTGGTTGTATTATTAGGTATGAATTACTTTCACAGATTGAGAGGACTGATTGAGGTTTACGTATGATAAGTTTTACTAATTTTTAAATTTGATAATACCACAACAACACGGGTCATTCACATAGTACTTAAGTGTCAATCCCACGAGGAGGGATAATCTAGTCCTAAAATCCAAAGTGTAACAAAATTCACAATAATTCAGATAACTAAACTATGACAGAAAAGTATTTCAATAATGCAATTAATTCAAAAACCAAATCCAAAATATAAACAAAGTAGGAATTGCACAACCAAATCCTAATTCGACCTAGAAATAACCAATTGAGAGAAAGCTGGATTTCGATTTGATCTTAACGAAACCTAATCAATTATGAAATGATTGAGTTGTCAGGTTTAGACAGTCTAGTGTGGATTACTCTCTCTTGAGTTATAATCTTTAACCCAAATTAATAAACCCTAATTTTGATTATGGATTTGCAATCTCTCGATTCACAAATTACCCAAAACTTAAATTAGTTCTGAAATTGTGCAATAACCTACTAGAAACCTATGCTCGATCGCTCATTACGTGATTTTACTAGTTTGATTCAATTCTTGATCTATTAAACTACCTAACTCTCGCTAGCCTAGTTTAATGATATTCACTCTGTTCACCCTCTTAGTTTGTTACCGAATTGTTAAGAGTAGAAAATGAATCACAAATAACTCGTCAAAAATGTAAATAATCAAATCTCATTAATATCAAAGATCCAAATCCCGAAGGTGAGTTTATACATACATCAACATTTAACAATACATTCTCAACAACATTCAAATCCTTACATTAACAATATAAAGAAAAGAAAGTTGGAAAATACTATCAAAATGGATGTTGGAGGCAGCAATAGCGGGAAATCACAAAATCTAGGAAGTACTTCGCGTGCGCATCTTCTCCGAGTCTCCTTTACTTGGCTTTCTCTTGTTCTCTCTCTTGATCTTCTCTCTTCTCTCTTTAGGTTTCGGGAGGTGGCTGAAGGCAAAAGCTCCTTTCATCTCTTTATAATGTTCCTTATATACCTTAGTAGCTTTAAGGTTGAATCAGGGTTGAAACGGTCTGAAAAATGTCATTTTTTGCTTGTTCTCGTGTCTATATGACACAGGCCACGATCGTGGCATTGTTATAGCCTATCTGTCATAATCGTGGCTCATCAGGCCACGATCGTGGCCTGGTCCATGGCTCTCTGTCACGATCGTGGCCTGATCCTAGGCTTTTTGTCATGATCATGGCCTGAGCCTAAGCTTTCTGTCACAATCGTGGCTCAGGCTAGTGACAGAGTTTTCTGTCACAAAAGGCCATGATCGCGACCAGCTACAAATCTTCTGTCACGACAATTGTGACCTATAGATTTTGACCCGAAAGTCTCCAAAACTTCTCCGTTCTTCACTGTGGACCCTGAAGCACCAACAAACACATCAAAGTATCTCAAAAACATAATATTTAAGCTTAAAGGATTGTTTTAACCTATAAAACACTTAAAACATAAATAAATCATAAACTAACACAATTATATCCTAAACATATACTAAATAATCGAATTAATGGTTAAATACATATAAAAATATACTCTAAATTACTATGCAATATACACCTGTCAACATCCCCTTACTTAAACATTTGCTTGTCCTCAAGCAAACAAAAAAATAAAATGGTACAAAACACAAAGCACAAAACACACAATGCAACAAATGAGGTAATGGTTTCAACTTCACGTAATATATTTAATTAAAAAAATCATCCAAGTTATATCAAATCATTAGCATACAAAATCTACGTTTAGGGAATTTGAACTACATATACGATTTAATTGAAATCCAATTGTTAATTTATTTACCCTTTGCAATTGCATACACACATTAATAATTCTTTGGTCATTCATGTATTGTAACTCTTCCTAAATAGGTTTTCATGAAAAAGTCAAGCTGTTACAAGTTCGGTAAATTTTTATTGAGAACACTTTTTTTATTTTTACAAGTACTTAGTCTTTTATTCATAGGCAAACATTGGTGATAAATCTCGATCCGGTTACTCGACTAAGTCATTTTATTAACAGCTTGGTTGAGATGTCATTATAGCTTTTTGACACGGAGGCACACATTTGTGATGCGTGTTGATCCAGTTACTTAGCTATTATCACATTTTTAACTAGCTACAAGCTTTATTCATGATCGGAAGGCCAACGGAATAGTCATTTATTAAACAAATACACACTTTTTTTCTACCTTGTTGTTTTAGTTGTTCCTTTCTATGAAGAATACCAGTGAAGTTACTTAGGTTGAAAGGCCCCAAAATTATGAATGAATGGGGCAATTTTAGAGGGTGTTAAACTTGCACTGAATCCTAATTAAGTTGTACATTTATTCAAAAACTCCTTATTTACTAATTTTGTGAGCTAATGATTATTAACAACCTAATAGATTATATTCGAAATCAAAACGATTTCAATCTATCTAAGCCATTGACTCATCAACACATTTCAAAAAATGCAATTTAATAACTATTATACAATATGCAAATTCACGTTGAAAAGAAAAAACATATAATCCTCCCCACACTTGAACGACACATTGTTCTCAATGTGAGAAGCATATATAAATACACTTGGGAAAATAGACACAATATATGAAAATCATAACAAAATTGAAAAGAAAAGGTGTAAAACACGAAATCGTTTATGATGATAGAGGTAATGATGGCGATAGTAGTGAGACCAAATTTGCATGCCATCACGAGTGTTTCCCTATATTATAAGTGATTCAAGAGAGCAAAAGAATTAGTACACCAAACCGTTCCAATTTATTCACCACGTATTTAAGCATTTAAAACAAACCTAACTACACAATAATTTAAATCTACTACTAAATGTGCTAATTTATGGTCATTAGCCTAACCTTTGGTCCAAGAAGAATCTTAATCATTTGGGGA
Source organism: Erythroxylum alaternifolium (assembly GCA_027478495.1). Classification (NCBI taxonomy): domain Eukaryota; kingdom Viridiplantae; phylum Streptophyta; class Magnoliopsida; order Malpighiales; family Erythroxylaceae; genus Erythroxylum; species Erythroxylum alaternifolium. Next base: position 55,176,856 of record JANIIA010000192.1, read on the forward strand.
TAAGGAAATCACTTCCTTATCTTTGGGAATTTCTCCTCCAAAATACAGCTTACAACGATGCCTGTTGACCTTAAAAGTCTCCTTATTAGCGTTTTCCAATTCAAGCGCTCCATGATAAAAAACTTGAATGATAGTGAATGGTTCACTCCATCTAGACTTCAGCTTCCCTGGAAATAACCTTAACCTTGAACTATATAGCAGAACTTTGTCTCCTACTTTGAATTCCTTCTGCTTAAGATAAGCATCGTGCCATTTCTTGACCTTTTCCTTGTAGAGTTTAGCATTTTCATAAGCATTAAAACAAAGCTCTTCAAGTTCGTCTAATTGTAAAAGTCTCTTTTCACTAGCTTGTTTCCAATTAAAATTTAATGCTTTAATCGCCCAGTATGCTTGATGTTCTAATTCAACAAGAAAATGACATGATTTTCCATACACGAGCCTATAAAGAGTGGTTCCAATGGGTGTTTTAAAAGTTGTTCAATAGGCCTATAAGGCTTCATCTAGCCTTGCCGCCCAATCTTTTCTGGAGTTGTTCACTGTCTTTTCCAGAATTTGTTTCAGCTCCCAGTTAACAACTTCCACTTAACCACTAATCTACAGATTGTAAGGTGTAGCAAATCAGTGGTACACTCCGTATCTCTTTAGGAGGGCATCAAAAGCTCTATTGCAAAAATTTGCACCTCGATCACTTATTATTGTACGTGGTACTCCAAACTAGTTAAAGAGATGTTTAATGAACTTTTGCACTACCTTTCCATCATTGGTTGGAGAAGCTATCGCTTCAGTCCAATGTGGAACATAATCAACCCCCACCAAAATATACAAGTTTCCCATTGATGATGGGAATAGACCCATAAAATCGATGCCCCAAGCATCAAAGACTTCTACTTCTTAATTGTTGGACAAAGGCATTTCGTCCCGCTTGGAAATGTTACCTATTCTTTAACATCGATCACACTATGCCACTTAGGTTTGTGCATCCTTGAACAAATGTGGCCAATAAAATTTGCTCTCAAGTATCCAAGTTTTTGTTTTGTTGGCTCCATAATACCCAACATACTGACCTTCATGACATTGCTTAAGGATGTCTAACATTTCGTCATTAGGAACACAACGTCGCATTAGCCCATCTGCACATCCCTTATATATCGGTTACAATCATGCAAAAATCTTTTCCTTTGTTGTAAGAGAGATCTGATGGAAGTTTTCCACTAGCAATGTAATTGGCTATATCCACAAACCATAGTATAGTTAGGCTCTCAAGTAGCATCAAAGTTTTATCGGGAAAGTTTTCATTAATGACATCACTTGGCTAAATTTCTCCACCTTCAATTCTGGATAAATGGTCTACAACCACATTTTCTGCTCCGTTCTTATCTCTCACCTTTATATCAAATTCTTATAGAAGTAACACCCATCGAATGAGCCTCGGCTTTGCATCTTTCTTGTTGAAAAGGTATTTTAGTGCTACGTGGTCTGTGAATACAATTACCCTTGAACCCAAAAGATATTGTCAAAATTTATCACACATGTACACTACTGCGAGTAGCTCCTTTTCAGTGGTGGTATATTTCAGCTGGGGTCCTGCAAGAGTCTTACTAGAATAGTAAATTGCCTACAGCTTCTTATCTTTTCTTTAGCCCAAAATGCAACTATAGCTTAGTCACTTGCATCACACATAACTGCGAACGGAAGTGTCCAATTTGGTGGTGACAAAATTGGTGCTGATATTAGTGCCTCCTTTAAGGTATTGAATGCAAATCTACACTTATCATTAAACATAAAGGGAACATCCTTGACTAGAAGGTTTGTTAAAGGTCTTGCAATTTTCGAAAGGTCTTTAATGAATCGACGGTAGAATCCTACATGACCTAAAAATCCTCGCACCCCCTTTACATAGCTAGGTGGTGGAAATTTCTCTCTATCACTTTGGTTTTTTCTCTATCAACTTCAAATCCCTGATGGAAGATTTTATGCCCTAGCACTATCCCCTGTTGCACCGTAAAATGACAATTCTCCCAATTTAGCACTAGGTGTGACTCTTCACATCTTTAAAGAACTCTATCTAAGTTATTCAAATACATGTTAAAAGAGTCTCCGAAGACTAAAAAATCATCCATAAACACTTCTAATATGTCTTCTATCATGTCAGCGAAGATAGACATCATACATCTCTGAAATATGGTTGGAGCATTGTAAAGTTCGAAAGGCTTTAGTATGTAAAGGTTATGTAGGGGAAAGTGAATGTGGTTTTCTCTTGATAATTAGGGTAGTTGAAAATCTTATTATAGCCCGAGTATCCATCTAGGAAGCAATAGAATGGATGGCCAGCTACCTATTCTAACATCTGGTCTATAAATAGGAGAGGAAAGTGACCTATGCATACTCTCCATCTTGTGACTGTTTTTGTTGAAATTGCTTCTCCACTATCACTTTCTATTACCGTCAATCCTCCCTTTTAAGGTGAACACTATACTTGACTGACCCATTCACTATCAGAGATGGGATATATTATCCCTGCATCTAGGAGTTTTATAATCTCTCTCTTAACCACCTCTTTCATTTTGGGATTTAGTCTTCGTTGATGCTCCATCACCGTTCTACATCCTTCCTATAAGTTTATTCGATGCATGCAGACATTTGGGCTTATTCCTCGAATATCAGCAATTTTCCATCTGATAGCTTTCATCTGCTTCTTAATTACTTTCATTAACTTTATCCTCTTGTTTTTCATTCAATTGGTTGGAAAATAGTATTGGAAGCATTTGACCTTCACCAAAAAAGGTATATTGGACGTGTGCAGGTAAAGGTTTAAGCTCCAGTGTAGAGGTTTCTCTGAAGATGGTGATATGGGTGCTTCGATTTGATCTAATTTGTCTTACTGCACTTGAACATTTGTCTCCTCCATCTCATCATCCCTTTTAGACTTAGGAATTTGATATTTATTGTCAGCCTATGCTTCCAATGACTACACTTCTACTATGCAACTCTCGACCTGTTCGTGAAAATTTTCATCCATAAATTTAACTTTGATGCATGCATTACTCATCATTGGATTCTTTAAGGCCTTTTTCATGTTGAATTCAACTTGATCTTTGCCTATTTGTAGTATTAATTTCCCTTCGTGAACATTAATTATAACATTTCCTATGTTTATAAATTGTCAACCTAAGATCAGTGGGCAATTATTATCTTCTTCAAAAGCCAGAACCATAAAATCTACTGGGATATTGAACTTGTCCACTCACATAATAACATCTTCCACTATTCCAAACGACCTTTCAATGGATTGATCAGCCAATTAAATCAATGTTGATGTTGGCTTAACCTCTCCTAAGCCTAACTTCTTGAATATTGATAAAGGTATAAGTTTAATGCTAGCTCCCAAATCACACAGACACTTTGTAAATTCAAATTCACCAACCACATTAGGTATTGTGAAACTTACTGGGTCCTTCAGTTTCGAGGGCATTTGACTGGTGACTATTGAGCTGTAAGTGCCAGTTAGAGCTACCATCTGATTATCTTCCCAAGTATGCTTCCTTGACAATATGTCCTTTAAGAATTTTGCATATTTTGGCATATGTTCTAACGCCTCAGCAAAAGAGAGATCAATCTGTAGCATTCTCAACTTCTCAACAAACCTTGCAAATTGTTCATCTTGCTTATTCTTTTGTAGTTATTGAAGAAAGGGAACCTTAGGTTGATATGGTGGAGGAGCAACATAAGGAGGATATTCACTCATGTCCACTTATTTGCCATTTTCTTGATTATTCTCAAGTGGCTGAATGAGCTCCTCTACTGTCCTTTTGGGTGGTTCAAGTTCCTTCCCACTTTGAAGTGTAACAGCCTTTAATTGTTCCCTTGATTTTACCCCTAAAGTCCTTGGACTATTTCCAAGATTCCGCATAAATAAAGCATTTGACAGTTGATTCATTTACGTCTCTAGATTGTGGATTGAGGAAGCATGGTTTTTAGTGACTTGCTCCATTTTATCCTCTAATTTTTGTCGTGCCTATAAAGTTCGAAGCTTGTCTAGAATCTCATCCAATTTCGATTCAATTGAGCTTGTTTTATTTTGTTAAAACCTTGATTACCCCTAACGCCTGAATTGTCCTCCATTATTAGACTAAAAGAAGTTCGGATGATTCTTCAATATGGGATTTTAAGTGTTAGAGTGGGGATTGTTGCTCCCTCCTCATCCATATTGGCTCGCAAATAATTAACTTTCTCCGGATCACCTTCTTACAGTCCAAGGTATCTTGGTTCATTTATTTATAGAGTTCATATTTCAAATACGTGACTTTGACCTAATTTGGAGATGAAACCTTCGTGTTGTTAAGTTATCGTGTCAATTTGTCAATCTTTGCTTACATTTCAGTCATTTGATTGACTGTGACGATTCCTTTTGTTTCTCAGAAGGTCACAGGTTGTCTTCCCAGCTCATTTGACCACAAACAGCTATTGCTTGCCATTTCATCAATTAACTCCTCCACTTCGTCGACAGTTTTTTGTATTCGTGATCCTCCTGAAGCTGCGTTGATCGTACCTCTCATCGATGGGGTGACTCTATTATAAAAAGTTTACAACCGGAATTCTTTGGGTAGGTTATGATGTGGGCATTTTCTTTGCAAATCCTTATATCTCTCCTATGCTTCATAAATTGATTCCCTATCACCTTGTTGAAAATTGGTAATTTCCTTAATAATCTTGTTGGTTTTGGTCAGTGGAAAATATTTGTCTAAGAAGGCATAAACAAGCTAATCCCATGTTGTGACATAAGCTATGCATTCGGGTCCTCATTTACTAACTCGTAAAACTATACATTTTATTGAAGCATGTTAAGGAGTACTAGTTTAATTTCGATCGAGGTCGCTTCAACAGGTGGCCTAGCTACTCCTTGGGTTATCGCATTAAACCCCAATCTCATAAAATTCATGAGGGTTCTCTGTTGTCAGCCTTGGTTTACTCCATGGTCTATATCTTGTTGGAATTCTTCGGTCATTTTTGGTTTTTTGAGTTTCTCTTTTTCTCCTCATTAACCTTTCCTAATGGTTTATTCTAGTCGAGTGATATCTAAACCTACATTTTCAACTGCACGACTTGAACTTCTCGTGACTCTTGTGTTCATGTAATAGTATGATTCCTAAAACAAATGAAACAACGCACACGAATAAAACTTAAAATTAACTAAATGCCTTAACTATAGAACTAAACTATTGCCTTCCCAGCAACAACGTCAAAAAATTGATCGCAGGATTACGTATGATAAGTTTTATTAATTTTTAACCTCGATAATACCGCAAGCACGCAGGTCGTTCTCATAATACCTAAAGTGTCGATCCCATGAGGATGGATAATCTAGTCCTAAAATCCAAAGTGTAATAAAATTCACATTAATTTAGATAACTAAACTATGATAGAAAAGTATTTTAATAATGTAATTATTTCAAGAACCAAATCTAAAATATAAACAAAGTAGCAATTGCACAACCAAATCTGAATTCAACCTAGAAACGACCAATTGAGTAAAAGGTGGATTTTGATCTGATCTTAATGAAACCTAATCAATTATGAAATGATTGAGTTGTCAGGTCTAGATGATCCTAATGTGGATTACTCTCTTTCAAGTTATAATCTTTAACCCTAATTAATAAACCCTGGTTTTGATTATAGATTTGCAATCTCTCGATTAACAAATTACCTAAAACCTAAATTAGTTCTGAAATTGTCCAATAACCTACCAAAAAACTGTGCTCAATATCTCATTATGTGATTTTACTGATTTGATTCAATCCATGATCTATTAAACTACCTAACTCTTGGTAGCCCAGTTTAATGATATTCACTCGGTTCACCCTCTCAGTTTGTTACCGAATTGTTAAGAGTAGAAAATGAATCACAAATAAGTCAACAAAAATGCAAATAATCAAATCTCATTAATATCAAATATTCAAATCTCAAAGGTGAGTTTAGACATACATCAACATTCAACAATACATTCTCAACAACATTCAAATCCGTACATTAACAATATAAAGAAAAGAAAATTGGAAAATGCTATCGGAACAGATGTCAGAGGCAGCAATAGTAGGAAATCACCAGATCTGGAAAGTACTTCACGTGGGCTTCTTCTCTGAGTCTCTCTTCCTTCGCTTTCTATCTTTCTCTCTCTCAATCTTCTCTCTTCTCTCTCTAGGTTTCAGGAGGTGGCTGAAAGAAAAAGCTCTTGTCATCTCTTTATGATCTTCATTATATACCTTGGCACCTCTAGGGTTAGATCGGGGTTGGAACGGTCTGAAAAATGTTATTTTTCACTTATTCTCGTGTTTGTCTAACGGTGGCCACAATCGTGGCCTGTCTGTCATAATCGTGGCCTGGTCCATGGCCCTTTGTCACGATCAGGCTTGCTTCCAGGCTTTCTGTCATGATTTTGGCCTAATCCTAAGCTTTCTATCACGACTGTGGCTCAAGGACCATGATCATGGCCAGCTCCAAATCTTCGATCATGATTGTAGCCTTGTATGCCATGATCATGAGCTATAGATTTTGGCCCGAACATCTCTGAAACTTCTCCGTTCTTTGTTGTTGGCCCTGAAACACTAGCTATCACATCAAGGTATCTCAAAAACATAATATTTAAGCTCAAAGGTTTGTTCTAACCCATAAAACACCTAAAACACAAATAATCACAAACTAACACAATTCTACCCCTAAACATATACTAAACAATCGAATCAATGAGTAAACATAGATAAAACTATACTTTAAAATATGATGTTATACATACCTATCAAGGATAAGAGATAGCGTCAAGGGTTGAGTGAGTTGCCTCGATAAAATCTTGTATAAAACTATTTTTGTTAGTGAAAGTATTAAGCTGGGTGAAAGCCCCACAAATGTAAGTAAAGTGTGTCAAACTGCGTTAAAAAATTTCTGGTGTTAATTTCCATTTTTATGTTTATATTTTTTGTTTAATTGTACTAAAATCAACTATAACTGAATCAGAAATTTTACAAAATTACAGCTTATTAGAATTTTAATTGGTATCAGATGGGTCACCGAACCAGAACTTGGTACTGCAAGTTGGTGCAAATATGTGTTTCACGAATATGGCTACAAAAGAAGGAGCATTAATTACTAGGCCTCCACTATTATATGGCTCCAATTATTCTGTGTGGAACTCTTAGATGAGAGTGTTTATTTAGCCACAAAGAACAAAAACATGGAACTCAGTATTACATGGTTAGACACATCCAGTTATAACTGATGACAAGAGAGAAGTAGTACTAAAAGATCCATCAATGTGGAAAAGAGATAAAGAAGAGAGAGCACTTAGAAACTATCAAGCCATGCATGGCATTTTTAGTGTCGTTGATGAATGTCTCTTTTCAATGATATCAGCTTGTGAATCAGTAAAAGAAGCGTGGGACACTTTGCAAACTATACGTAAGGGATTGAAATCTATGATAGCCTCAAAACTTCAAATGTTGGTTACAAGATTTGAAGAGTTTAAAATGGATGAGAGCGAAACTATTGGAGACTTTTATGAGAGATTGCATGACATAGAAAATCAAAAACATCAACTCTGGAAGAAATACTCTAATATGAAATTTGATAAAAAGACATTGAGATCATTACCATTGAGGTTTATATTGAAAACTGTAGCCATTAAAAAGGCTTATGATATTAATAAACTATCATTAGATAAGATAATTAGGATTCTTACCAATTTTAAGATGAATTTTTTAAGGGATAAACGAGAGAAAAGAAAAGGATTGGCATTGTAAGCTAAAACTAGTAAAGTTGTGAATGGTGTAGGAGATGAATCCGATGAGAATGAGGATCTGGTATTATTGACAAGAAATTTCAATAAGTGGCTAAAGAAAGTGAAAAAGGACAAATCTGAATTTAGACAAAAAAGTGGGAGTTCTTTGAACAATAACTTTAAACAACAATCTAAAGCTCAAAAGGGTGAAATAAAAGTGAAGAAACTTCACTGTCATGAATGTCAAAGCTTCAGACATGTGCAAGCAGAATGTGCTAACACCTTGAAGAAGAAAAAAGGAAGTCTTATACTAGTACTTAAGTGAGGCTGAATCTGAAAGTGAGTATAGTAGTGAAGAGGAATTCGTAAGTAATGTTGTGTTGGTTGCTTTATATAATAGAAGTCTAGTTGCTTGCTTAAAAGTAACCACGAAGGAAGAAACCGATGATGAAACTGTAGATAAATTAGTTTAGAATTTCAAGAAAAACACAGATGAATTAGCCCAAAGCTTAATTTCAAATCATAACAGTGATGACATTGACTCAGAGAATAAAGATGAAGATATTTCTGAAGCCTATAAACTAATGTATGCAAAGTAGGTGCAAATATATGAGAAGAATGAAAATTTAAAGAAGGAAAAATCTACTATGAAGAACATCATTCAAGATTTAGAGAAGAAATTATTATCTACAATATATGAGTCGAATGAAACAAAGCTGAAGTTAGTTACCATGGAAAAAAGGATAAGAATGTTAAATGGAGATACTGAAAAGTTAAAGAAGTTGCTAGAAATCAATAAGATCAAAGGAGATCTCCAAGGTATTGGCCACAAGGTGAATCCTCTAAGTCAAATGATGAAAATAATGATACAATCAGAGCTATCCAAAAGGAAATCACAAGGAAGGATTAATGATTCATACCTACAAGTCATTTTTATGGAGTTATTAGGCGTATAAGACCAAAATGCTACAAATTGTTAAAGAATCCAAACTCAAAAATCTATATACTCCTCAAAAAATTTCCAGCATAATCCCATGATACCGAGGCATACTTGGGTCAAAAAGGGTCAATTGTAAGCTCTCGTAGTTCTTAAATCCTGGAAGGCTAGATGTTCACGCCAAATGATAGAAGAAAGGAGCCATTTAACCAATTATCAAAGTTGTATAGATGGGCATATGACTTTCAGAGACAGAAAGAAGTCTTCGATGATTGGTAGAGGAATACTATGTGTGGATGCACTGCCACTCCTCAAGAATGTGCTTTATGTTGATAGATTATAAGCCAATTTGGTAAGTATAAGCCAACTTTGTGATGATGGTTTATTCGTTAAATTTACAAGTTATAAGTGCAGGGTATTAACCGAATAAGGAGAATGTCTTGTCAGTGGGAGACGATCAGCAGACAATTGTTATATATTACAAGTCATTGCCATTTATAAATCAACCTCATATGATGACAATATAGATCTATGGCATCAAAAGCTTGGGCATGTTAATTATATGCTTATTAGCAAGTTAAAGAAATTAGAAGCTGTGAGAGGTTTGCTTACAATGAACAGAGAAGATAAGAAGGTATACAGTGAATGTCATATGGGTAAACAAATGAGAGTGCTACATAAAAAAGTTAGTCATGTTACCTTCTCACACATTTTGGAATTAATTCATATGGACTTGGTTTGTCCAATTCAACATGTTAGCATCGGTGGAATGAGATACTTTTTAACTTGTTTTAATAATTATTTTAGAAACACTTTGGTCTCATTTTTGAAAGAGGAATCATATTATTTTAAGGCCTTTAGAAGCCTATATATGTAGGTTATGAATCTAAAAAATATGACAGTGTTGATAATCCAATCAGATCTCGAAAGGGAATTTGAGAATGCAAGCTTCAATGATTTCTTTGACAAATATGGTATCATACAAGAATTTTCAGCTCCTAAAACTCCACATCAAAATGGACTGGCGAAGAGGAAGAGTCGAATTCTTCAATAAATGGCCAGATCTATGTTAAATGGTAGAAAAATATCAATGCAATTTTGGTTGAAGCAATAAACATGGAATGCTATATATGCAATAGAATTCATCTTAGAAGTATCTTGAAGAAGACATCTTATGAACTATAGAAAGTAAGAGTGATGAACAGATCTTCATTGGCTATTTAACCCACAAGAAAGTATACCAAGTGTTCAATCAAAGAACTAAGAAAGTGTTAGAGTTCGTAAATGTTGTGATAGGCGATGTGTCTCAATTAAATGGTAAAATGGTAGAAGAAAATTCACAAAACCAACCTTATAGACTAGATCAAACAAACAACAATACAAAAACCAAAAATTGCCCAGATCTGCAGTTAGTTGCTGCTAGTGAAGAAATTGTCTAAACAGAAGAGATGTTAGTTTTCTCGAATGATGACACTACCAAGACACTTGATGCAGAAATTGTAACATCCCATTCCCATACTAACGGTTGGAGCCCAGGAATACTGTATATGAGGAATATTATTGAGACATGAGAAAAATGCATTTCATACTCATACATAATATTAGTATACACACACGTGAATTTGATAATTTCACACATTACAATAGTTTGTTCATCCACTCATTTGACATTTTTCAGGTATAAATGATTTTTTATTAAAGTGATTATGATGTGAATAGTAAATTTATGTCTTGAAAATTGAGTTGTTGTCTTTTATTAGTGATTTAGAATTTTTTGTAAAAATTGAGAATTTTCTAGAATTTTGAACTAGGAAAAATGCCAAGTGGCAGGACAATTGATAAATAGCAGTAAAATTAATAGTCAAATGGCAGTGAAAATTTTTAAAATTGACATTTGTGTTTAATGACATATGTCATTGAAATTTGGAGACAATTGGAGTATAAATTGGAGATTTATTGGACAAATTAATGAAAGAACATCTTCTAAACCAATGGGAATTGGACATGTGTGCATATAACTCACGACTCTCTTATGTGAAAGACCATTTAATTGTTGCCTTTCATTCTTGCTTTTCTTCTTCTTCTTCTCTTCAACACTCTTCTTCTCACCTTCATTATTCTTCTTCACTTCCATGATACTCTCTCCACCATCATCAAAGTTGAAGCTCACTTTCACCCTTCATTACTACCATCATCCTGCACTCTCTCTTATTCCTTACAAAAGACCCAACCTCCCACCTTGAAATGGTGATTTACATGGATTGTTTACAAAGCTAAGGTTGGTGTGATCTTGAAGGATTTGGAGTTAAATCAAGTAGCTTAAGCTTTAATCTTCATGGGTAGTGTTAAATAAAACATGTATGATGAGAAATTTGATGCTTGATCATGGGTTTTTATATACGTGTTTTAATATGGGTGTTGGGTAAAAATAATGAGATCATGCTCTATTTGGTAGTGAGTTAATGTTATTCATGAAATAATAAGAAGTACGATGATAGTTTGAGACAAAGTAGAGTGATAATGAAGTTAAATATATGCTGGAATGTGCTAGATAGAGTGCTTTCACTAAACATGCATTTTTGTTTTAGCCGATCTTGATCAATGGGTGTCCAAATGGGACGATTTTTAATTTAAATTAAACTAGAGATATATGGCTACAATTTTCCTGAAGGAAGTGAATTTTAATTCTGTCTCTAAGGGTCTCGAATTTTGGCTTGAAGTTGAGAACTGCGAGTTGTCGTGGTATAAAAATAGTCTGTAGTATTTTAAGTATAACTTGCAGAATATTAAACCAAATTGCATGATTTTGGTGTCATTAGAAACTTAAGACATATATAAACATTTGCTTAGAAGACACTGTTGTCTAAATACCTCATCTTCTAGGTCAAAATGATCATACAAAACTGACATAAAATCTGTCATGAGAAAAACTAGAAAACTGTAGGAATACTGGGAAATTTGTTTCTGTCACGATCGTGGCAGGGGAGGCCACGATCGTGGGCAGTGATTTTTCATGGAAATGTTTTGATTACGCAATGGTTAAACCAAGTAAGGATGAGATATATATCTATGATGCTTTTGGACTTAATTGGGGCTTAAAGGAACATAATTTTGATGTTTGAAAAGGTTGGTTAAATATGTGATAAGTTTTGATTGTTTTGATGTTATACTTTAAGGAAAATGATGTTTGATGTCAATGCATCTAATGTAGAATGTTTAGAGTGTTAAACGGGGACATAACATAAAGAATGAATTGTTTGATGCTTTGTGAATGAGATATGCTATGGAAAGAGATAGAGTTTCGTGAATGATAGAATTAAGTTGAAATGGATGAACCAAATGAGTTAAATTTTATAGAGTTAATGTAATCAATATGGTAGAAGTTTTAGTACGAAATAAGGTCATATTAGAGAATGTGAATTTGGGAAATTTGGTGTGAATGTACACACCAAATCCACGATCGTGGTCTGACAGAAAAAGTTTATGCCACAATCGTGGCCCTTCCCCCCATGATTATGGCCTGGCTAGAACAAGTTTCTATCATGATCGTGACAGGGACACCACCATCGTGGCCAGACTTATGAAAGTAAAGAGTTGTCCTTTGATTGTTATATGAGCAAATCAATACTAGGGTGCTTCTATATAATGTAAGTAGCTTTACATGAGATCTTGAATGAACCTAGTTGATGTTAAATGAAGTGATTAAAATGAGTGAAGAATATTAGAGATTAAAGAATGATTAAAAGGTGTTATTAGTTGATTTTTGAGATGTGTATTAAGGAAATATACCCAGGAAATCATCATGGAACACGCATTGTACATGACATATATACATGTGCTTATGATAAAGTATCCATATGAATGTGCAAAGTAATAATGGTAAATGTATATGTTTGCATATTATAGAAGAGCACATTGAGCAATCGCTTCCAAACATTGTTGGGACTTCTAGGCAATAAGCTAACGAAAGCAAACTGTGAGTAACCTAAACAGTCTCACTCAATTAATTGTTGTGTTAGACTATGTTTGAAATATCATATGAATGTGAAATTAATTGTGTTGATTTCGGATAATGAAGTCCGAGGTTTCTGAAGAATGAATGTGATATTTAAAGTGCTCCTTGTATGTGAATATGAAGAAATAAATGTTACTTAAAAATTTTTGTTGAATGTCAGATTAAGGTTCGAAGATGATTGTGTTTTGACTGCGAATACAACTGATTGAAAACAATGATTGAATAGATGTGTGAGATGCATTTCATTTCAGAGATGCATAAAAGATGAAGACAGTTATGATCGGAGTCGCCAGTAAAAGAGCTTAAAGCTCAGAACGTGATAAGAGCCCTTGGCTCAGTTGTGTATGTACCCGGTATCTATTAAGAAATATGGGACATTATTCGATATAACTCGATATCCACTAAGGAATATGAGCTAAAAAAAAGAGACACTCGGTCACAACAAAGTAATAAATGAAACTGAATCACGTGCATTGCATTTACAATTAATATGTGTACTTTTATATGAATGAAATGTTCGGTATAATTTTCTCGAAAATGATATGTGATGCTTTATGTAAAAATACATGTGAATTATATGTCTACATATTTGATATGTTGCATAAATTGAGTGAATCATCGATGATGGTTACCTCATCTGAGTTCGCAAAACTCACCCAAAATTACACGTTGACGTTTCAAGACCGAGGGAGAACTTTAGCTACTAAGAGACCATACAAGAAGTGTAATTCTTGTGCTTTTGTGAAGAAAATAGCTCACAGGTTGGTCAACTGAGATTGGAAGATTGGATAGATCTTTTTGTGTATTTCCTCTTTCATGTAGCTTATTTTGTATTAGGTTATGATGATTTACATGTACGGTTATTCGAAAGCTACAACGTATTACATTCGGGTTTATGAAATGAAAAGGGAAAATTTTTGGTTTTTAAAATATTGTGACTTTCTTGATGATGTCTTATAAAAAAATGAAAAAATAAATGATGATGCCATATTAAGTGAATGTTGTGATTGAACGTAGCGCACCATTATCATAATTTATGTACTGGAATGTCCTTAGGGTGTTCTGGTATGTACCCCATAGTAATGGGGTGCTACACTCGGTATTTGCTATTTGTTTACCGATTTCAGTAGATTCTACACTTGTAGATGTCCATCCTCAAATGCAATAATTATTGGTAAAATTCTAATACTTGTTCCAAGAACCAATGTAGCTACCTTCAGAAAGAGAAGTGGATCATCATATTAATTTAAAGGAGGGAACGAAACCCATCAACGTCAGACTATACTGGTATGTATATTTTCAAAAGACAGAAATTGAGAAACAAGTTCAGGACATGTTACAATTGGTGCTTGTTTGACCTAATACTAGCCTTTTTTCATCTCATGTACAAATTCTAATGCCTGGCACTTTTGCACTGATCAGCCCGTAGCCTGCTTATAGTTAGTCAAATTTGGGGTCAAAATGGACTGAACCGGACTAGATAGGACAGACCGGACCGAAATTGTCACCCCTACTTCAAATTACGCAAAATTAGGACGGCGGTGGCTAAAGAAGAGTTAGGGTTTGTCGTCTATTATGGCTGGTTAGTACTTAGT
>JANIIA010000192.1:55191270-55212236 GCA_027478495.1 Erythroxylum alaternifolium
CCGGAATTAAGTTGTTACCTTTTCATATCCAACAAGAGTTGTTCTTGGACAATTATGTGTTTAACAATTTAAAGTTAGAACTGTTGTTCTCTGTGAGCAATATGTCTCCACATACTCCCATTGAAGAGGACAACTATACTCCTACTAACCTTCTTATAGACACAATTCACAATCATCTTCAAAAACAAACTTTTTAAATTCATCATGACAGTAAATCTTTCAATTTCTCATAGCCTTTCAACTATACATCAAATGTGTCATTAAAGGCAATAGTTCCAATTAGATGTAATTTTATGAGCTTTGAACTTTTCAAATTTCATCTTACTCCTATTACTTATTTTGAGAATCATTCTCGTATAAGTATACATTGAATGAAACAAATTTTTCAATGCATTTGTAAGATTATATCCAATCTTTTGGATATCTCATAACCTTTTATTATCCAATAAGTTCTAAACTTAATGGATAATGTATGCTTCACGCAAGCATCACATTCTTGAATCATTAACTTTAACTCTTTCAAAGACCTAGCATTTCATATCTAATATGAAATCTTGCTAATTTATTCAATTGGAACTATTGAAAGTAAGTTATTGTACTAGATATCGCTATAGAAAAAATAATATTACATCCTACAATATCTCATATTGTATGTTGCTTCTTACATAAATCAATATTATGTTTTTTTTACTGTACCAACCAAAATATGTTACAAATCTAGGTATATAATTACTAATGGTCGGTAACATTAGTATTTAAAATATCGGCTAAACACTCACCAATACTGTAAATTTTAAAAATCTGAAGGATTTTTTTGCAATAAAAATTTCTTAAAAATCCCTTGCTTTGATGCTCCTACGTACTCTGCTAGCCTCTCTCACACATTTCTTGCTCACTCAGTTACTCTCTCTCTCAATTCTCCTCTCCAACAACTCTCTTTTCTAGCGACTCTACTCTCCAACGACTCTCCATCATCGTCTCTTCCTCTAGTACTACTTCTCCAATGCTGTCGTTGCTTCACCTTGATACTGCCATTGCTACTTGTCAATAGCCGAAATTGTGTCATATGCTTAACCTTGTTTGCTTTGCTTGTTAAGGTTGGGCATATAGCACAATTTCAGTTGTCGGAGTTATTGGTAAGCTTTGCATGTTCTTGTAGTTGGAGGAAAACTCGATAGATTGAGAGAAATAGAGTACTGTGGTAAGTAGAGGAGGAAGAAAAGCTTCAGAGTTGCAAACAAAAGCACAAGTCGCTAAGACAAGCAATTATGGATTTTAAGAGTTTAACATCTTGAGAGGCTTAAGCAACGTGTAATTTTTATATCGTATAAATCTTTTAAGGTTTTATTGTTTTAAATATGGTGTATGGCAATAAGCTTTAGTTTTATAGGTTTATAGTTATGGATTTCTTTTCATTATATATATATTTAAATTTTGTAAAATTGAAAATACATTATATATTGTAAAATTTAAATTATTGAGTAAATTTTAATATATTGTTAATTGATTAATTTAAAATTATAATTAAGATGACAAAATTCATTTATCGTTTTAGTTTATAATTATAATTATGATAATATTATTTTTATTGTCAAAATTAAGAATTATTAAAATAATTTTTATTGGTGTCTGTATTACTTTTAATTCAATTGTAATTATTATTTTTTGTTAACGACGTATTCTAATTTATATGATTTAGATTCTTATATTTAGTATCCATTTGATTATATTAATAATGTACATTTACTTTAAAAATTATCTTTAAGTAATAATTGTGGTTATTATTTATATGTGGAATATGTGAAAATAATATTAAAAATAAATAAATTGTTATTATTTTAAAATGATAGCATTATGATTTTTGGAGATAATGTTAGTGTAAAATTATAAATGATATAATACAATATATTGAAGGACTATTTTGTAATTGTAAAAAAATTCAGGGGCTATTTTACAAATTAAAAAAATTACCTAAAACGGTACCTGGTATTGACCAGTAGCGGTATAGTATCATACCAGAACCAAATCCACTACTAGTATAAATATGGTATTCATAACATTGAAACATATACACCTTCTTGATTTTTCAGAAATAATGATTACAATATTCAATACAAGGGTTTGTAGTTCCAAATAAAAAACAAAAGGGGTGTTTGTTTAAGTTTATTTCAATTAAACGAAATTAAACCTAGTTAACGAAATCCTATAAGAATATGTCCATGAAACTTTTGCATCATTGAAATTTAAACCTTAATTAATTTGTTTATCAAATCAATAACAATCAAACAATTTTAATCAAATTATAGAATTAAAGATTGCTCTGATACCACTGTTGAAAAATCAGGACAGTACTTGATCCTGACTGCATCGGAATATTTACAAAATCTTTTTGTATTTTGATTTCTCAAAAACCAAGATCTTCTTAATTCTATAAAATGATTAAAAGTAAATTATAATAAAGCATGAATCTTGATTCATACCTTATTCCAAAGCTCGATCATATTCTTGTCATATCTCTCAAACCTTTTCCGAAATCAATTCATCTCAACCACTATAGTTGAGCAAGTGTCCAGCCTCTAACGATATCTACATAACAGGTTAACATAACTTTATAACTCTTACAAAGAGGGTTAAGTAAGAAGTGCTAGCTCTAGTAGAGCTTAACCCTATTTATAATAAGTTTTGGATATTTTAGTAGTTTAATTGAAATTAAATTCTAATTTCAATTAAACTTTAACTAGAATTACAAACAATTCTAATTAAATACTAACTATGCCCAAATAAGATCCAATAGCTCATATTGATCCTTATTTATTAAATATCTAATAGTTAATCATAAAGCTTCTCAAACTTTACATTCAAGTTCAACTTGATTAAAATATCTTTGCTCTCTTCAAACTATTCTTTATGTGAGACCCATTAAGTTCTCGAATATGTTGGCAATGGATACAAATTATAACCCTAAATTATATTTAGGATTAGATAAATTTAACTCATTTAATTTATCTTTAATTCTCTAATTAAAAAATTTATATTCATAGATCATATTGGTGTCCTATTAATACATTATAACTACCTAAATATCTAGGGATGTTAAAGTAGTTTTGACTAACCTTTATGTGTATGAATTTTTCATATAATTAAATTCTTTCATTATACAATGTTCTAATTAGACATAGAGCATGAAATTAATGTCTACTCTATTTTGAGCCCAATCATATTAGTTCTCTGCCATTAGTTGTTGATTTAATTAATGAAATTTGTAAACTATTTACAAAACTTCATTCTACCTTAGACAAGGATTTTTCGAATCAATACTAATCAAGAACAATAAAACATTCTCTCTAATTACTTTAGGAAGATGAATCATATTTTGATCACTCAACTACCTCCATATAATTCAATGATTACATAATGAACAACAATGACTACCAAATAAGCTATCCATGATTAGAATAGGTTGTAAGTAGTATCAAAACATAGCTATCCCTATATAAGATAACTTTGGAGACCTCAAGGCAAATGATCACTTATGTAATTATCATAATGAGAATTTTCATAGACATATAAGTAATGCTTCAAATAAATTTTCATATCGGGTCAGTTCAGAGAACTTGTTTTCTAACAAGCACCCATACTTGTTTAACAAGCACCTAAAATGTGATAGCCTTTTAGAAACAATTTAGGGATAATACATAAACGCAATATGAATCGCTTAATTATAATCTCATTATAATTATGAGATTCATATTGCTAATTATCCCATGGACTTTATCATATACATCTAAACATGTACAAGATAAAAAATGCTTTTAAATAATTGTCACTAAACTACAACCATACTGATTGATTCTAGGACATAAACTAACAAAGACTAATTACTCTCTTTTTATTTTTCCATAACTCTCTTTAGGTAATTCCAAATGATTCAATATTAAACTAATTTAAACTTAAACATATACAAATTTAAAATAAATCATAAATGGCCTTAATTTATTAATATTTAGCTATTTAACTATTCTTTTGAAGTTAACTTTATTTCTAACGCCCATTGTAATCTTGATTTTTATAGAACTTTAACTATCATCTGCAATTTTTTTTGAAAAATACATATTTGGGGGTTTAATAAAAATATCATTAACTTAGTAAAGATATTTTAAAATTTTCAATTTAATTTCTTTCTTAGCAATGCTTCCTTAGACAAAATAAAATCTTGTGTCAATATGCTTGTCTCTATTATAAAACACTAAATTATTTACTAAGGTTTGAACAAATTTATTATCCATTATGATTTTTGTTATTTCAATTTGCCCTAAGTGAAAATCTTTCAAGAATCTATTCAACTAAATAGCGTGACATGTAAAGTAAATAGCTACAACATACTTCGATTCATTTCTTTCTAAAAAACATACTTCAATTCATATGTAGAGAGTATGATTATAAGTTGTTTCTTTCAACACTAAAACATTACATTTTGTCTTAGATAATAACAAAAACTCACTGATAACTTTTCTATTTTTGACAAAATCACTATCACAAAAATTCAAAAATATATTAAATTGAAAACTTTGGAAGATGAGTAAAATATTTCATAGTCAATTGTACCTTTGAGATACTGAAGAACTAATGGCTATCTTCAAACAAACTTTAGACGGTGTCTCCATAAGTTGATAACAAGTCCAACTACAAATAAGATATACAGTCTTGTGTAAGTTAAGTGCTTCAAGCTTTCCATAAAATTTGGATAGCTTTACTTCACACTTTAGAGGAGTGTTATCCAACTTATTATTTAATATCTCAAAATTCTTAAACACCTTCTTTAGGGATGGAAATGGGCTGGCCCATGGGCCAGCCACAGCCAAATTTTTTAAAATAATTTTTAAAAATTAAAAATATATAATAATTTATTTTTTCATTAGATCAAGTTCTGGGTTGTTTAAACCCAAGCTTACCCGAGGCCTAACTCTTCTAAGTAAGATAATATTATTTTGCTTAGAATAATTAGACACCAAGTTTGTATGGGCTTAGGCTTGGCCCATGGGCCAGCTCACTAAAAACAACTAAATTTAAGCCCATGAGCTAAAAATTGTCATCCTTAACCTTCTTTGTATAACCTTATTGAGCGATAAAAATTCCACTTTACCTTGATTATTAGGTAGTAAGACATCAACTCTATGTCACTCTTCCCAAACTCTTGGGTCATAGAATCTTTAAACTCTTCAAACATATTTGGATTATTTCTTATAAAGATAAGATCATCCATATAGATGAAAAAAAATAACAAATCATATTTATCCTTATTAATATAAAGGGCATATTCATAAGCAACTAGTAAAACCTTTCTCTTAGAAATAACTATTGATTCAATTATTCCAAGATCTTGGAAATTGTTTAAGTCTATATAATATCTTCTTTAACTTCAAATTTTCATTTTTTGACCTTTAACCATATATCTCATTGGTTTCTTAATGTAGATTTCTTCCTTTAAATAACTGTTAAAGAAAGTGGATTTGACATTTAATTGATGAATCGTCCAATAATTTTGGGTAGCAAGACATTAGTAAAAGAAATGTTTCCAAGCAAACAGCGAGGGTAATACCTCTTTATAATCAATTACTTGCTTTTACTTGTATAATTTAACAACAAGCCTTATCTTGCATCTCTCCACTTTATCTTTGGTATTTCTTTTTAGTTTTGTACACTAATTTGACTCCAATAACATGACGAGATCTTAGAAAATAAATAAGGTCTCATTTACCATTCATTTCAGTAACTTGAATTTTCTTATTCTTTCTGGCATCCTAAAAATTTAAAGGCACAATCTCTGCAAGTAGACAAAATAAGTTAGAATCATTATAAATTTTGTTACGTATTCTATATCTTTAGGGTTCCCACACCTATTGGTAAAGATGTGAATAGTGATACTTGAGATGATGGGATTCGAGAGATTGGTGGAGAAATTATTTTTAACTTCTTAAACAACCTCCTATTCTTCTTTAACTTCAAAATATAAAAGAAAATTATAACATCACTCCCTTTTAGAGCTTCAATCCCAACATATTTTGTCATCAAATTCAATATCTTCACTAATAATAATCTTTCTGTTATTTGGATTCAATAACTTGTAGACTTTTGAGTTTTATTATATCCAACAACAATAAAATTCTTACTTTGATCATCAAATTTAAACTTTTCTCACCTCTAAATGTGCATATAAACAATAATGCTAAACATTCTTAAGTGTGATATAGAAGTCTTCACTCTATTCCATGCATATTATAGAGTTCATTTTTAAATTCTTTGTAGAACTATGATTTTAGAGAGAAATCGCATATGAAACTACTTCAACCTAAAACTCCTTTGGCATCATCTTGCGTTTTAATATGGTTCTCTCCATAGTTAGAATTATTCAATTCTTTCTCTTAGCTATTCTATTTTGTTAGGGAGATTTGGGAACTATAAGAGAATAAGGAGTCCAATGTAGTGCACAAAAACTCTTAAATTCATTATAAGTAAATTCTATATTTTTATCAAATTTTAAAGCTTTGATTTCAAAGTCACTTTCCTTTTCAAAGGAACGTTTAAACTTTTTAAAAAACATTAAAAGGTTCATACTTGTATTATAATAATTTCACTCACATCTTTCTATTATAAGCATTAATAAAAATAATAAAGTAACCAATTTTACTAGAAAAATAAAGGATTGATAGGTTTACAAACATCTGTATGAACAAGTTGGAGTGGCTTAGTAGCTTTTAAAATTGATTGATTTGGAAAACTTTTCTTCAATTATTTCAAAGCAAACATGCATCACATAATTGTTTAGGAAGATTTATGCTTAAAAAATGCCTCTCACCATCTTTTTCTTTACCAAAGCTTTATGTTTTTTAAAATTCAAATGTTTGTACCTTATTACTATATTTATCAAGGATCATTAACACTATTCTTCAGATACATAGCCTCCATTAAGTTCTAATTTAATAAAAATTATCATGCTACTAGTTGTATTGATCTCGAAAATAAGATTAGTATCATAATCTCAAATACAAAGAGTGTGACTCTCTATATGGATTTGATAACTATTCTCTAAAAGTTGATTAATGCTTAAAATGTTATTCTTTAGTTTTGAAATAAATAAACACTAAAGAAAAGCTTATGAGCATGTATTTTGTCTTAAGCAAAATTGTACCTTTTCTTTTGATCTCTATTGTTGTTTTGTCACCAAATCATATGACCTTGTTAGTTTGGCATCTAATTCCAAAAATTTACTTTTATCATATGTCATGTAACTGTTAAAAGTATTATCAAGGTATTAAATTCTTTTTTCACCTTTTGGCTCATCTTTTTTAATTCTCAGAAAACATTTATAAGAATAATAACTATGCTTACCACACAATAACTTTTATATTGAGCTTTGTTATATTTTTCTTGTATTATTTATGTCGAATTACATCTTCCTCTTCCTTGACCATGTTGAAAACTTTAAGGTAAATTTTCATTATAAAAGTATTGTTCATCTCCTCCTCTCTTTTGGCGCATCACATGTCTATGACTTTTATCTGTGCCCATATCTACTTTCACGTATAAATATTTTCCACTTTGCTCCATGTAATTATTTTTATAGTTTAAGGATAACTTTGCTAATAAGACCTACTCTACTTGTATATCATTTTGTCGTAACTCATTTTATTTTAATGAGCTAGTAAAAATCCAATTAGCTCATCTATGATCATATTACTCATATATTTGGATCCTTCAATAACCCCTACCATATAATTAAATAATATATTGTATGAAATTCTTCATAAATTAAGCATTTTGAATGGTTTCAGTAAGCTTCTTAATTTGATTCACCACTCCTAGGAATCTAGTGAAGTAATTTTAAATAAATTTGTCATCATTTATTAAGAGTTTCTCAAACTCAGCCTTTAAACTTTGGAATCTCACCTTCTTCCTCCCATTATGAGGAGTTTTCCAGGGCTTCTTTGATGTGATTTCTTTGGATATTTTCTTAAATATTTCTATATCCAAACGTTATTGGATAATGAGAAGTGCACTTTGATCTTTCTTCCTTTGGTTCTTTGATAGTTCTTTTTTTTATCTTTAAGTGAAGTTTGTCTTATCTTGAGGCTCCAAATTGCCTTTATTGACTACATCTCATATGTCTTTTGAATCGAGAATGACCTTTATCCTAAATGCCCAACTCTTATAGTTGAGTTAGTTAGTTGCTGATAGTGTAAAGACACAGAGGCTCAATTTGATGTCATAGTTGGCCTTGATACCACTTTTTTTAAAAGAAAAGTAAAAGGAAATTTGTATTAATCTAAAATGAGCTCCAAAACATGAGAGTAAAAATTATCCTAGGAGCATATTAGACCATTTCAACCTTGTTAATGGAAGGAAGCAATAGTGTCGTAACATCAATTCCATTTTATAGAACAAATTACTAGCCTAAGTTCAATCTCCATGTAGTAATATCAAAAATACATAGGGCAATCACTACTACATCCTTAACAAAAGGCTAGTAATCTTTAGTTGGTTATAATTAAGGAGATATAGTTAGAGTAACATTAATGATTTATTAAATTCAATCTAATCTTGTTTATCAATTCCACCAGCAATGTATTAAAATATATGACTTATTCTTGCAATAGTCTCTAATTGTGCTCCTTTTATGTATTGTAAACTATATAACTTAAGGATATCTTGAATATTAATATGTTATCTAGCCTTGTTGCTAAGTAGTGACAACTCCATTCCATAATGGAACTCTAGTTTCCATAAGAAGGGGATAGATTGTAAAGGTGGATAATGCACTTCCACAAATAATTGGAAAACTAGCAGTTCCACAAATAATTGGAAAACTCACATTTGAAGAATAAATGATTGTCTCTGATTTGTTTATGTATAGAGGATATATATCAGTGAAATGTTCATGAATATGATGAGCCTATCTAAGGTGCTTAACTTTCCTTTAAAAGTAAGCTATAAGATAAAGATAGATTAAGGATATGATTCTTTAAACCATAGGAGATTAAACTAACCACTAAATAACCTAGGATACTATCTCTAGATTTAATTAGGTAGTAGCATTACAAATTAGGAAAACCTATTAATCAAGCAACATGTTGCTTTAATTAACCTAGGTCCCTAATGATTATGAACCATTAGTCACTACATATGAATTTCAACATGACAATTACGGATTATATCAAAATTCTAGTAATGGGTTTGTAAATAAATGATTCAATAATGATTCATGTGTAGGGACTAGTGACTAATGATTCGTAATAAATCAAATCGTTTATTTACAAACCCATTGTTAGAATTTTGATATAATCCGTAATTGTCATGTTGAAATTCATGTGTATTGACTAATAATTCGTAATCAATAGGGATAATATGACCTAGGTTAATTGACGTAACATGTTGCTTGATTAATAGGTTTTCCTAATTTGTAATGCTACTACCTAATTAAATCTAGAGATAGTATCCGAGGTTATTTAGTAGTTAGGCTTAACTAACGATCATATCTTGATCAAACAAAACCTAAGGAAAAACTTAGGTTAATTATTAACCTACAATTAATAGTTATTAGGAGAGGTTTGAGAATAACAAATCAAGGAAATATGTTTAGTTAGGTTGTAGGATGAGATTGAACCAAAGAACCAGGTCCTTACCAAATTCCCCACTTTTATTATTTTTTGCATGTTTTCTTTAATTTGTTTTTATTAGTCTAGTTTCATTTTATTTTCTTAACCCCCTTGAACCTAAATACTGATTAATTTCATTTCATAAACTTTGCACACACTCTCTGTGGGATCGGCCTAAACTCACCACTACTATAGTAGTAGTCGTTTTTATTTTGACTAGCGTTATGATGTGCTATCACGTTTAAAAACTATTATGAAAGTCTCATTCCACTTTAGCCAAGGATTTTACAAATCAATACTAATCGAGAACAACGGAACATTCTCCCAAATCACTTTAGGGTAATGAATCCTATATTGATCACTCAACTATCTCCATATAGTTCATGTTATATCTGATAGCTATTAACTAAGCTATCCTTGACTATAATAGGTCATAAGTGATTTTAAAACAAATAATCCTTATGCGAGATTCTTTGGTGATCTTAAGTCAAATGATCACTTATATAATCATCACAATGAGAATTTTTCATATACATACAAGAAATATTCTAAATAGAATTCTAATACGTGATTAATTTAGTGAACTTATTCTCTAACAGACATTTATAAGTTTGTTGAAGTATCTCCATACTTTAAAATCTGTTAAAGATAATACATAAATGCAATATAAATCTCATAATTATGATCTCGTCATAATTTCATTTGTAATGTATATGTACCCTATCGAATTTTTCATAAATGTCAAAATTCGTATAAGCTAAAAAATGCATTTAAAGAATTATGTAATTAAAATACAACTAACAAACTAAGAGTAGGGCATAAATTAATAATCTTTCACTTATTCTAAGTCAATCGTTTATATATTTATAACATATCGGCATATGACCATCATGATACTACTGGGACAGTGATTTAGTGAGAGAATTCTACAAGATTCTCTATAGTGAGTACTTACTTAAATTTTACAACTTTCTTCTCAATTATCATTATATTTAAGAGAAATGACTAAATACATACTTAGATCTTTGACAAGACCTTAACTCCTTTTACATGCCTAATAGCTTCAATGTTATATAGTATATTACTATTTGAGCAATACAAGAAACTATACCAAGTTCACTAAAGAACTTCTTGATCCAAATAATCATTTTCACTAAATGAAAATTTTATTTTGACTTGATTAGCAATTAATGTTTCATTGGAACCTTTACAATATCAAAAATAACATTCTTCAAAAGAAAATATACCTTAATTAAGATTTATTTTTAAAGCTAATATCCATTTAATCTTGAACTCAAATATCAATTTGTACTTAGAATAATAGATATCTTTAAAACTTCACTAGTATTAGATATCTGAAATACTAAATAGATTTGTCAAATTATCTACGTATATAGACTAAAATAAGTAAACAAGTTTCATATCTATCTTTATAAATCTAATTCTTAGAATTAAATTATTAACTTTTCATATTCAGTAAGAGTTGTTACTAGAAAATTATAAATTCAATAGTTGAACATATAAATTATTATTTTCTATGAGTAATATGTCTTTATATACTCCCATTGAAGAGGATAACTATACTTCCATTGATCTTCTTATAGCCATGATAAATGCACAATCATCTCTAAAAAATCCTTTTGAATTCATTATGAAAGTGAATTTTTAAACATCTTATAAGCTTTTAATTATACATCAAATGTTCCAATTAAATGTACTACAATAGATTTGAACTTTTTCAAATTCCATTTTACTCGCACTACTTATCTTGAGGACTATTATCCTATAAGTATTAACTACAATAAATATTTTTTCAATGGGGTTTGTAAGATTATACCAATATTTTGGATCTCTTATAACCTTCTATTATCCAATACAGTTCTAAAATTAATGGCTAATATATGTTTTAACTAAGCATCACATCCTAAAATCATTTCCTTCAACACTTTCAAAGTCTTAATTTTTTTATCTAATATAAAATATTGTTAATTAATTTAATTAGAAGTATCAAAAGTAAATCATTGTATTATGTATAACTATAAAAGAAATAAATATTACATTATACAATATCTCATATTTTGTTTTCTCTTTGCACAAATCCATATTATTATAAAATTTTGTTATGAAGTTATTTACCAAAAATCTCATTTCTTTTAGATAACCAAAAAAAATTTATATATCACCAAATTGATCTCATCGAAGTACTTTAACATTCTCAATGTTGAATTTCTACTTAAATTTAAATAATTTGAAGTTTTCAAATTTAAATCTATATTCCATTTAATGCGTATGATTCTATTATATAAATTCATTACTAAATATGATGCAATATAAGTTTTTATCCCTTTTATGAATTGCTATTACATCTAAAACGTCCCATACAGAAAATTTAAGAATTCAACACCATTATCATCCTTTCTCAAAAGGTTAATTTGATCATTTTTCATCCTAACAAGTTTCACAAATTTTATAAGAGCATAATTTAAAGGATATATCTTTGTGTAGAACTTTATGATTCTTTGATCTAACACAAACAAACTATTATTAACTTGGATCAACTACTTTTACTTAACAATCTATTTCTTATCATACCTTGAACATTGTAATAATGTTGAATCGAAATTTAATATCAAATACTTAAAAGCATGAATAAGAAATAATTATGATCTCTATTATATCATGTATTGACAAGAAAAAATACGTAATCAATTTTTCTTCTAATGAAAAATATTATTATAATATAATAAATGTCTTTAATTATAGTTCATGTTTATGCTTTAAGTAGGCTAAATTGAGTGGGTCAATTCCATCAAAGTATTATACCTTTCAGTTTTACTTCATACAACCTTTTATACCGTGTTAGCATAGTGTTAACATATATCTTATATACTGCCAATAAAGTTTATAAGATATTAGTGAACTTAAAATGTCATTACATTTTTTCATCTATATGAAATTTACATATGTTCCTAGCTTTGTTAAAGAAATCTTCAAGAGGGATTAACAGCAAAATTGTATAATAGACATACACATTTTATTTTTATTTTATGAACTCTTATCAAACTTGTCCCTATATATAAGAAATTCAATTTGTTATCTCTTTGTATGAACTATACTAACAAAAGGTAATTTCTACTTTGATCATAATATAAATGTAAGAAAAGCAAGTGATTAGTTATATGCTATGAAAACCAAATAAGATTAGGACTTTAATCATATATTTAGTTATTCCTACTATTTTATTCGAAATAATAGCCCTCACTAGGAAAGATTACTTTGATCTCTCTTGTAGGCTAGGATTTGATTCAAATTCAATTAATTATAGTTACGAATTTCAATCGGTGAGGAAAATTTGCGACTTTATAATGAGTAAATATATAAAAATTTACTTTTAATGATAAAAAGAATAAGATGAAACCAAATTCATTAATAAAGGAGGATATGATTATAGGATATGAAAGAAAAATATTATAGCTGAAGTTATCAATTTAATTAATTATAGTTACAAATTTCAATTGATTAGAAAATTTTAATATTTTTATAATGAATAAATATATAAAAACTTATTTATATTGATAAAATGAATTAGATGAAACCAAATTCATTAATAAAGGAGCATATGGTTACAAGAAATGAAAGAAAAATATTATAATTAAAGTGAGCAATTCAATTAATAATAGTTATAAATTTCAATTGTTAGGAACTTTTGAGATTTTATAATGAATAAATATATAAAAACTTTCATATATTGATAAAATGAATAAGATTAAACCAAATTCATTAATAAAGGAGGATATGATTATAGGAAATGAAAGAAAAATATTATAATAGAAGTAAGCAATTCAATTAATTATAGTTACATATTTTATTTGACCAGAAAATCTTGAGATTTTATAATGAATAAATATATAAAAAACTTGCAAATATTGATAAAATGAATAAGAAAACCAAATTCATTAATAAAGGAGGATACGATTATAAGAAATGAAATAAAAATATTACAATTAAAGTGAACAATTTAAATAATTATAGTTACGAATTTTAATTGATTAAGAAAAATTGAGATTTTATAATGAATAAATATATAAAAATTTCATATATTGATAAAATGAATAAGATGATATCAAATTCACTAATAAAATAGGATATGATTATAGGAAATAACAGAAAAATATTATAATTGAAGTGATCAATTTAACTAATTATAGTTATAAATTTCAATTAATTAAGAAAATTTGAGATTTCTATAATGAATAAATATGTAAAAACAACTTATATTGTTAAAATAAATAAGTTGAAACCAAATTCATTAATAATGGAGGATATGATTACATGAAATGAAAGAAGCTTACATTTTCTCATATTCCAATTATATTATTTTAATTTATCTTTTTACAATTTTAAATTTTCATTAAATTTTAATTGTGAATATTTTTCATTATGAAATTAACCTATTTTTAACATTTGAGATACTTTTCTAGAACATTTATTTATAGTGAAAAAAGTTATAGGGAAGCTCATAAGAAATTTTACTTAAATCATTAACTAATTAAAAAAAGAAAAAGGATAAAACCAAATTATGTTCCCTGTGTGGGTTAAACTTCCTAGGGTTCGACTTTCAATTTTGGTTAGCTTGAATGCTAAGTAGAATTGGTAGTATGCTTGGAAAGCCTTATTTTGTAAATAAGCTCACTACGAATAAAGAGTTATTATCTTATGCTAGAATTCTTGTTGAAGTTGACGCGACGGCTGATCTAAAGCATAGGATTATCCTAAAGGGTCCTAATGGTTAACGATTTAACCAATTAGTGATTTATGAAAAGATGCCTAAAAGGTGTTCTTAGTGTAAAATTTTTGGGTATGAAGATGCTGCTTGCCCAAAAAATGTTCAAAATGTGTAAAAAAAGTTTCAAAAATGGGTTGTTAAGAAGAACCGTTCAATAGATCCTCAATGTGATGCTACTGCTATTCTTGGTGATACACATGCTATTACTACTGCTACTATTACAGGGATTATGAATGTTCAATTGGAGTGGTAGTAGGTGCATAAAAGGTGAAGTCTTACTCCAGTTGAAAACAAAACGCAACTTGTAGGTGGTAACATTTCCTTGATGGCTAAGAATGGTTTTGGGGTATTGGGATTTATCCAGGAGAAATTAGTTGAGAGGGTGACATTTGATTTTGGCAAACTTCCATAAGACCTAATGGATAGGTTCATTATTGTTACATGGAATATTAGGGGCCTTAGTCCCTTTAAACAAAATGCTATTAGGGACTTTGCTAACAATAATAGGCTTATGGTTCTTACAATTCTAGAGACAAGAGTCAGGAGGTAGAATACTGGTAAGATTCTTAAAACCTTGATTAGAGGATGGACTAACATTGATAAGGCAAAAAATGGGAGAATTTGGATTCTATGGGATCATAATGTAGTAGATATCAAGAGCTTAAACTTTTTTGATCAATTTTTTCATTGTGAGGTATCTTCTCTTAATCTTCAATGTAGAATTTTTGTCACCTTCATTTATGCTCATAATTCTGCTAGTAGGAGAACAACCATAGGATGACCTAAAATTTCTTGCTAATTCAATTATGATCCTTGGTTGTTAGTTGGTGATTTTAATTATATTTTAAATGAAACTAAAAGGTTGTATGGAATTGATACTGCGATCAGTGTCACCTCAGAACTTTTAGATATGTTGGATAGTCTAGATTTACATGATATGAAATTTTATAGTCACTTTTTTAATTGGTGTAATACGCATAAAGATAATACAAGAATGTTTAGCAAGCCTGACAGATCTTTGGTTAATCAGAGTTAGTTATTTTGCTATCCTGATGTGCAAGCTCATTTTGATAATTTTAGAGTTTCTGATCATTGTCATGGTGGTCTCTTTATTTAACTCTCAAAGACTGAAAATAATTCCTTTTCTGTTTAAGAATGCTTGGGCTAATGATGATGATTTTCTTCCCTTGGTTAAAGAGGTTTGGGATTTTATGGCTGATGGTTTTGAGATGTATAGGGTGGTTTCCAAATTAAAGCTTTTGAAAGTCAAACTTAAAGATTTAAATGTCAAGAAATTTAGTACTTTAGAGCACCATATTTCAAATGTTAACATATGTTTGGCTAAATTCCAACGTCAGATTAGAGATTATCCCCTAAATATTGAGTTGGCTACTGAAGAAAGATGTCTAAGAAAGATTTTGCAATTGCTATAAAAGCTTTATCTTCTTAGGTCTCTTAACAAGCAAAGCTCAAATGGATGAAATATGGTGATGATTGTTCCGCTCTGTTTCGTGCTTCTATTAAGCAGTAGAGAAGTAATAATAAAATTAACTTACTTTTTGATGATAATGGTGCCCTTATTACTAGTTCAAATGATATTGTAGCCCATGTTGTTGATTTATATAAGAACTTATTTAAGCACTGTTAGAGGTTCTGCTTCTTTCCAATATGTTAGAGTTTCCGCTTCTTTCCAATGTAATGTCTTTATAAGGGGTTTTGTTCTTTCTCAGTATCAAGCTGTTACATTGCTTCTTTTCCTTCTGATGAAGACATTAAGAGAGCTTTTTTTAGCATTAATAATGATAAAGTGCCCAGTCCTGATGGTTATAATGTTTATTTTTATAAGAGGAGCTCGGATGTTATTGGAAAAGATATTCGCTTGGCTGTTAAAGAGTTCTTCCATTCAGGAAAACTTCTTGGTCAGGTAAATGCTATTTTTACTTCTTTGATTGCTAAGATTAAAAATCTGACTTACATGAAGAATTTTTCCCCTATCTCTTATTGTGATGTCCTCTATAAGGGAATCAATAAAATTTTGAATGAAAAATTAAAGAAGGTGATTCATGATTTGATTGATCTAAGTCAATGGGCTTTTGTTCCAGGTAGATCTATACTGCATAATATTTTGAAACATTATGGTTGGGGTAATATTTCTCCTTAGTGTGCTTTCAAAATTGGCATTCATGAAGCTTATGAATCTATGAGCTGGGACTTTCTTGAAGATTTGTGGATTGTTTTTGGATTCCTCAAAGATTTGTATAGTGGATTATGAGCTATGTTAGAACTAATAAATTTTCTATCTTAGTGAATGGTAGTCTCGAAGGCTATTTTCCTAGGGCTAGAGGTTTGAGACAAGGAGACCCCATGTCCCCTTATCTTTTATGCTAGCTATGAAGTATTTGACTAGAAATTTTAAGGCAGTTAAGAGAGATAGATAATTTCATTAACATCTTAAGTGCAGGATGCTCAATCTAACTCATTTACGCTTTACAACTGATTTTTTTGGTCTTTTGTAAGATTTATATTTATTCTATTTCTAGACTGAAGACTATGTTTGATTAGTTTGCTGCGTAATCTGGCCTTCATGCTAATATAATAAAAATCCAAACTTTCTTTAAGGGTGTCACCAATGATTTGAAAGATTAGATTCTTAATCTACTTGGCTTTAAGGAGGGAAGACTTCTTGTCCAGTACTTGGGGTATTCCTCTTTATTCCAACAGACTTAGAATTTTTGATTATGCTGTACTGATTGATAAAATGATAGCTAGAGTTAGGGGTTAGGCTGCTCATTCCTTATCTTATGTTGGCATAATGGAATTGATTAGATCTGTGCTTTATGGTAGTCAGAACTTTTGGTGTTTTGTCCTTTCCATTCCTAAGTTTGTGATTACTAAGATTCAATCTATTTGTATATCTTACTTGTCGAGCGGTGTTGATGCTAGTAGGAAAAGTCTTATGAGTTGGTAAACTGTTACTCTTCCTAAAGAGGAAGGTGGTTTTGGTTTTAAGGAATTGCTTGCTTAGAATAAAGGTGCAATGAGTCAACATTTAGTTGAGCTTTGTTTAGATTCTGATTTAATTTGGCAGAAATGTGCTTATACAAATATTTTTAAACATCACTCCATTTGGTCTGTTAATAGTAGAATTAGTAATGTGTGGTATTGGAAAAGCTTGCTGTAAGTCATAGATGAATTGTTGCAGTTATATCCTCAGACTTATACAAATTTGTTTAATAATATGAGAGGAAAAAAAGTTAGATTAAGTGTTGTTGTTTCTTATGATACGTTTCGAAAGAAGGGTATAATTTCCCTAATCACCCAGAGTATATAGAATGGTTTTCACATCCCAAAATGCTCTTTTCTTTTGTAGCTTGCTAAAAAAGACAAGTTGTATATATGTGCTAGAATGCAAAGGTTAGGTATGGCTTATGGTTTTTCTTTGGATTGCATATTTTGTGGGAAACACATTGAAAATGTGGATCACCTATTCTTCAAGTGTTTTTTTCCCAGTCTGTTTTACAAAAAGTAATGAACTGGCTTAGAGTTTCTCGCATTGATGATAACCTAATGTCTTTGTTCAAAACAGCTTAACACAAGAACTAAAAAGAAGTCCTACAGTCGCATGATGAGAGCAGCTGGTTTTTCTACTATTGTTTATCATATTTTGTGGTCTCGAAATCAAATTGTTTTTCACCAGAAAGAGGCTTCAGTTGATAGTTGTGTTGAGGTTATTATTAACCAACTGAAGCTTATATTTAGTGTGTTGATTTTTCCATGTAATAGGAAAATTTGGAGTTGGTGTAACTGCTTAAATATCTCTCCTAGAATGATTGCTAGTTGATTTCCTTAGGTATGCCTGGGTGTAATTATTCTGTAACACTTTTTGGAGCAATAGATTTTATTTCACTTTGTTCCAAAATTCATTAGGTTTAGTAATCTTAATTGTATACAAGTGATTATCCAAATCATTTTACAAAAAATGGTACAATTTACAAAAAATCAAGATAAAATCATAATGGAGACTAGAGACTAGATATTAGAAGCTAGAGAGTGTAGACTGAGAGAGCAGCTAATCGTTGTAGCTAGGATCATCAATAGTTTGCATTACTTCATCTGTATGTACAAAAATTATATTTAATAATGTTATATTAAAATTAAATGAATATTAAAGACATGATAATAATTAATAAATATGGTAAAATGTATGAATTGAATATGGTAAAATGTATTTGGATATTCAAATATCATGCAACAGGAGAGAGGCATATGAAGTAAAAATAATAGAAATTATACAACTAGAATTGAAATCACTTACTACATTAAATTTCCACTAAGATAAATGTTGAAACATCAAAGAATTGAAACTTATATTGATAAATGTTGAAACATCAAAGAATTGAAACTTATATTGTTATAGCATTACAAGATTGGAAATATACACGTAACAATTCTAAAATTTGATACATTGTAGCAGCTACTATCCTTATATACATTTCATTATACACTTTAGGTTCATTAGATAACCACAAGTCCTCAATCCTCTCAAAGTCAGATCCACAAACCCCTTAGTCTTGTCTAAGTCACATCCACAACCACAACTTCTCAATCCTCTATAAACAATCAAATATGTTCATGAATATGAATAATTTGAGCAGAGAGAGGGTACCTTTAGGGGTTAGGTACGCAACTGGTTATTGGTTGATGCGCTACAAAGGGAGCAGGGGCGACAACTGCAGTTGACGACTAGTAGCGCGGCGGTTGCTACAATTGGCTACTAGTGATGCGATGAGTAAGACTGTGAGAGGGATAGTGAGACTGAGTCACTAAGAGTGAGACGTGCATGAGAGATGGAAGGATGAGGGAGAACCAGAAAGGTGAAGGAAGAACTCAAAATAAAGCAAAACAACATCATTTTGCTTAGTGAGAAAGGGTAGTGCAAAATGACGTCATTTTGCTTCATTTGTTTAATTATTTACTACTTAATACGACATCATTTTGTTTCTAAACCAAAACATCTTTTTTTTTCAGTTTTGGGTCGTCATAGTGTGTGATTTCATGATCGAGAATAATTGATGCATGTGATGATTGTGCTGATTGAAAATGATTTGATTGTATGAGGTTGCTATAGAGAAAGAATACGGTGAAGGGACAAAAAAATCTTTCTTAAATGAAAATTTTATTTATTTAATATTTATTTTTATAATTTGCCTAAAAATTATATCCTTATTCTCCTTCTGTATCTAAACTTATATCCTTATTTCTTATCTGAAAACTAAAATAAGTTAATTAGTCCTTACCAATTAGGAAAAAACTATAAATAAAACGGAAAAGAAAAACTGCTGCACTAATCTATAAGCAACGAATCCCACAACCATACCTATATGACATTACCACCGACTTGAAATATCTATCAAGAAAATAATGGCATGTTTATCTCGATATCAGATAAATACATCAAGCACAATAGTTATCAACTACAAATTGCATATTGCCCTATAATTTTTTATGGTAGCTATGGGAAGGTACATTCCAGCTAATGAAATAACATTTGTCTCACTCTAGTTGAACGGACCATCTGGATCTAAATATTATTCAGACATATGTCTTCGCGGAGGTATACTGGATATTTATCTATTTATATTAATAATGGGGTTGAGGATTGTTACTATTAGAGACCAGGTCTCTCATATTAGTGGAGCCACATATGATGTTGAATTGAGCGTTGCAAATCTTTGTTATAACTCGACGTTTGGGCTTTAAATCTTAAGTTAGGAAATTGTTTGAGAGACGATAAAAGTTCAGACTTCAAAATTGTGGCTGCTGATGTATTAACTTTGGCTTTAGAATATTAACTTTGCTTACATGCCTCTGGGATATATTGTGGGCATCTAAGGTATATCTAAAATGTATGGGCCTATTGGGACTATGCCGTGGCTCTGCTACTTTTTCTTATATGTATATGACTCTCTGTATGGACTCGAATCTGTTAATTAGCCCACAACATCTTCAAGTACGTGGTCAATTTGATTATGAGAATCATAGTACTTGTGAAATCCTTCATTTCTATTGATATCCACTAGTTACCTAGCCCATCCCCTAAGGTTAGAAGGTCCATGTACCGAGTTTCTTCTGACAACTAGTCTTAGTTTCTTCTGACAACTAGTATTTTGCAGTCGAAATCCCACACCAAGAGTCTTTCTTGTTGGGCCATTTTCTAAGGTCATGTCCTGGTAAACATTTCCTCCCTTTCCACATCCTTATCATAGAATGTGTCTTATACATGTAGACAAGCCTCTAATGCCTAAATGTGTGTGGGAGCTGTTCCAGACTCCTAGCCACCACTCGTCCTTTGTTTAAAAGAATATCTTTAACCAAACAAGTAAATAATACAATTATAATCCCTTTCTTTCTCTAAAACTTACAGCCTGTTTGGTTCAAAGAATGGAATACATAAGGAATAGAATAGTTATTCTGAGGAATAGAAAAGATGAGGAATAGAATAGAATGTGTATTACTTTGTTTGGTTT
>JANIIA010000192.1:55220293-55230548 GCA_027478495.1 Erythroxylum alaternifolium
AATCCTTGCTTGTTTAGGTATTGAATTTTGGATGTCTTTCCCCTTGCTCCTCTTGCCTCTCTTAAACCCCTCCTTGAATTCCTTCATAAAAGACACAATTCACATTCAACAGAAATTCAGATTTGAATAACACTTAAGGCACATTCACTAAAATAGATCCTAGAATACTTAAACTCATATATTTCTTAAGCTCTTTGAACCAAAAACCTTTCAAAACTCCAAGAGATAAAAAAAATTGACTTACCTTGAATCCTCACCAAATAATGAGATTCTTGGCTCTAAAGAGAGCTCTTCCCTTCCTTTTTCTTTTTCCCTTGTTGAATAACACCAAAATCACTCTTGAAGACTAAGAAAAATCGTGACTTAGTTCAAAGCTCTATTCTTTTAACTCCACCGAAACCTCTCTTCTTCTTTCTTTCTCTCCTTCACGTTTTTGTCTTCTTATTTACAAGACAAGTCTTCTTTCTCCCTTTTTCTACTCTTAATGCTTACACAGTGTCCATTTTGCCCCTCCTTTAAAGCTTTAAGGTTTTTAAGCTTAAGTGATCTTCCCAAATTACCCCTTATACAAACTTACCACCTTAACTTTATTTCCCTAACCTATGTCATATTATCTTACCCACATTAACATGCTAACTGACTCCAAGATAAAAAATAGTATAGCAAGACCCTAAATTAAAACTAACCATGCTTATTTATCAAAAATAAATAAATAAAATTTGAGGGCCAACAAGGCATAGGTCAATTTGATGGTTGGCAACAAAAATTCCTCAAAATTTTATTTGCTATATATTTCCTAAGGCAATCTATTGCACTACAGCTATTAGATTGAAATTTTGATTTTTTAAAATTAGAAAAAATTACCTCATTTACCTTCTTATAGGGTGAGTATTTTCAGAATCCAAACTACTAGGAATTTACAACCACGATGGACATAAGATCTCTAGTAGTTTGTCGGATTTTAATTCATTATTGTACCTTCATTCGTAGCATATATCATTTCCCTCTACATTGGTAATTAGTCCTTCGTAGAAGTATTAAGTGAGGAGTTGTTTAGATACATTTCATAGGCAAGTAGAATATAACTACATAAACCCTTTCCTAGAACACATGAAGGGTTTCAGTATCCTTTTGTTTGATTCCATAAATTTCCCTTCTAATGTTGGGAACTCGAGAAGTAGAGAAATATTTATTCAAAAAGAGACTCACCATATTTGCCTATGTATTGATAGAACCAGGAGACAAATAAAATAACCAACCTTTAGCTTTCATATCTAAGGAGAATGGAAAAGCATATAGCTTAATATGTTCTTCAGTTACCTTTTGTAGTCTCATACACGAACAGACTATATAGAACTCCTTGAAATGTTCCATAGAGCTGAGGTAATAGATGTATCAAACCATGTTTCATTTTAAATATCACACCCATATTCAGAACTTAGATGCACAACGATTATTGGTTAAAATCTAGTGCAGCCAATACCCTTAAAGTACTCTTATTATTGTTTGTAATGTTGTCTGCCATGCCTTCTTTTTCTGGTGTAAACTCATTGAACAATTAAAAAAAATACAGTCTCTAATTTAGTGGAGGAGGATGCTTGTTCTTGTTTATAACAAAGTTGGGCTTCCTTCCTTATATGTTTTGCAATCTTCCCTATATCATCATCAAATTTTAGTTCACTTGTATGAGAAGAATGAGACATAAAAATAATAGAAATACTTAACACCAATCCCTGCCAATGGTGGAAAAAATTTGGTGGGTGTCAAATTTAACAAATAATAAAAACCCACTCTAAAGATAAAATAAATTAAGATTATGGTGAATAGGGTCATATCTACAGATATTGTGGGTATTCTATTGTTTTTATCAAATAAAAATAAAATAAAATGGGTTTTGTAGTAGGAAAATAAAAATGAAAATAATACCAAATAAAGATAAGCAATAAAATAAATGGATTATAATATACCTTTAACCAAAGGAGTAGCTTTCGTTCATTCATACAGTTGATTGTTGATATAAAAATAAATTCTTTTATCCTTAAATAAATTGGTTATAGTTATTGGTACAACCTATCACTCAATGTCTCCTAACCTTTTTGATAATTAAGACACAATTAATAGTTATTTCTCTTACTAATAATTAATCCTTGAAACATTTATAGGATTTATTCTACCAGTAGTATTACGATTCTTACTTCAATCTCTTTTCTTCACTCCATTAAATTCTTTTCTAATTAATGATTAATATCAAATTTCAAACCTTTAAAAATAGATAGGATGCATAATCCTCATATGGTAGAGCACAACTCCATAAAAAATTAAAGGAATTGAAATCAAAATTGTACACAATTAATTCTCTTTTAGTGTCTCCCTTCGCATCTTAAAGTAAAGAATAATAATTGGTACATTAAATATAAAATATGTATAAAAGACAAAATATTAAGTAAGGAAAGCATGATATTTTGCGTGCTTATCATCAACCTCTTAACTTCTAGGGTACTTATAATTTCATCCTTTCTCAATAGCTGTGAAATACTTCTTTAAGGCATGCTGTAACATTTGAGATATGAACAAATGTCATCTATGTATCTGTAATCAAAATTTGGAGGTTATTGAAACAAATTGAAATAACAGTTCACTTAATTTGGTTTTACGAGCCTGCCCATTTTTCTAATCAGCTCTGAGCATTTAATCTCCATCATAACAATAAATATGGAATTTAACATCGCTTAATATTTTAATTATGTGTCATATCTCATCATCATAAGATTCCTTACACTGAAGGTCTGTAGTAGGTAGACACAGAAGCATATCTTACAAATTTAATTCACATCTTTCCAAGCAACGAGAAATAAAACAAATGAGAGAGAAACAAGTAAAGAACTTGAACCATATCTAAATGAAATTAATTAACATAATTCTTTCGACTTCTCAACTAGCAAACTTATTTTATCTTTGGAGTGTTAATACCAGGATCTCCTTTGACAATGTTTTATAACCTAATAGTGATCAAACAACAGGTCTAAATGTGTGAAGGCAACAAAACCCGCACGTGAAATACCTAGTCAACATCAGCATGTATGCATGAAGGGCTAAACATGAAGAAGTGATGTATAACTTGAGAAGACTAAGTGTATGGATCACTGGATACCTTGTTATGCTACTACCAATATTGTATGCTTCACATATATGTTCTAACTGATTTGGTTATAAGATTTGTAACAGTTTTTTTTAGAATTAAAAAAATTCATTAAGTAGAAGATGTTTAGTGTACAGCTAAGGAAAGGAAACTCTCCCTCATTCATCACACGATGACGCTCAATACGACATAATCAAGAAATTAAATGACAGCGTGGGAAATAAAGATGGGAGGATATTGAGCGATAGCGTATCGATAATTAAGGTAAAAATCTTCTCTCTTTTCTTGATTCTTCGAACGATTACTCAATTGGGGTGGGGAGCTCCAGATACTGTGATACAACAATGGTGATGCGGCTTCTCTTTGATTCATCTCTAGCTCAAAAGGATTTACATCTTAGGTAGGGTGTTTAATACTATTTGTTTCGTTTCCTCATTCTTCAAGCATAACAGGCTTCGTGTTGAATTTCAGGAGTCTTCATTCATTACCCAGTCTGGTAAGCATTAGATTTGGAGAGGTACTCCTAGGAGCTCTCGAAAGTGAATCATATTCCTTCTAATCTTCTTTCCCCTACTATTTTGAGTTGGTTATTTCAAGAACTGCTTAAATTGCTTTAGTGCTTTGGGAACATTTGTGCATCTTCAATACTATTTGGTTTATTAAAACCTAAATAGAAAGCACCCCCTGAGGACTAATTCTCTAAAAGAGAGCCTGTCCTCTATTACTGTGTTGTCCCAACTGATTTATAATCAATTGTTCCCTAATATTTATCGTAGAGAGTTCTATAAGAGAGATTAGGCTGTTAGAGCACCCTTTAAACCTTCTATTGTTTCTCTCTTTCCAAAATATCCTGGAGACAACTTGTAACTACTACCATTAGTATTTCCTTATCATATTTATAGATATGCAGTTGGGTATCTCTAACAAGATATCTATAAGCTGCATTGACTAGTTCCAAGGCCATTTAGGCTAGAGACCCTAATCCACACTTCTTTGGCGAAACCACACTCAAAGAACAGATGATCTCTAATCTCCTCCACTAGATTGCACATAATACATTGCTTAGGAGAGGATAGGAATTTCATTCTATCCATAGTACTGAGCCTATTTAGCATAGCTAGCTAGAGAAGAAAGTTGGCATTTGGTTTGAGAGCCTTACTCCAAGTCAGGGAACACCACCCTATTCTAATTATTACCCCCTCTATCAGCTTTTTAGCTTGCTTGTTAGTCATCTCTGATGTAGGAACTCCATCTTACAAGTATATATCATTCTCCCCGAGACTTTTGTATTGGGGAATGGGAAAAAGTCTTAGTTCTCCTGAGGAAAGCAACCAACTGCCATTTCTAATTATCTCTTAAAGCTTACCCTTTTAGAGAATCTTTCCAATAATAATCTAGCCAACTGATTATGAATTAAATCCCTTTGACTGGTCCAGTTATCATACCAGAGAGATATTCTATCTCTTGCCCTAAGTTGACATGTAACATACTGTTGGACATCTTCCCTCAACCTGAGAAGATGGTTGAAAAACCAAGAGTAACTGTCTTTAATTCTTAGAGCCCAAAACACTCTCACCCTTTAATATATAGATATGAATCTATTTTATCCATAGTGAATTTTTTTCACTTAAAATTCTCCAAATTCTCTTGGTCATTAGAAATTAGTTGCTTTTGTTGATGGACTCCAATCCTAACCCACCTGTCTCCTTCGGTTGACAAATATGCTTCCAATTCACTTTAGCTATTCCTTTCTCACCTTTTCCTTTACCCCATAGAAACTACTTCATAAGTTTTTCCATAGTTTTAGCAAGCCCTTTAGAGAGGAAGATGTAAGAGCACCAGTAAACTTGCATAGACATTATTACCGACTTCAAAAGCTGAAGTTTACCTCCATAGGACAAAGTTCTATTAGTACAAGACCATAATATTTTCTGAATTTTTTCCATTAAAGGAAGACATTTACTAAATCTTAGTCTCTTGGAAGAAATAGGAATGCTCAATACAGAAGAGGAGGATTTTGCTTTGTCATACCAATTGCTTATGACAAGAAATGTGTTAGGTGAGCAACACTTTTAGAGAGTAAGAAGAAGTTTTTGTGGAAATTGATACTCAATCTAGACAACTCCTTAAAACTATGGAGAGTACTCATTAGTAGAGAAACTGAAGGAGCATTTGCCTTACATAGAATTATAAGATCATTTACAAAATATAAACTAGTTAGGGAAAGTTTTTTACATTTAGAATGGTATCTGAAGTTGGAATCAGATGAGGTATTGTGTTTCAACATAAGGGTGAGGACCTCCATGCAAATAAGGAATAGATAAGCGAAAAGAGGGTCCCTTTGCCTAAGACCTTTTTTGCCTTTAAAAGTCTTTGTAGGGCTTCCATTAATTAGTATTCCATATGAGGTAGTTGAAATACATTCCTGAATCCATTTGATAAACTTATGGGGAAAATTCATAACCTCCATACTCTATAGCGAGAAACTCCGTCTAATACTATCAAAAGCTTTTTATAGGTCCACTTTAATAGTACAATTTTGAGGGCTTCTTTTTTAATTGTACCCTTTCAAAAGCTCTTGCAATAGAAGAATATTATCCCCAATATGTCTACTTCTTATAAAAGCTCCTTGGTTCTCACTAATGAGTAAGTGAAGAATATCTTTCAGTTTATTTGCCAATATCTTGGCGCTGATCTTATAGAGGAAATTAGTGCATGATATAGGTTTGAAATCATTCCAAATGATTGGGTTAGAGCTCTTAGGGATCAAGCATAGAAAGGTTTTATTGATCTCCTTAAGCAATACTCCATTTTGGAAAAACTCGTTTACAACTTCCTTTGTAAGACTCCTAATGTTTCCCGATTTAATCCATTAGGACTCGATGCCTTAGATCCATTCATGTTAAAAACCACCTTCTCTATTTCCTAATTTGTCACAGGGCTAATTAGCACAAAGGCTTCCTATTCAGGAATCCTAGTTGTAACATATTGCCTAATATTCACTCAATTACTAGCAGAACAATCTTCTGTGTTTAATAGATTTGGAAAATAAATCCTAGCTTCCTTAGCAATTTCAGCCTATCCAAATAAAGTTTCCCCAGCTTCAGATTTTAGCGAAGTTATTCTGTTGACATTTCTCCTAGCTGTTACTGAGTTGAAGAAAATTTTAGTACATCTGTCCCCATCCTTAATCCAATTAATTCTGTCCCTCTGTTTTAGTAAAGAACATTGATCATCCACCATTTACAAGTAGGACTTAAGAGCTTCCTTTTTGACTATAGCTAGATTGCAATCAATTGGGCTAGTTACCAAGGATTTTTGGATTATTGATAGCTTGCTTCTTACTTCCTCGATCTTCTTTGTGGAATTCTGACCTCTCCTTAAATTTAACAACTTCAATTCCTATTTGATAGCCTTAAGCTTTTGCAAACAGATAAACTGCTTAATACCATAGATCTCATACTCCAATCCTTTAGTAATTGCTTCTTGAAAACCCTCCACATTAACCAGAAAATTGTTGAATCTAAAGGGTGATGGATTCTAATCATTTTGAACAAATTATATACCTTAATAGGGGTACGATCAGAAATTCCTGGGTCTAAAAAGTTGGTTGATCTCTCTAAAAAGGTAGTTAACTAGTCCGCATTCACCATTGCTCTGTCTAACCTTTTCCAAGTGAACTAATTTGAACATTGTTTGTTAGACCATATGAATTTATGACCTTTAGGTTTTAAATATATTAATTCCACATCCTGCATGTAATCAAACATATTCAAAGTGAAATTAAGTAGGTTGCAGTTCCCTTCCACCTCTGTCCTGTATAGAGTTACGTTAAAATCCCCACTAACTAACCATGGACCCTTATCTGAAGCTTTGAGTCTTCGAAGGGAAGTCTATAATTCAGTTCTCTAAAACCCTATATTAAAGCCATAGACAAACTAGCCAATGCATAAGTTTTTTCTATTTTGAAGTTAAGCATCATGTGAATGAATTACTGATTAGTTTCCAATACTTCCACTTCAAAGAAGTCTCCATCGTAAACAATAATAATCCTTCCATAAGTATGACAGTGGTGCCATCGTAAACAATAATAATCCTTCCATAAGTATGACATTGGTGACTTATGAGACATTGCCATTTGCTTCCTAAACAACCTAATTTATTCAGATTAGCTTTCCTAATGTTTCTTCCAGCAAACAAAATAACAAAGGCTTTTCCTTTAGAACAAAATCCCCTACTGTATTAAGCTTTGAAGGGTTGTTTATTCCTCTTACATTCCAAACTATCAGGGTTATATGAGATTGCCTTTCCCTTTGGAACCTTTCCTACTGCTTCTATTACTTTTCCATGAAATTACTTGTTCAAAATGTTCCTTTTGAGTAGCTCCTTTTTGTTGTTCTTCTAACTTTTGGGTATACTCATTTAGTTGGATTTCCTTGTCTCCATGACAAGGATTTTTCCCACTAATTTCCTTTTCACTTTCTCTGTAGTTCCCTGATAGTTTATTGGAGGCAGTCAAAGATTGTTGTTGAATTTCCACTTGTTGAACTAGATCTAGAAGGTTTTCCATTTGGGCACTCTCATCTTTTGTAGTTAGTTCACTTTCAGCCTGAAACAATCTACCTTGTCTTTCAAAATTATCTAAAATATGTTCATCTTCCTCCAACTCCTTTTTATCTGCACAATTTTGCTTCTCCAAACCCAACACCTCCTAATAATCTCGTATAGGGAAAACTCTCCCTGTTGGTTTCCATTCTTTGCCTTGCGCTTTTAGGAAAGGCCTCTATTGATATGTAACTAGTACCTTGTCTTCTCTGAGAGAATGCCCATCAGCCAATCTTAGGATAGGAATGTTGTTTTCCATTTCCTTAGAAATATCCATACTCACACATAATTGTGCATATCCAATCCGTTTACTTAAAGTAATGTTTTCATCCATACTAATTGCTATTCGCAAATAACTTGCTAGCATACTCAAGCCTTTAGTTGTCCAATATTCCAAAGTATATTATGGATATTCACCCAAAGAGGAATATTTTTCAATCTAATTTTCTCTAATTTTATACCCGGTTGCCAATTTTGAAGAAATAAATGAAGTTAAGAGATGTGCTAAAGGCCTTCTTCAATTACCTTGTAAGCTTCCGATTTGGAGGAGAAGGCAAAGATTAGGTTATCTTCCTTAATTAGCATAACTTCCATTAGCCCCATACCTTTCCAATTTTTCTGGGTCCAAGCTTGTATCACTGAAAAAGTTGGCCTTTTATCCATAAAAAAACCAATGAGTGCCACTTCCCATAACCTAGTGCCCTCTTACAGAATGTCTAAACTTGGAGCTACCATTAGCTTTCCTTCAATCTCAATTGGTGGACAGTAGATCAAAGAAGAATCTGAATTGTCACCCATAACCTGTTTCCAAGTCTTTCTATCCCCTTTGTTCTATCGATGCACACTATCAGATAGAACAGAAGCTTTTGGATGTGGAAAACCAATGGTTGTGGGTAGGGGTGGGATAGTTTGATTTGTAGAGTTAGTTGGGGATGAGAGTGAGATGTTAGGGGTTATGCCATTTGAGAAAGGGATGAAGGGAGGGAAGAGGGAGAAGGGCTAGATAAGGGTAGAAGGGGGAAATCTGTCTTTATTGTAATTTATAATAAAGTCCAATGATGCTTTGTTTTGCAGGGATCATCAAAGAAAATGCTAGAAAGAAACAAGAAACGATGGGTGAAGATGAAGGAACTCAAAATGGCTAAAAAGATGAAGTTGGAAGATGAAAATAGAAGCAGATCTAGGTTAGGATGGGTTATCTACATGTTTCCTATAAGTGAAAGAGTAGATGGTGGTTTAATGAGGGAGAGGGCGAGGGAGTTAGCGGTGGGCTAGCGATGGTGGAGTCAGCGGTGAGGACAGGTCAGGATGATTACTATAAAGTTGATAAAGAGAACTTGAGGTTTAATAGTTTCAACCGAAAAGTGTTGAGCATATGAGACAAAAAAAATCTAGATATCTTATAATATTTAAAACTAAATTGAGATATTGTTATGCAGTGAAAAGGCAATCAAAGTTTAACTGGTTAAACGTATTATTCAATTTAATTGAGTTTGAATTA
The DNA here is from genome assembly GCA_027478495.1 of Erythroxylum alaternifolium. Taxonomy (NCBI): domain Eukaryota; kingdom Viridiplantae; phylum Streptophyta; class Magnoliopsida; order Malpighiales; family Erythroxylaceae; genus Erythroxylum; species Erythroxylum alaternifolium. The sequence continues at coordinate 55,229,539 of JANIIA010000192.1, forward strand.
TTTTTTGGCTTTGAGTTTAGATTTTAATTTGATAATCTTTCTCTAGACAAAGTAATTACCATTTTTTCCTAGTTTGCTATTATAAAAATCACTACAAAAATTTAATACAATCCGCAATGTTTTATTAATAAAATGTCGCAGATTGTTAACACTTTTCATGACGTTTTTAAAACATCACGAAAAGTTTACAAATTCCGCGACGTTTTATGAAAATGTCACAGATTTGTAAGACTTTTTGTGACGTTTTATCAATGAAATGTCACGAAATAGAAACCGCAATATTTTGTTGAATAAAATATCGCAGAAAATGTTCTGAAAGCGTTCTCCTCCCATGTACAAAACGACATTTTTTTTGTTAAAATTGATTTATTAATGTCAATATTACATGCCACCCTCGTGCTTGTGAATGAGGGTGACGGTAACAAAATTGGTGACTCGACGAAAATGTCACCCTCGTGCACAAGCACGAGGGTGACTGACACCAAATTGTTACAATGTGATGACCTTTTACATGTCACCCCCGTGCTTGTGCACAAGGGTGACTTTAATTTATTTATAATAAATAATATAATTATAATATAATTTGTTATTAATTTTAATAAACCCCCCAACCTGCATGTCATTTCCTTATCCATAGCTCCATGGTTCTTTCTCCTCCAGATTGCTCTGTCATCCATCATGTGAGTGTTCCCCATCGAGCTGCTGTGTCTCTGGCCATTGTGATCATCTTCTCTGGCATATTTTGTGAAGGTATTTTTGTCTTCTCTCTATCTCTTTAATGTATTTTCATCATACTTAAATTTAGGATGTTTATAGTGTTTAACACTGAAACGAGAACTCTAGGCAATCAAATAGCTGAGTAATATATGTCCCCTTATATTGCTAGAGATGGGTTGGTTAAGAATTGTGAATTTCTGGAATAGGTTAGCTTTGTTTTGAAACTGAATTTTCTGTCCTTTCCCATACTGCTTTCCCTATCCAAATTGTGTTTTGTTTCCTCATTCTTTGAA
>JANIIA010000192.1:55275282-55304394 GCA_027478495.1 Erythroxylum alaternifolium
GATTAAACATGGTGAACTTGCAACATATTGAATCTGTGGAAGGCTATTTACTTCCAAATTTTCCCTTGATTTGAGTCGTTTGCTTGAGCAACCAACTTCCTCTAAACATAAAAGAAAGTTTATGAAATTGAATAATTTACAACAAAATATAACGTGTTTTTATATACAATCTAACATTGACAAACTTGGAATAGCTAATGAGTTAAAATCTTTGAAAAGGTTCTTAGCATAGTTTGAAAGATCTGTAAATGGACGCCTTTGTTTGAATCCAGAATTTGTTAAACTGCTCTTGGCTGAACTGGATGCTTGGTTTCCATTTGCTTCATAAATTGGTGTAATACCTTTAGGTTGTAAATGAGTTTGAACAGATGATATTCTTCTTTCCAAAAATTACTGATTTGTAAGAATTGAAGAGGAAGGTGGTAAACAACAATTTCTGATAATATTTCCATGAACTCCTAACAAAAATAACACAATAGTTAAATGCGAGCAAAAATGGACGTGCTTGCTGTAAAACAGAACTAATGCAAAGAGCACATCATATATATATATATCTATTAAATTTGCATAAAGATTGTCATTGTACCTCCTAAAACACCAATAGCAGGTGTACTTTCTATTTCACTACCTGATGCATTTTCCTTCAATAGTGGAGTCTGATTTTAGATGAAAATAATTTTTGTCATTGGACTTCATAACTTCACTCTTCGTACCACATTGATTTCTCCTCGAAACCACAGGCAGAATTCTATGTTGATTACACATGATCCATTGTCTTTTGAGGCAGTTTCAGTAGTTATACCAAAGCAAGAACATATATAACAACTTGATATCTTCACAATAGATATACAAACTATATTTCTAACATCATCACTTAGAATGAATCTTGTACCAAATGAAATTCACTCTACCACAAGAGCACATATTCCTTTGTTCTAAACTAGAACTTCTGATATTTTTTGCAAAGAAGGAACCTTTTATAAAGCATTATTATACTAACAGTCCTAGAAGCAAGATGAAAAACTAAATAGAAAGTAACAGTTCTAATGGTTAGATGAAAATCATAAAAAAACAGAAAAAAGAACATAAACATGTTTTACCAAAAAAGGCATAACATAACAAAAATGGAGAAAGAAATGAAATTATGATCCAATGAATCTTTTGCTAAATGAAATTCATTCCCCCACCACAAAGAACACACTCTAACAACACCTCTTCTTTCCTTCTAATCGAGAACTTTGATGTGTTTGTAAAGAAAAAGCCTTTTTGTAAAGGACTATGATCCCTTATATAATAGGATATATAGGCCACAAATAAAATGCACCAAATTCTAATATTAAAAACCTTACTCTTATCTTAAACTATTGATATGATAAGGCAATTGAAAATATAACAAGTCCCTTTTTGCTGAAAATATTTAATAATTATAATAAGAAAATTTAATAAGCATGATTATATGAGTTAAAATTAAAACCTCGGTTAAAAGGCTGACCAAAAAGAGATGATAGAAATAAAATAAAAATATCAAAAGAAAATATATAATAGATAATTCATCATCTTCTTAAATCAGTAAATTTATTTGCAATCAACATAATTACACCTACAGTAGATAGATTATAGGGCAAAAGGGGACTTATATTGCATTCCCCTATACTGCCAATTTTGCACAATAACTTGTGAAAGAAATTGTTTTAACCTATTGACCTCACATTTTTGAGTAAAATACAAGTGGAAATTTTTAAAATTTTAAGCTTCATATATATGCATGCTTGTGCAGACCAATTTTTATGCTTCATATAATTGATGCATATAATTACAATTTTCAATTCAAAAATTTTCTTCTCATACTTAAAAGAAAAAATATCTATACCTGAATATAATTGGAGCATTGCTAGAAAGAATGCACTTTGCAATGGAGTCCGGCAAGTAGAGTTAGTCATACAATAACCAACACAAGATTTGTGCCCAAATTTAGTCATTTCCTATCTTTTTACACCACCAGCAACATCCATACTCGAGATCCCTTCCTCCAGCATGAAAATAACGTGCTCAGCAACAATAGCTATCTTCGTATTTTTGTATTTCTTTTTCTAACTCAATCAAAAGTTGCAGAGTGAGAAAAGTCATGAATAGTTAAGAATAGATGGGTGAGATAGAATAGAAGCAAGTTGTGAGAGACAATTTAGTTGAATAACCATGCATAGGGATATGGGTGGTCATAGTTAGGTGTACTTCTCCGACAATAAGAAAGAGAAAAAAATGATATCATTTTATTTACTTTTGAGAAGCATTAAATATTTTCTGAACATATTTAATATTAGGAGGAGACAAGTTTGGATCTTATTTGTACATGGGATTAGCTAAAAGTTAAAAAAATAAAAGTATTGTAAGAAAGGAAGAAATGACTAAATTATCTAATTCTTTCACTAAAGTGGATGACAAGGTTTGACATTTTTAAGCAGGAATTGAGTTGGTAGGGATTGAGTTTTAAGTAAGTAGATATTACGTAATTGATTATTAAAAAATTGAGAAATACTTAAGAAAAGATCTTTTCTTTTGCTTTGAACAATATAGAATTATTTTTAATAATATAAAACAATAAAATAAGTATTTTTTTTTAAATTATAAAGATTTGCTACATTTACCTATGCCTATGCCTATGCCTCCGCCCGATCAAGATGGGGCCGGGAAGAGGAGTTGATGAGTTCAGACTTCGGACTATGGAATAGGGGTAATATAGTCGACTAACTTTGATGGATGCCAGTAATCGCTAAGACAAGGCGAAGCACAGGTATGTATTGGATTGGACTTGGAGGCACTGGCAGAGTGGGGTCAACAAAACGGCGGGTTGCATCGTCAACCGACTGTTAACTGCATAATTAGGAGGTCGCTTTCAACTTAACCGGACCCGAGTTAAAACCTGAGGAAGTCATCATTTTTGTCACGTCTCAGTCTTTTTAAAACTTTTAGGTACTGAACTTCTCTCGCCCTCTTTCTGTCGTTTTCCGTGATTCAGCTTTTAATAAATATGGAGGAGAAGGAGTGATGACCGACACGTGCAAGTCTAATTTCCGCTTATCTCCATGAAATCCAACGGCGCCCATAAGAAGATTCCTTTTTTAAAAATTTCTTCAGTTGGTATTCTTTCGCTGTATACTTCTTGTTGTGCTCCAGCCGACGCGGCCTTTGCTGTTCACTTGTAGATTCATTTATTCAACTCTTTAGTTCAAAGTTAAATTTAGCTCTGTTAATTTTAGTAAATGGTATCACATTTAATATTCAATTATTTGAGTTATCATTCAACATAAAATGATGTCAAATTCAAAGTACAAGCTTTACCAAAAAAACAAAAAATTCAAAGTATAAGAGAAGTAGAATACTTCATCTTTTCTAAGTTTTGTCTCCACGCTCTTTCACATTTCATTTTCTCTCATCTGTACATTAAGTCTCCTTTTAATGCTTTAATAAATATTTCCGTATTTAGAGAGCCTAGCGGGCAACACTTTGTGTGCATTGTTTAATTTAACTGATACATCATAAAATCTAGTTTACAAGTAAAAGTTATTTAAGATCATCTATTCACCTATCTCAAAACTTGTCATGTTAGTCATGAAATTTAGGGTAAGTTACAGTCATGTTGTGTGAAAAATCAAAGTACGCGTATTCTTTGACTCTGGGGAATGAAATTAAGATTCCTTTATTTTATAAACTCATATTATTTAACCTTCTTTTTCTATATGAATGTATTAAAAGATTCGTCTTCACTATATGTCAAGATTTAATGTTCTTTCAATTTTGCAACGTAAAATAGAGTTGAGTTGAAGGCAGAAGCAACGCAATATGAATCAAGTTGGCAGAGGGTAGTGGCGTAAGAAAAAACCGAAAGAGGTTGTAGTGGGCCTTGGGCTTTGAATCAAAAGATAGCCTTGTATAGAAACGAAATATCATATTGATTATCATTTTCGCTTTCCAGACTACACAGGTCCTCTTTCTAGCGGACAAGGAATCAATGACAGTACATGAACAGAGGGAAAATTGTATTGCATGTATACAGTATATACGTATGTATGTATTATTATTTTTGCCTTACATTACAAGTATTGGAGAATTACGAGACACGCACCTATCTAAGTAATTAATATAAGAAATTAATTTAATTCAAGCACCAGTTTTTCATTGAAAGGAGAAGTGTATGAAATGCATCATATAGAGAGCTAGACGAGAAATTGAATTCTTCTCCAAATTTAACTATAAAGCAGTTAGGGAAAGGACGTCTCCTTTTACACCCTAACTGATCTCAAGGATTAAATTGTTGATCTAAAAGGTGGCTTAGAGGACTAAAAGGAGCAATATGATAAAGACAATTACAAATGTGGGATTGGTTTGTACTACTGTAAAACCAAGTTATTCAAGAATTAGAAGTATAATAATCTTATCAACACTACATTGAAAAGATTCGAGGTTTCTACAAAGCCTGCACAGAATAGGTACCTGACATTTCCTTCTCTGAGCTAAGCCCGAGCCCACTTATACTAACAAGTCTAAAAAGTTTATTGTCAAAGAAGTTAAATTGCAGGTGATAAAAGGGAGTTATAACAGATAAACCTAAGTTTCCCTGTCTTTTTATTACTTCCTTCTTTGTGATTGCTCCCCCTTGGTTTATAAACGTATACATGTTGGATGCTCTCTGTCTTCATGAAATTTTTTTTTTTGATATCTCCACTTTAGTCCTTTAACTCCTATATTATCCTACTATTTTATCGTTATATGCATCCCTTTAAAGGTGCATGTGAAAACATCATTATTACATAGGTTGAAAGTGTCTTTGGACATCTGCTCTAATCATCATATCTTGTGATTTAGCGATTAAGCTTTACTTTATACTTTGACCGCATATTTTTGAAGATCAAAGTACTTTAAAATTTTACAAAACGTAAAACTTTAATGTTTATATGTTAAGCTTTAATTCTTTTCCTTTTTCTTATAATGATGGTAGAATTTACAGAGAAGCCATGAAAAAAAAAACACACTCAAATTTTCATTCATTTCAAATGTCTACTTACTTCTTGAAACCAAGTATGATTACAACGATAGCCAAGCCTTCCTTTTATAGACGAAGCAAGAGCATACAAACAAACTACTTTTGAAGAAGGAAGATATTCCCTTATTACAATCATGACAACTTAAAAAAAAGATGAAGATAATCTAAGTATAATCATTACACACTTTTAAAAAAGCAAACAGTAAAAAGATTCTTAAAAGATAAGAAAAAATCTTGTGAAGTGGGTGTGGACCTCAAAGATTCTTTTATCAATACACTAAAAGACATATAACTACAATAGACTATAATGATGTTTAAAAAGGAGAGTCCCACGTTGGGGAATGAAATCCAGCTCATCAATTATCACGAATTGGTTCGTGCCACAATTGAAGATTGGACAAAGAGTTTGGATCACTTGAACTGTCAGCATGAGAATAGACTCTATAAGTCTTTTGTCTCTTACTGGGACTGGCATCATCTATGTGAAGTTTATGTTAGAATTTATTTAGCTCTTCTTCATTGGGGATGTAAATGTCATCATTAGGGTCTTGAGCATCCTGGAAGAGAAAGGCTAGAGGTTGTGAAGGTCCTGTAATGTCTGAGGCGTCTTGGACTTGGGCTGATTCATTAGTTTCATACATTGGGCTATTTAGGCCTGTTATATCTACTTATGGCATTTCAGGTTCACCAAGAACAAAGTTGCCTGGCTAAGGTCTAATAAAAGTAGAGATGATAGGTGTATGCTGAAGAAAATGATTAATCTCCTTAAGAAAATCCCTAAGAGATTTAAGAATTTTCTCCTTATACCTTGGCCAATAGAGTGAAACATGATGAAAATAGGCACGATTTTCAGAATAAAGTTCACCAGCACATGTTGCACGATATGGAAAATGGAGGATGAAGAAACACTGTGTAGATTGTCTCTTATAAGATGCTTCCCATAATCGATGTTGTTCAATGACTATGGAAAGTTGTCTTTTCCATTTTTTTAGTGATTGATAACACTCAAGAAATGTCCATAATAGAGACCTTTCATTATCTCAATCACATAGATATTGGTAGACCTGTACAAGAGGTAAGGTAACAGAACAAGCATAAAGGGCTGAGAGTGCCCAGATATACCATAATGCATTCCAGAAAGTGGTCTATTAAGGAAGAATATATTAAAGTAGGGTGCTTTGAGATTAAAAAAAGTGGTGCTACAAAATGAGTTGGTTTCACTGAAGAAAGGGTGTAAATAGTAAAACAAACTCATACAAGCAAGAGAGGCAACTTTAGAAACATTAGTGAGGGCAGTAGTAATAGGAGGAAAGGATTTTTTTTTGATTTTGCAGTGAGAGGTAGGTTAGCCATGGAAAAGAAGAAAATACTAGTATTAAAAGGAAGAGATAAGAAGTCAGCTAAATGGTGTATTTATAGCGGGAAATCTTCTTCAGAAAGATTCCTGAAGGATGCATGCAGATACGAATTAAGTGTTGACTAGCCTTGTTTTGTTCTGAATTCCAAGGTGGAGGATTTTTTCTCAACAGCTTGGATAAGGATAAGGTGTAATCTTCAACACGTAGCATGAAATATGGAAAATGTAATATCTCTTGAGCTATATGTGGATCTGACTAATAATCCTTAGACTACATACCCAAAAACTTAACTTCATTGGTTCCAATGGGACTCTTTTTCGCTAAAAGCATAATTCCATATTGTTTAGTAAGATCCGAGAATGTCTATAGTAGGGCCTTATGTTCTTTATATAGTGTAGGAAATTATGTAAGTGTTAACACATTTTGATCTCTGTGTACAGAATGAAATAAGATTGCTACCTGAGACCTGAGGCCTGTGGGTAGGATCTGTAAAGGTGAGGCTTTACTGTATACGTCCATCTCAATTAGAATGTTTGGGCCCCTATGATTCAAATGCATATCAATTTTCGGGCTCTGCTATTATCTGCTACATTCAAATGGGTCTGAGATTGGATCATATCATTTTTTAATTTGTTATTTCAATATAACCCCACGCAGGATTTACAGCTTAGACTTTCTCGGTGAGTCCATAAGGATTGGACACCCAGTAAATGACTTCCAAGTATTTTAGTCCACACTCTACACTGTGGAAAGAATCAAATCCTGACCTTTCTTTTTGTGATAAAACTAATCTTAAATAAGTTACCATCAGTGGCAGTGAAATATTTGTCATAAGAAGTCCACGATTCAGGAGGTAAAATACTGGGCTTTATGATTGTTCTGCTGGATCTAGTATCCATAAACCTAATAGCCTTGATGAGTCTATCATATTTGTCCTGTCGAAGAAGTGGATCTGGACATACGGATGAGAAATTTTAACTGGTTGATGATCCAGCTTCAGACATGTCTGCTGTAACATGTATAGAAAAGAGGATGATTCTCTATTATCAAAAGAGTTCTCATCAAAGGAAGAGATAGACATAGCAAACTTTATATCATCGTCTTCAGTTGTTTGTTTTTCAATAAGATCTTCAAGGTTATCAGAGGAATGAATAGGCAGGATGGACTGGATAGATTCCAATAATTTGATATCCTTCTTGCTCTTGTGAGGACACTGTCTTGTAAAATGTCCTAGTTGTCCACAGAAAAAACATTTATCAATCTTTTGAGATTGACGAGATTTTCGTTTGAAGAAACAAACAAATCTTTTTATCTTCTCATTCTTTTTGAAGGTTGTCCTGAAGGGCTTATAGCCTTCCTTGGGAGGTATATGAGATCTACAGAACTTCTGGCTCTTGTAGTAGAGCTTCCTAAGATGAGATTTATTCTTATTACTGCAATCACAGTCTTTTTTGTCCTTACATTTGATTTTCAAATATAGCTTCTTGCAAGCTTTTTGAAGGATAGGACCGCCTTTCATCATATTCTTAAAGAATGCTTATTGATCACAGAGTTTATCCAAAGAGGATAAAGCAGGTTGATAAATTTCTCTAAAATTAATGTTTGTCACATTTCTGTGTAAGGCTGTAATGGCTTGTTGCAATTCTGGCTGCAATTCATCTGACAAGGATGAGATAAAAGTGTAACATAGATTCACGTCATTTGATCTGTTTAGAAGATAGTATCTTTCCATCATTCGTTGAAAATGATTCTGAAGATCACTTCTATCAAGTGAACAACATTTCATTTCAAAATATTCATGACGAACTTGCTTGTCAATGAGTTGGAAGTCACCAATGAACTCTTTATGGATGATACCAAGAAGAATACTTGTAGAAGTGACTTGTATATACTGTAAATGTTTGTAGTCCTTGAGACTTTGCCACCATTCTCGTAGAGTACCAATGAAGCGAGAAATGAACTCGGACAAAATATCCCGTAAAGGACTATTAGGTTGAGTCATTTGCAAGTCTAGCAATGCTCCAAAATCATGAAGACGTTCTCTCCATTTCTTAGGAGGAAGGTAGTAAAAGGTAAACCAAGGACCTGAAGTAGGTTTGGTTGGCTATACTGGAACTTCTGATGGTGATGATTTGAATGTTTCAGGGTCTACTGAGTTTGTAGAATTAATATCACTAACAACTGGATTGAATTCAGTATATTGAGTTATTGTCATCTTGGAAAGAGGGTGAATGTGCTGTTTGATCAAAGGATAATTCATCTTGAAGACTTTTTCATAATCAGTAGTGGCTAAATAGGTAGGGTAAGAAGGATAAGCATACATGGGTTGAGTAACTAGATATGTAGTGTCTCACTCCCATCTGACACGTGCCCGTACACCCGTCAGACATTCGTGCACATGCCTAATGGAAATGACGTGCTAACTATAACATTTTATGTTATCTCATAGCATCATAATTTAAAAACATAAATATCACAATGTCTAAAACCCCAATTTTCCTCATTTCATTTCATAAACCATGATTTATAATGTAGCATTTCATAAAACATCCATGTATATACAATATTAACAACCTATTAGAGTCTACAACTCTATTACAAAACATGCTACATACATGAGGAATTATACAAAAAGTTTAACTAATTCCTTCAATCCTAGTTGACCGACCTTTGAGCCATGTCTTCTATCTTAAAGCAGTGTTAGATCTCTTCTAAGCTGTCTTAGAAGCTAAGTTGTCACTCCTAAATATGAAAAGTCAACGTTACAATTTTGGTGAGTTTTGTGAACTCAGTGAGTTAACCATCCTTGATGGTTCACTTATGTCACATAACACAACAACTCATATAATCACATAATTCACTATTATTCGCATGTAGCATCATAAAGCACTTTGTTCATAAGTTTTCACATTTTTCATTCAACTCAATTTAACAATATATTGCAATCATTCAAATCATACATATTATGTGTATATGCAGTGTTTATGAGACTCACATTCGCTTATTATGTTGTTGTGACCTAGTGCCTTTTTCACTATCCCTTATCCATTATGAATATCGAGCTTATTAATATTGTCCCTTATCTATTGAGAATACAGGGCTCATTTTACATAGTGAGCTAGAGGCTCTTACCACATTATGAACTTTAAGCTCTTTTTCACTAGCGACTCCGGTCATAATTGTCTTTATATTTTCATGCATTCATGAAGTGAAATGCATTACACATATTTAATCATTATGCTCAATCAATCACATTCACATTCTCTTTCTCATTCATATTTGTCATCAGACCTTGATATGACATTCAATATTTCAATTGAGAACATTTATTCCGTCAAATTCACATTTAATGAGTACTTCCAATGTGTTATTCATGAATCAAACGCCTCGGATATTCAATATCCGAAATCAGTACATACATATCACATAATAATTCAATACATAATTTAACAAACAAGCAATCAAGGTGAGACTATCTTAAGTTACTCATAGTTTTCTCCCGTTAGCTTATTGCCTTGAAGTCCTGGCAACATCTGGAAGCGTTCGCTCAATGTACTCTTCTGTATTATGCAATCACATACTTTTACACATTACTACTTTGCACATTCGTATGAATACTCAATCATATACACATATATATGTGTTATGTATAATGCATATTCAATGACAATTTTCGGGTATATTTCCTTAATACACATCTTATAATTAACTAACATTATCTTCCAATCATCCTTTTAATACCTAATACACTTTACTCACCTTAAATACCTCATACGGAAGCACCCTAGCATTGGTTGGTTCATACTTCACTTAAAAGACAACTCTTTTTCTCTATAAGCCTAGCCACCACGATCGTGATAGAAACTTTTGGAGCTGGTCACAATCGTGGTGCTCCTGCCACGATCGTGACAGAAACTTTTTATGACCAGGTGTTAGGTCACGATTGTAGGGTGAGGGCTACGATCATGCCCTGTAAGTTTCCTACTCCATTTATCCGAATTCAACACATATCTTAACACCAATTTCACACCAAATTTCCCAGAATTCACTACCTCTAATACAACATCATTCCACACTAATTCAAATAACAATTTGATTGCATTAAACTCTCAACTTCTACTTATTTAATTTACCATTTCAAACTTAATCTCATCATTTATGAAATCCAATCTCCTTCTATATTATATGTCATTCATAAACATCAAACAATTCATTATCAAAATCCATCATTTCAAGTTCATAACCTCTTTATTTCTTCCTCACTTAACACTTTAAACATTCACCAAAACAAGTCATACAAGGTATTAACCTTAACCACAAAAATCGGACATAATCATATATTCTCTCATCATCAAATTTCTGCACATTTTCTATTTCATTAACACCTCCATTTCATTTCTAACTATCACTTTAATATATCTCATTTCAAGAAACCACAACCCACCTTTTTATTAACTTTAACCTCATAATTTGTCACTCACTAAAACACAAAAACAATTTTCATGATCACAGTCATCGATTCCAAATTACTCATCATATTAGTTTCATTTAACACTACCCAAAAAGATCAAAGCATAACTTACTTGATTTACTCTTAAGCTTCTTCAAAATCACCAAGAAACCCTAATCCTTCATGCTCATGATCATCAACTTTCTAGGGTGGATTAAGTTAGGTTTTAAAGACAAGATGAAGAAGACAACAAGATGGGAGTAACAAAGAAAGATGAGAACAAGGTGTAACGTGGATGAAGGTTGGTGAAGCAAAATCCTGGAAAAGAAGAAGAATGAATGAATGAGATGATGAAGATTACAAAGAAAGGAAGAAAAAGCAAGATGAAAAACAATTAAATGGTCTTCAAAAGCTAAAAGAATCGTGGAGTAAGGCATGGTTTGGCAAGTGACACTTGTTACTTGCCATATGTCCAATCTCCATAGGCTTACTATTGGTTCTTTTATTAAACTAGTCCACTCAACTTCAATTTCTAAACTAATTATCTCCCAAATTTCAATAACACTTGTCAATAATTCCTAAGGTCATTTGTCAAACTTTCTATTGTTATTTGACTCTTATTTTTACCACCATTTATCAATTATCCTACTATTTGGCATTTTTTCTAGTACAAAAATACCTAAATTTTTAGAAATTTTATAAATTTCACCAAAAATTCCAAATTAATACTAATACATACCATCCAATTTTCAATACATATTAACCATAATTCATATCAAAATCACATTTATAAATCAATTATACCCAAAAAATATCAATGAATGCATATACAATTATTTTAATGTGTGCAAACATTCATATTCACATATGTGTATATGCTATATTATGCACGAGCATGAAATGCGCTTTCTAATTTCTCAATAATCTCTCATGTATAGTATTCTAAGGTTCTAACTCTTATCATGGGATAATGGGATATTACAATATAAAGACATCATAGGAGGACATATCTATCCCCAAGCTCATGTTGGGAGGCATGGGCTATAGTCTCAGTTATATCTAGTTTTATGATGATTTCTACGTAGAGTAGTGCATGGAGTCATTAACACACAACATAATCTTGGTAGATTATGATTGACTAGATACAAATTCAAGGAGCTACTAGTGGTTGATGGAGAGTATCCATACCTATCAACCCATAAAATCTAAGGTGTCAATATTTAGATTCCTAATAATCTAGTTTGTGCATAAGCTTCTGGTGCATTCTTTATACACAAAGAGGGAAAGCATCAAGTTGGTGACTAAGAGGAACCTTTTCTTGATAGATTGTATATGCGTCAGAGAAAGAGGATGCACTTTAACATCTCTTTTATGTAGTTTATTTGCAAATACCTCAACTGACCCAAATTCGAATTATCGATGACAATTCAGTCATTACAGGACAAGCGCAAGGCTTAGGAGTACTAATGGATGACATTAACTAGATAGTGGTAGCTACTCCCACACCTATAAAATGGAGATATTATAGGTGATTCTGATGGTGAAGCTTCGGTTAGACAATCAAGGGTAGTATTTTGCCCTTGTAGGTGGACCATCATGAGTTTTAGAGGGGGCTCTGACCGAAAAGGAACAAACTAAGGGTCCAAAGTGAGCACCTAACCGACCTTTATCAGCAACATATAGGCCAATAGCCCAGCCATTCATATTGACTTATATATAGAGTAGAAATCTTCTTTCCAATATTACTCTATCTTACTCTGTCTCCTTAAATTTTAGACGACTCTAACTATCACAGTTTTACGAGCGTTACACTTAAGTCATGCTACTTTTTTAATTTAATTTTAATTATACTACTATTACTTTAATAAAAAATTAAATTATAATTAAATTATAATTATGTTTATTATTAATTTTGTAAAAAATTAAAATTAAAATTAAAAAGATAAAAAATTGACAAAATTTTACATTTTTTGTTTTGTTTTTTGTTTTTTATTTTTTAAAATACAATTAAAATTAAAATTAAAAAGATTAAAAAACTTGTGTCATGGGCGTGAAATTTAATTCATGTCCATGACAATTTTTTTTAAAATTTTAAATAAAATTAAAATAAAGATGATAAAAATAAAAAACAAAATTTGTTTGACAGGCCTGTGAACAAATTTTCATTTTTTTCTATTATTTTAAATTTATTTTTAAATAAAATTTTAAAGATAAAAATTTATTAATTTATTAATTTATTAAAAATTTTAATTGATTTATAAATTATAGAAAAATATTAAATTAAATTTAAAAATTGATTAATGTTATTATTATTATTATATTAGCATATGCGTATTAATGCAATATTAAACATCTTGTATATTTACGATAAAGTCTTTTTTGCACAGAATGCTTGTGAAATGCAAATAAATTATACAATATATTATATATTTGGAATAATTTGTTTTGATTTCAACTTCTTTTAAATGATTTTCTAAAATTGTTTAATTAATTTATAAATTATAGAATTTTATACATAAACAGCTAATACTAAATATCTTTAATAAACAGCTGATGTTGTCTATCAGTCAAATCTAATGATATAATAACCTATCAACTAACTGCTGATATAATCAGTTATCAGCTATTGTTCTGCGTCAATAAGGTCCTTAAGCTGCCTTCTTAGTTCCGATAGTTTGGAATCATTCTATATGATGAAAATGCTGGCAGGCTACATCAACACTAAACATCTAATTTTTATTTGATAAATTTTATACATAAATACAAAACAACTAATTTTACTAAATATCGTTAATAAATAGTTGATTTACCAAACAATTTTACGTAATTTTTAAATTAATTAAACAATTTTAGTAAATTAATCAATTAAAATAAGTTGTTAAAACCAATATAAATTATTCCAAATATAGTATATAATTTATTTGGATTTTACAAGAATTCTCTGTAGAAATTTTTTTTATCATATAAGATGTTTAATATTGCATTAATATGCATGTGGGCTAATATAATAATAATAAAAAATTTAATCAATTTTTTCAATTTAATTTTTTTTCTATAGTTTATAAATTATTTAAATTATTTTAATAAATTAATCAATTTTTTAAAATTTAAATTTTATCTTATAAATTTTATTTAAAAAATTAAAATTAAAATAATTAAAAACAAAAAAGAAATTAAATAAAATTTTTTTCTATAGTTTATAAATTAATTAAACAATTTTAATAAATTAATAAATTTTAAATTTTTATCTTATAAATTTTATTTAAAAAATTAAAATTAAAATAATTAAAAACAAAAAAGAAGTTTAATTAAATTTTTTCTATAGTTTATAAATTAATTAAACAATTTTAATAAATTAATCAATTTTAAAATTTAAAATTTATCTTATAAAATTTATTTAAAATTTAAAATTAAAAAATTAAAAAATAATTAAAATTAAAATTAATTTAATTTTTATACAATTAATAGTATCATAATTATAATTTAATTTAATTTTTTATTAAACTAATAATAATAAATTTGAAATTGAAGTAATAAAAATAAAAATAAAATAACAAAGTCACGGGCATGACACAGTTATGAATGAATGAGTAGATTTAAGCAGAAATGATGACGTATTTTAATTAGACAGAATAAGGAAGAGTAATATTAGACAAAGGATCTCGACTCTTATATAGAGCATCACATGCATTGAGTAGATGACATTATGGTGAGGATCACGTAATACTTAAAAGTGGAGCTTTTATCTCCATTAATGGAATATGAGGATCCAACAACATGTGAGGAAATGGAACACTAGCCTGTAAAGCTCGAGGATGATGGAGGAGTTCCTAATGATTCCCAAGAGCCTAATAAGTCAATTTGAGAGGAGGATGCCGAGTATGTAGACTATAGAGTCAAAGGAAACTACAACACATGATAGGGGAGGAGCTTACTATTCTTGATGTTGATAGCGATGTTGATAACCATAATGATACGAGGATAGGCTGTCAAGTCCTTGATTGGGAGCCTCATCAAGATGATTTCTTTTGATGATTTAGAGGACTAGTAGGTGATAGTTCCTTATATGTCACCATAGATACCCCATCCTCCTCGATAAGATTAATAATCTATCTTCTGTATTTTGTTTTTCACTCTTGTTAATAATCTTGATCATCTGTGAATATATAAGTTTTGGTATTTTTCTATCTTTTGACTTACATTTTGCCAAAGTTTTTTGGATTCTAATCAGTACTTCAATGACAAATAAATGGAATAATCTCTTCTAAACTTGGAACATATGACACAAATTCCATGAAGTTCAAGTCCTTTCCTTTTTTCCTTTCCTTTTCCATTATTTTATTCTTCTTAAATGTTTTGACATTGACTAAAGCGTTTATGTTGAGTGTGGGGGAGGGAGTAAAGATGATATACCATTCTTAAGTTTATCATATTTATCATGACTTTCTCAATAAGAAGTAATTCTTGGAATTTTTTTCTATGAAAGCATACTATTGGACACAATTTATTATGAATTTGATTGTTTTGATGATTTGGATTGTCTATGTAACTTATTATAAGTTTTGGTGAATGAGTGAGTTCAATTTGTTTTATGAATTTAAAGAACTAATACTTTATGAGCATTATGAAATTTCTTATCTATGTTGCACATGCATCAAGTAATTGTGACTTCTTTTAAGCATTTTCAATATCCCACCTAAATTATTGTGAATAAATAAGTATAAATAATTTCACTCTACTAGATTCATGCTAATAAAAAGGTTGAAGTTAAAGAGTGTTTCTAGTGGGTATTAGAAATAATGACCTAATTGAGTAACAAGGGGTATTTATGACAAGATATTTACTCTTGCGTAAAAAGTTTAGTTGATTTTTTAAACAAGCTTTTGATTACATTATTTTGTTTAAATTTATATATTATGAATAAAGGAGTCAATATGTTTGTAATTAGAAGAATTTTATCTTATGTATGTTCATTTTGTGCATGCATTTGAATTTTAAGATTCGGGTTTAAGTTTGAAGGATCAGGACGTGGATTAAATTAACTTTTGAATTGACGTAAGTGGTTAGTTTTATAGCATTTTAATGAACTTTATGATTGGATGAGCATTGAAGTTTTATAGTTATTTTGATTTGTTTAACACTTTTATGGAATTATTTTCTATTTAAATGTGAATGATGGAATTTGTTTTGCTTGTATTTTGGATGATTTTAGAGTTGAAAGATGAAAGAGGTAGTTCAAGTTGGGTAACAAACAAGGGGGCCTATGGAAGGCAACTAAAGCACCTGAATAAGGAATTAGTACTTAACATGAGAAGTATTTTGTTTCAATTCTTATTCCTATCAATTCAAGGAAAAAAAGCAAAATAGAAAAAGAATTGAACTAAGAGAAAATTTGGAGAAGGACCTTGAACACAACACCTATACCTACTATGTTAGGGCCATTTTACAAAAATGGTTGCTTTCATTTCTCCTTTATAACTATAGCATCCCACTCTTGCCCGACGGGTACAAGTATGCCCTTCGGACGTACATGCATATGCCTGACAAAAATGGTGCACTAACTACATCACTTTCATATAACTCATGGCATCATAAATTAAAACCATAAATATCATAATAATTAAACCCCAAATTCCTCATTTCATTTCATAAACAATATGTACATTGTAGCTTTACAAGTCATCCATATATGTATAATATCAACAACCTATCAGAGTCTATAGCTCTGTCTACAAAACATGCTATATACATGAGGAATTATACAAAAATTTTAGTTTAAGTCTTTCAGTCCAGCTGATCGACCTTTGAGCCATGTCTTCTATCCCAAAAGTAGTACTAGATCTCTTCTAAGCTGTCTTAGAAGCTATATCGGCTCTCTCGAACCTGAAAAGTTAATGTTACAATTTTGATGATTTTTGCGAACTCTATGAATAACCATCCTTGATATCACATAACACATCAATTCAAATAAACACATAATTCACATTATTACATTTATCAACATATAACATTACAATACACGTTGTACACAATTTTCACATTTCTCATTCAACATAATTCAATAATACATTGCAATCATTCAAAACATAAATACATCATGTGTATATGCAATGTTCATGAGACTCACATTCGTTGATTTCGTTGTTGTGATCGAGTGCCTTTTTACTGTCCTGTATTTATTATGGATACCGGGCTTATTAATACTGTCTCTTCTCTATTGGAGATACATGGATCGTTTTACATATTGAGCCTGAGGCTCTTACCACGTTCTAAGCTTTAAGCTCTTTTTTACTGGTGACTTCGGTCATAACTGCTTTTATCTTTCATGCATTCATATAATGGTATGCACCACATGTATTCAATCAATCATGCTCATTCAGCCACATTCACATTCTCTTTCTCATTCACATTTGTCATCGGACCCTAGGTCCGACATTCAACATATAAGTTAAGAATCACTTATTTCGTCAAATTTACATACAATAAGCACTTCCAAATATGGTAATCATGCATCAAACGCCTTCGACATTCAAGGTCCGGAATCAGTACATACACATCACATAATAATTCAATGCAAAATTTAACAAACACACAATTGAAGTGAGACCATCTTAGGTTACTCATAGTTTGCTCCCATTAGCTTATTGGCTTGAAGTCCCAGCATTTTCTGGAAGCGGTCGCTCAATGTGCTCTTTTATAATATGCAAATATATACATTTACCATTACTACTTTGCACATTCATATGAGTACTCGATCATAAGCACATGTATACATGTCATGTATAATGCATCTTAAATGATAAATTCCCAGGTATATTTCCTTAATACAGATCTTATAATCAATTAACATCATCTTCCAATCATCCTTTAACACCTAATACACTTTGTCCACTTTAATCACCTCATTCAACATCAACTAGGTTCATTCAAGATCTCATTTAAGCCTAAATACCTTTTATGGGAACACCATAGCATTTATTGGTTCATACTTCACTCAAAAGATAACTCTTTTTCTCTATATTTCTGGCCACGATGGTAGTGCTCTTGCCACGATCGTGACAGAAACCTTTTCTGTCAGGTCACTATCATAGGGTGAGGGCCACGATCGTTCCTTGCAAAATTTTCCCTCTCCTTCATCCAAATTCTACCTACATTCAAACACCAATTCACACCAAAATTTCTAGAATTCACCATCTTTAACACAACATCATTACCTACTAGTTCACATACCCATTTGGTTGCATTCAAAAACTTAAACTTCAAATCATTTATTTTTCAATTACAACTATTTTTTTCATCATTCATACAATTCTGTCATTTTCCCATAACATCTCATTTATAGGAATCAAACAATCAATCCCCTCTTAAAAGCATCATGTCTAAATCATAACCTCTTCATTTAACACTCTAAACTTTTCACATTTAGATTCATTGACATCAAACATCCTTTTCCTTAAAGTATAACATCAAAATCAATCAAAACTTATCACACATTAACCAACCTTCCTAACATCAAAATTATGTTCCTTTTAAGCCCAATTAAGTCTAAAAGCATCACAGATATATACTTTATCCTTAATTGGTTCAACTTTAAGGAAACAACAATGTTTGCAATTAGTATTGGTTCTCTTGATTTGTTTTTAATTGCTATACTAATTGCAAACATTGTTGTTTCCTTTATTCTCTTTCCTTTATTAGCTTATTTCACCCTTTGCATGATTATAAACCTATTTAAAGTTCTTTTGATTTTAACTTGCATTATATCTATTTACGTGGTAAAAATTAGATAATTTTTAAGATTATGCTAAGTTCACTTTTATAAGAAGATGACAAGAGTATTTCACCAAAAATTTTCAACATTCACATGAATGACTGATATCTTTTGAGGATATGTCAATTTGAACTTAATAAAAGAAGTGAAATAATGTTTTCTTTATCATGTTTGTACAGTGATTTGCTTATAAAATATTACATCCTTAAGTTTTGCAATTCAATTGATCGGACTGAAATTTGTATATCTTATGTTGTTAATTTCAAAGCTAACGAATGAGTGTCGATCAATGCTTGTGAGTGACCTTTAAGTAAACTTTTAGGAGATTAGAACTCTTTTATTAGCGACACGTAATAGTTTAAGGACTTGTAGCATATGTTAAATGTCATCGTATGTTAAAAGTTAAGTGTGTCCATAATTTACATGTTATTTGATATTTAGAACTTTTATAGCATGTTTTATATGAATTATATAATATTTTCTTATATTTAATTTATTATCTTATAAGAGATAATTTAAGGAGAAAACATATAGTTGACTGCAACTTTCTGTAACTGAAATATTTTAGATGTCGATAAATATGGAAGTCGGTAGAACAACGGAGGATAGGGGCCGGAACATCAAGGCAAGACAAGCGCCTGACTTTTTTTTCAAGATTACGTGATTATCTTTACCCTATGTTTACTGAGCAAACAACCAGACATGACGCCGCTTGCAGCCCAGTTCACCCTCTTGGATCCACCGACTCTCCGAGCCCACCACATGTTCCGATCTCAAGTGGTATCCGTGTGATTGGAAACTTCTTGTCTCAAATTTGATATTATTTTAATTTCTGAAAAGAAATTACATTGATTGTGGACGCCATTCCTTCGCTGCAGGTGTTAGAAAGTTCGTATGGGACACCGTTTCTCCTCTCCATTATTAAACGAGACAAAGTAAAAAGAAAATAGTGGTTCGTTACTAACAAGAAGTTGGACCACAACCTAACCCACACAACCTGATCAAACTCTTCTTCAACAATTCTTCTTTCTTTGTTCTTGATTTTTATCCTTGACCCGTCGGTGGAATTTAATAGCAATTGCATTCCCTTCCAACTGCTTTTCAAAACAATATCTTCCCAAAAACTATTTTGCTAAAAAGAGAATATTGGATGTAATGAGTGGATATCACTTACCGGTGTTCTTAAGCCACTATATATATATATATATATATCACTTACTTGAGTTCTTCATAAATACACACACACACACACATATATATATATATATATAAGCCGACTTTAGAGTCGGATGTACAATTTTTCAGCAATTAAGCACTGTAGAATAACAACGAGTCAGCCAAGCACTAGGCAATTAAACTTGGAACCTGATTATTTTTATTTTTTAAAATTAAAAAATAGAAAATACCATAGAAGTTGAGGTTGGAGTCGGGCTGAGATACCTTCGAACCTAGGTAGCTCGAGCCCTACTTAATAACGATTAAAATTTGTCCTGTTAATTTTGAGTAGAGCCAAACTTGGGTTTAATTACCGTCCCTAAACAGTGTCATTGTTTTTGTTTTGAATAATAATAACTATTTGTCTGATTCTCGCCCTTAACGTAAAAAGGGGAATAATTTGTTTAGCTATATGATTGTTTATCTGTTTTGTTCTCTTCGCCAAACACTCAATCGTTGTTATTTTTAAAATAGTATCCTCGTAGAAACTGTTAAATTTAAAAACATACTTGTATCTGAATCCCAGAATAAGTGCGACAACATTGGAGACAGTGAAATAATGAAAGATATGTTCGGAATTAAGGCCGCCTTAATTGTAGGTCGAACAAACGTGGTTGAAAGTGAAGGCGTATATTTTAATCTAATGGTGCGCACTCTTAATTACCTTCACGTACTTTGTTTAGTAAGAATACTTCAAGGCCTTCTTTGATTGTAACGAATTCTTGCTTGGAAAAATAATATTTTTCTCAAATTTATATTATTTTGTTTTGTTCATTTTTTTAATAGTAGTATTTTTCTTGAATTCTAAATTTTAGCATTTTTTAGGGACCGTTTGATTCTACTTCTGTTTTTTTTGTTGTTTTCAGTTTTCGTTTTCAGTTTTTTTTCAATTTTTCTTTCAAATAGAAACAAAAACCTGTGTGGTTGTCAATATTAATGTAGTTATATTTTGATCACTGATAATAATTAAATATTAGATAAAACTTAAAGATAAATTATTTTTAATTAAATATATTTATTTAATCTCTTATATAATATTTATTAATAAACTATTAATAAAATTATGTTATTTTAATAAAATAAATAATTTAAAAATTAAAATTTTATTTATAAATTCATGTTTATTTGAAATATATTTTAATTATTAAATCAAATTTTATTTCAATATTTATATATTTTAATTTTAGTTATATTTATTAATAGTTATTATAATTTAATTACATATAATTTAATTATGAAAATTAAATAAAATTAAATTATTAATATTTAATTAATAATTAATTTTAATTTATTAAATATATAATCTTGAATTAAATTATTCATAATTTTTAGTAATAATTAAATAATTAAATAATAAATATTTAAATGATGGTAAATCATATTATGAAAAAAACAGAAACAGAAAACAAAAACTACTTTTTATGGTTTTTATAATTTTTGAAAACTGGAAGAAACCAAAACTAAAAAAAACAAAAAAATCAAACAAACAGATTTTTTATTGAATTTGAACAAAAAATAAAAAAACAAAAACAAAAATGGAAACAAACAACCCTTAGTATTTAGATTACTTTCTTCAAGAATTTAATCTAAAAAATACACTAGCCAATTCAACCCTTCCTTCTCTCCAAACTCTACGATAACTCTTTTATAATAATAAGGAATTTAATAATAATAATATAATTAATACAATTAATAAAATTAATAATAAGAAGAATAATAATAATAAGTAGAATAATAATAATAGTAAATTAATAAGAATAATAAAATCAATAATAATAATAATAACAGTAATAATAATAATAATAGTAATAATAATAATAAATAAAAATAAAAATAAAAATAATAAAAATAAAATAATAATAATATGTATTTGATAAAAATAATGAATTTGGTAATAATAAAATTAATAATAAGTAAAAAATTAATAAAATTAAGAATAATAAAATTAATAAAAATAGTAAAAATAAAAAATATTATTAACAATAACAACAACAACAACAACAATAATAATAATAATAATAAATGTAATTGGTAAAAATAATAATAAGTATAAAATTAATAATATTAAGAATAATAAAACAATATTATATGATTAAAATATTAGAAATAAAAAATTAACATTTAATAATATAACTTGTATTACAAATTAACATTATTTAACAATTTCAATTTTTATTGCATAAGAATATAAATAGAAACACAAGTCAAGATTAAATTATATTCCATGAAATAATGATGCATACTAAGTAGGGTAATAAGAATTTATCTAACTTTTCTATTAGAATTCTTATAAATATTTAAATATGTAAATATCTTTACTTTCTATAGATTTATTTTTCGCTTTACTTCGATCCAATCAAAGAGAGCCTAGGGTCAATTTATTTCATTGGTAAGGTCACCCGAGTTAAATTACACGACAATTAAACTGCATCTCAACTTTTTTAAATTTTTATTTTTTGGGTCAAAGCAAGCGTATGCTGTGGTATTAATCTAGTTGTCAACTACTTGCTTTTTAGCATCTACTTGATTAAGATATTGGCTTAATAAGCAACCACTTAATTGATAATAGTTTTATTTCGATAACAGCAGGTTGATAGATTCTAAGAGTCGAGGACAAACACAGCCATGTCCTCAAGAACTTTTTTTTTATAATTTAATAACTTGACATAGAATAATTTAGAAAGCTTCAGCACAACCCTACCCTTCTTTCCCCGTTTATATAAACCATAAATCCACTGGATAAACGTTATTAGAACATCATAATAAGGAGGATTAAGCACTCGATACGATCAAAACAAGAAGTACAGAGCAACCTCCCCATTATTTGGAGACCTGAGTGCCAGCAGATTCTTGAGTTTTCCTGAACAGCTTGTGTTGGATGTGTTGAGCAAAGGTACGAGGAGGGAACAGCGCTGGTTCGGCCTCCGAGACAACTTCCGGCAACGGCTTGAGGATGATCTTTTCCTTAGGTGGCTCGCAGAAAACTGCCCATGATATTCTCACCTTCTCTTTGTTCACAAGTCCTCTGTGTAGAATGCTTTTGTACTTCCTATTGCTCAGTATCTCAATTGTGTCTCCGATGTGCATGATAATGGAGTTTGGAACACATTTGGCTGTCACCCACTTGCCTTCCTTAAATAGCTGGAGTCCAGGGACCATGTTGTGGAGTATGAAAGTAAGTGCACTCACGTCTGTGTGAGCTTCCACGCCTAAGGCCAGTTCTGGTTGTGGACACTTAGGGTAATAGTTGATCTTCATCTGAAGTAGAAGCTCTTCGATTCCACCAACCTCTTTTTCTAGTCGCTCTTCTTCTAATCCCAACCCAAGTGATAGTACTGACAGAATTTTAGTTGCCAGACCTCTCAAGAGCTTTGCATATTCGCTTGTGACCTCTCTGAGAAGGGAACAATTGTATCGTCATCATGCGTATTTAGTCAAGATAAGATTATGACATTGAAATGATTTTTCCAGTTAATTTGGTTTAGTTGACGACATGACGCAATCAAGCCTTTCAATCCAAGACTTACGTTTGAACTAGAACAAATCGGTTATGGTTTGTTTACTTCGTGATAAAAAAAAAACCAGTTACCCCCCAACAGAAATGTACATATAGAAAAAAAAAGTACGTATTAATTATATTTATGTGGATATATAAAGAAATGTAATATGAGGGAATATATATACTATTGGTATAAAATTAATGAGCCATGACTCATGATCACCATAACCAAGTAAGCAGAGAAATTAAAAAGGTGATGCTGTTAATAAGTTGCTTAAACTTACATGTAGTCACTGGGTATCTTAGGCCAAATGGACAAATCACGCTTGTCCTCGGGAAAAATAAGATGGAAGAAGTAGTCCTCCCACTCCAGTTGGCCGCTAGCATTATTAGCTAGCTTGCTTCCATAACCTTGAATCTTACCGGAGGCCTGATCATTTGCATATTTTTCTTTCTCCTCCACGGGAAGGTTGAAGAAAGCCTCGCCAGCTTTCTTGACACAGTCGATTAGGTCATCGGAAATTCCATGGTTCACAAGGTGCATCACACCCCATTCTTTTGCTGCTTTTATTAGCTCTTCACGGCATTTCTCGCGAACCTCTTTGTCCTCACAATCTATTTCCTTTAAGTCGATGGTTGGAACCTGGGACCCTTCATTTTTCTTCTCCTCCTCGAAGATGTTTCCGATGCTTGTGAGCTCTTCTTGCGGACGGACATACTCATTTGGGATTGATTGAATCCCACTGCTTGACAGGATCTCAACTCTTGAAGCCACTGTAGCCACCATTTTTATCGATGATCACAAAGCTGTCTACGTACCGTCTATTTCGCTCTTTAGAATCTTAAAAATATAATCTATCACACACACACACACAATAGACAGAAGTTCAGATACAAAATGACAGCCCTTCACTTTATCTTTTTTAGTCGAACAATTCAAATTGCTAATATTTGTGTCCAAAACAATTGTTTCGCGGGGGTTCTTATAGACAAAGTTCTTAACCACAGATGAAGTTGGTCTAAGAGAGTAAGATTTACGATGTATAACTTGAAACTGTATAGATATTACATGGGATTGAGAGAGAAGACAGATGGTCAGATGTTCACGTGACTGGGATAAAACCACCAGACTCCGTACCTAATAGCTACATAGTAAAGGAGCGTGACGTCGTGAGGTTGCGTTGACGGGTAGAAAGCACGAGGCAATGAGTCCCAACCGTCAAAGCCTTTCTTTACAAATTCAAACAATGCATTAAATTCTGTCGACACTTTACGCGCCAACAGATTTGACGGAACCATGCAAGTTAATCAATTAAAAGTTATCAATGCTTTTATTGTATATGTTCACTTCTTGATATAATTAAATTTTTAATAAATAAATCGGGTATCATAATAAATAATTATGGTAGTTTTAATAATAATAATAATAATAATAATAATAAGATAGAAATACAAATTTGCCTTATAATATTCACCAAAACAATAAACTCTTCTTAAAAATTTACTACCTTCTTTTACAGGGTGAATATAAACTTTTTATACAATATTTTCTTTGTTAGGGGTAAAATGAACTCTTATGGTAGTCTTATTTTAACATGAGTGAAGAAAAATCTTTTACAAATCTTATTGAAAGTAAGGAAGAACTAAAATAATGTATGTCTTGATAATTTCTTCAATCATACAATCATATAAAACTCAAAGTCTGTCTTTCTTACTCACATTAATTAATTAAGGCTCAATAAATCTCCCCCACCACTTTAGTGTACTTAACATTCTTTCCATAATTTAATTTTGGTCTATTTTTAGTCATAAGCACTTCAAATAATCATTGGACGCATAAAGTAGTCGTTATAATGACTATTATAAAGAATGATTGACTAATCGATCACTTACATTTCGGATTTTAGTTCCAAGAAAATAAACTAGGAAGCCATTGATCTGTTAACTAAGGTTATCAATGAAACGGAGATCGAGGAAGCTTTGTCTAAGTTGAATGGCAAGAGAGAACCAAGTCGAGATGATTTCAATGACCTCTTTTATCAGAATACATGAAACATTGCGTGTTCTTCTGTTAAGCAAGCAGTGAAAGAGTTTTTCTTTAATGGTATGCTTCTTAGAGAAGTCAATCAAACTTTCCTCTGTTTGATCCTGAAAATAGCTGATCCCACTTCTTTTAGTGAGTTCACACCAATCTCTTGCACAAATTTCCTTCATAAACTTATATCAAAGATCCTTGCAACAAGATTGAAAACTGCTTTCATCTCACTCATCAGTGAAAACCAAGGGGAATTCATCTGTAATCGACAAATTAGTGATAACATTATGATAATGCAAGAATTACTCCAGGGATATTCTCAAGCCAATTCACCTCCAAACTGCACTATCAAGGTTAATTTTCGTAAGGAATTTGACAATGTGCGCTTGAGTTTTTTATGGTAGACGATGCAAGCATTTGGTTTTCCAACTATCTTCATCAATTAGATCAAGGAACGTGTCTCTAAGGCTATGTTTAGTTGGGTGGTTATTAATAAAATGGAATGGAATAGAATATTATTCCATCGTTTGGGACGGGGTTTTATAATGGAATGGAATAGAATATGATGGAATGGGAGGATTTCACATTACATCCCATTCCATCCTAAACGGTAAAAATAAGTTACTTCTGATTTGGGGAGTTTAGGATGGAATGTAAAATGATAAACAATATTTCACTATATTACATTATGAATCCCTCTTCCAAACAACATTTCACTATATTACATTATGAACCGTTCATCCCTCCTAAACAAAAATTTTCTACTATTATATCCATTTACATTCCATTTCATTATAAACCATTCCATTTTATTCCATTCCATTAAAAATCTTACATTCAACCAAACATAGCAAAAAGTCACTTATTCGGTCCTGATCAATGGCAGCCTTTCCAACTTTTTGAAGCTTGGGAAAGGACTAAGGCAAGGGGATCTTATTTCCCCTACCTCTTTATCATGTGCTTGGAGACACTCAACATTATCATTCAGCGTGAATTGGCCTTGAACACTACTTTTAAATACTATTCGAAGTGTAAGAAACTTAGTTTAACTAACCTCTTCTTTACAGATGATTTACTACTCTTCTGCAGCGCCATATCTAAATTAGTTCACAGCTTTATGAAAGCTCTTGTTAGGTTTAAAAAACTCTCAGGATTGAGCATTAACATCAACAAGAATCATTTTTATCCTTTCTAAAGGAGTTGCTCCAATGGCCTCTCTAATAATTTGGTTACTGGAAAGGTTGAGAAAGTTCCACCTTTACTTTACTTGGGCCTCCTAGGTTCGATTAGGAGACTAACAATCCTTAAATGTTATCCTTTTGTTGAGAAAATTCAGGAAAAAAAATTATATCTTTGGTTAATCAATTCCTTTCCATTGCTGGGAAAATTTAACTTATCAAATTGATTCTTAGTTTAGTGCATATTAATTTGAACTCTCATATATTCCTTTCTAACGGTGTCATCAAGTTGATTTAAAGATTACTTAAGGCTTTTTTATGGAACCAATCGACAGGAATTAAAGGTAGAGCCAATGTTAAATGGTCTAACATTTTCTTCCCAAAGGAAGAAGTTAGGCTAAATATCCGTTCTGTGAAAATCACCAACCATATCCTCATACAGAAATGCTTATGGTGGATTCTTAAAGAGAGGCAAACATTATGGATAAGGTGGTTACATTCTTATTTCCTTAAAGGGAGAAGCATATGAGTTGTCCGTAAGACTACTGGCAACTTCTACTTTCTTAACCAATTAATTCATTTAAGGAATCTTGTTCAGGACCAAGTGTTTTGCATTATTGATAATAAGAAGCTTATTTCTCTGTGGTTCGATAATTAGACAAGTCAAGGACCTTTATTTCAATCTCAACATTTGCTCATAGGTTATTTCAAATTTCGTCTCTATACTACATTGGATTCCTTCATCAGTAGAGGATGCCGGATTTTTCCATATCATCTTCAACAATTGAAACCTCTTTATTCTCTATCTCTCACTCAAGATACTTTCTTTTGGCATAATAGGCTGACTCACAAATTATCAAATAAATTCATTCAGGACATATTACGGGCGATAAAACCAAAGGTGCTATGGTATCGAATCATTTGGCACAAAATGATCCCCCCAAAAACCTCTTTTCTATTATAGCTCACTATAAAAAATAGGTTGAATATGACTGATTAGATTAAATATTTGAGCATTAATGCACTCTGCCCCCTCTATCAAATCCAGGAAGAAACTAGAAATCACTTATTTCTTATGTATGAGGTGACTGATCGGGTACAGAAAGCTGTTCTAATGGGATGAAGTTGGATTAATTGAGCGAATACTTTCTCTGCTAGTGTTTAGTGCTTGGTAGCTCAAAGAACTCCCTTGTATTCAACTCCACTACAAGAAAATAGTGAATTAGGGATGGAAAATACCGACGGAAATGACAAATATTCCGTCGGTATCTAAAATTATCGACGGAAAAAACCGACGGCAAAAAATGTCAGAGATTCGGCCGTAGCTAAACTTACCGACAGAAAGTTTCTTTACCGTCGGCAACATTAGTGACGGACAAAAATAAACCATCGGTAACTTCAACCAAAAAGTTACCGACAGTCAGAAATTTTCCATCGCTAACTTTACCGACGATAAGTGGCTTACTCGTATGCAAATTTAGCATCAGAATGTTTTTAATACGGTCAATAAAGTTGTCGACGGTAATGTTTTGTCTGTCAGTAAATTCTGAACTATTACCGATGGAACTTATTGTCCGTCGGTATAGTATGTAGACAATTACCGACGGAAATCTTGTATATTTCTGTCGGTAAAACTTTTATTAAATTTTTTAAAAATATATATTTCCATTATATTTAAATTATAACCGTCGAAAATTTTTATTAATAATATATATTTAATTAGATATAAATAATTAAATAAAAATTTTGATTAATGAATATAAATTAAAATATCTTAACTAATAATAAAAATGTTACATTGTAAATAATAATATCTGTAATACAAAGTAAATGACTAATACTATACTACTAATCAGGAGCAGGCGGATTGTCTGGTAGGTGCGGTGGCCTGCTGTCTTTGCCCTTCAATTCATCTAGCTCTCGACGTAGCTGAGCGTATAAATCTAATGACTATTGTTGCGCAACTATTGTCTCTTACAACTGACGCACCTCTTCCAATGTCTGTTGCAACTGAATAGACAATGTCTGCACCGTGCTCTCAAATGCCTCCACTTTGT
Source organism: Erythroxylum alaternifolium (assembly GCA_027478495.1). Lineage (NCBI taxonomy): Eukaryota > Viridiplantae > Streptophyta > Magnoliopsida > Malpighiales > Erythroxylaceae > Erythroxylum > Erythroxylum alaternifolium. The sequence goes on from JANIIA010000192.1 coordinate 55,303,887, forward strand.
TGGAGTGCCTAGTAGATGCTACTGTACTCGACATGGAGGATTGTGAATAACAAGTATTCGCAAATGACCCTAGTCCGAATATCCTCCCATGATGATCCCTACCATCAACTGCTTCTAAGTAAGTGTCAGCCTTATCAATATTTTCAGATTGCTGAGAGCGCCGCTCAATAATCTGCTGTATTTGGTCCTATAAAAAAGCAATTCTATATATTAGTAAGTAATAATGATGAAGAATATTATTAATATTAAATTATAAATTTCACTTACATTTACTTGTCTACAACGTTCATTAAGGAATGTCACCCCGTCATGCTTCTTAGTATAAGTGTGCAGAAACAGTTGATGGGGTGTAGGTGCCACGCCCAAAACTTTTCCTGCATAGGAATAAAATGTTAATTATAACTAAAATAGATTTTATAAAGCAAATTCAGTGAAAATAAAGCAGTCAATTAAAATAGATACTTACAAGTCTTTGTGCATGCTCTTGGTGTGTAATAGAACCTCCCGT
>JANIIA010000192.1:55473240-55486673 GCA_027478495.1 Erythroxylum alaternifolium
AGACTGAGGTAATGGTGGTGAGGTAGAAGTGTGAGTGAATCGTGATAGTAAAAAGATAATTGCTAGTAAGGAATTCTGAACACTGGAACTCGTCATGGAAGATTTGGCAAAAGGAAACCCCTGTTCATTAAAAACAACATTACGCCTTTTATTAAAAGCATTATATATTTTCATATATTTTATTTAACGATTCTCTAGTCTTTTGATGTAAAGACAAACACCTTATCATAAATGCCCCTCAGTTACTTAACTACTTAACATTTTATCAAGCTTTGCTAGAGTGTCATTATAGCATTTTGACATGAAGACAAATATTTTGTCATGAATGCCCCCAGTTACTAGCTATTTCACAATTCCCAACTGGCCATTATCCATATTCTTAACCTAATTGTTTTTTCAAAAGGGCCAACAGAATAGAATATTTATTTAACACACTTCTTTTCCTAGCCTAGATCATTTCTTCCTAGGCAATCACTCTTATGAAGGCTACTAATGATGATAACAAATATAAATGAATTTAATAATAAGTGCATCTAAACAAGTACATAAAATGAAAGAATAGGTATAATATTCTAATCAACATGTATATTCACCTTAAAAACTTTTAAATACAAACTTCATAAGTTATTGATCCTTCATAATTTAAGCTATCATACTTGTAGTTAAGTTAATTTCTTTCAATTTGATGCCATTGAGATATTTACATAAATACTTAATGCAAAATTATGTAACAATTACACAATGCAAATATAAACAAAAAATTATCACAATCCAAGTGCAAAGTCAAACATAAATGATCATACAAATGCATATACTTCCTCATAATTGAACAAAATATTGTCCTCAATATGGAAACAATACAGAAAAATATAACAAATAAAAATAAAAGAAATAAAAATAAGTACAAGAATTCTTACAGGGATTAAGGTGGTGTTAGTATCGGAGAGGAACTTGGACACACTTTATGCCATAAGTATCCATCAATTCAAATCACTTGAAAATTATAAAAATAAGGAAACAAATGCAAACAAAATTACAAAAAATTACCTAAAACATAATATGCTAATTTTGAGGTTAATAGCTTCACTATTTCACCTTAGTTTTTTAAACAACTCCTATTTTGAATGTTAAGGTCCTATGCATCAATATATTAGGAATTATGGTTCTTATGTTTAAAATTTTTCATCTCATGGCTCTTATTCTCTTTCTAATTGTCTACACCACTTTTTTTATTCCCAACTTGTTTTTAACTCTAGAAAGGGTGGTTTCTCAATAGATGGTAGCATAGGTGCTTTCCTTCAGAATGATTCTTATTTTCATTTGTCATCTAACTCCTCCTCCTATAGTTCTTTATCGTCTTTCACATCTTTCACATCAATATATTATTTATGGCTCTCCTCTCGCTCTTTTACACACTCACCAATTATATCAATCTTTATGCATGAGTTTCTCTCCTTCAGATTCTTTAATGTCTTGCTTATATTAAACTCAACTTATTCATCATCAATCTGAAGAATCAGTTTAGCTTTATGAACATCTACCAAGGCTCTTCTTATATGCATAAATGTTCTATCAAGAATTAACAGCTATTTTTTATCCTCTTCAAAGTCCATCACCATGAAATCTATAGGAATGATAAACTTATCTACTTTTACTGGCACATCTTTCACCACACCAAATGATTTCTATATAGATTGATCCCACAAATGAATAAGTATATATGTTGGCTTCACATGTCCTAGCCCTAATTTCCTGAAAATTGACAAAGGCATTAGATTAATACTTACACCTAATTCATAAAAACATTTAGCAAGTTTTAAATTACTAACAAATAAAGTATAATAAAACTCCTTGGATCCTTTAATTTTAAAGGCATATAGCTAGTATTTATAGAGCTATAAATTTTAGTCAAGGAGACCATTTGAGTCCTCCCAAGTCCACTTTTTAATATTATATCCTCGAGAAAATTCACGTACCTGAGCATATTTTACAAAACTTCTATAAAAAACAAGTTTATTTGTAATTTCTTTAACTTCTTGATGAACTTTGCAAACTGTACATCCATTTGATTTTTCTATAACCTCTGTGGAAATGGAATCTTTGATGCATATGGAGGGTGAGGGACATATGAAATATCCTCTCTCTTCTCTTCTTTCTTGTTCTATTTCTTTTGGTCTTATCCTTTGTAGGATTCAATCTTCTTCTCAGTTTAACTCCTCACTTATAAGTGTGATGGCTTTTAGTTTCTCCCTTAGATTAGGCTTTTTGTTTCTTAAGAGACTCCCCATATTTCATATAAACAATGCATTAGCTATTTGTTTCCTTTGAACCTCTAAATTATGGGAGAAAGATGCTTGATTCTTTCAATTTGATTGAACTTGGATTCCATCCTCTTATGGCTCTCAACAAAGCTAGTGAGTTTGAAATTTAACAAATCCATCAACTTATCCATCTTTGATTTCAATGTATTGAGCTATTCTTATCAAAATTTTGTTAGGCCTTAAGATCTCATTAGATTCCATATAGCATTGTTAAATAAAGAAAATTATAAATATTAGAATAGCGGTTATTAGCACATCGACCATATTATTATCTTATGTTATTGAGATTTTCCATATTGCTATTTTCCATTAGGAAGTAATCAGCTATGACATGAATTATTATTCATACAACTCATATTCATGCTAAATTGCCTTGAGTGGGTTAAAAGAAGTGGATTTGTGGTTGTTTAATTATTTGGATAAGTTTGTTACTTCAGTATAAAACGTTGTCCCTAAATCCATAGTAAGCACTCCTTTCTAATCTCTAAACGTTGGTTGTTGTCTACTCCTTTTTGACATCTATAGGCAGTTGTTATGTTCCATCTCTTCTAAAAATCAAGCGCATCATCAATTTTTTTCCTCATTAGCAAACCACCAATTACTATATCTTTGGTGCCTCTTGTGGGTCGATTCGCACCATTGTAGAAGGTTTGTAAAAGGAACTCTTTATGCAAGTTATAATGTAGACAACTCCTTTACAACTCCTTAAATCTTACTTATGCTTCATTTAATTATTCCCTTTCAAATTACTAGAAATTTTTTATCTCAATTATAATCATAGCGTTCTTCTTTAAGGGAAAATATTTAAACAAAAAGGCTTGTACCATTTGCTCCTATTTTGCTATGTTCTCTAGGCTAATAGAACTTAACCATGTCTTGGCTCGATATTTAAGTGTGAACATAAAGAGTCTCATATTGGTTGCATCTTTAGATAACCCATTATAGTGGAAAATATCACAAATCTCTATCATTATTGGCCACTTTATAAAAGGAAATTAGTTTACAAAATATTCAACGAATATTATTTAATTTTAAAAGTGTTGGTTTACATTGATGGTTCTTGTTATTCCTTATTGATTGAATTAAACCTTTGACTTATAAAGTCCATAAGGGTTCTTTACTGCTTGCCTTGATTCCTTTCCTTGATTGCTTAGTGATGTTAGAAACTTATATGTCTATTAGTTTTCTTAAACTCCTTGTAGATCTTATGATCATGCACTTACAATTATAGACAAAAATGTTGCAATCCTTAAATCAAAATAACTTAAAGTTAACTAGATGATACAAAGTAATACCTAGCAATGACACCAAAAACTTAAATTTTAAATTAAAAACTTTCTTTACTGCCAGTACACAAATTGAATCTTATAGCATAAAAAGGATCATCTTATGAGGATTGTAGCAATCACCTAACAATTCTTGTAATTTTTTAAGCTAAAAAAGATACTAACTAAATATTAAACTGAAAACAAGAATTTATAAATAAATAATGAAATAAGCAACAGTGAATTAGTTGGTTCATCAATGATGAAAACTAGGAATTACTTCTATCCTTATTTATTTTATCTTCATCTTCTTATAGATACATAATAATTATTATTACCCTCCCTCAAGTTCTAATGAAGTAATCCCATTTAAAATAGATAGAAATTAAATTGTGACCTCTCGATTTACCAAAACTCTTCCTAACTACGTAATTGGATTTAAAGAAATCATATCGGTAACTAATAAACAATTAAGATATCTCTTCAATTGCCTATTAATTTGATGTTTATAGGTCTATTAGGATACCAGCTCTCTCTATGAAACATAACATAAATGATATAATCTAATCTCTTGATTTAAATTAAAAATGTAAAAGTTTAAGAAATAAATCGAGAGTAATCACTATAAGGATTATAGCAACCCATAAATGTAACTATATATCCAAATTGAATCATCATTAACATTCAATAACAACAAGGAAATAAAATGAAAGAGTAGATATTTAATTTTTGGATGTCTTCTCTTCTTTTCCTTAATCTGGAATTCTATTGCTTGTGTTCTTTAATATGTTGCTCTTTGATCTCTTATTTTATATTTTTTTATTAAGCTCTTTCATGTTTTTTTATCTAACTTAAATGCTTCTTAATCCTTTTAGGGTTCTTTTTAAGGTTTTCACACTTGTTTTTGTTTTAAAAATGGCTCTGGAAAAACTGGATTTGTATGATTGTGTATGTTGCACGATTATGTATTGTCTACTCATACACTCTCTATCATGATTGTCAGGGAGCCTTCAACTCTCCATCTTGTATTCTTGTATGATTATGCACATGCACGATCGTGAATACTTCCTTTTTCCAGTTTCTTCTTCATCTTTTCTTGGAATTTCCTATCTCCACTCATCATCAAAAAACATTAAATATCCCCTAAAGCATGAATTAAGGTTAAATACTTGCCCTGATCAGTAATAATTAAACAAAAATATATAAAAATAATAAATACATGAAATCTAAGTCCCAAATATGCGATTAATACCTAAGAAAACACTTAAAAACATACTCTTCAACCTATAAACATAATATAACTCACAACTATGACACTTGCTTCGATCTGCTTCCTTGAAAATTTTAGTTGATTTCTCTACCTCAAATTATATGCGTTATAGAAGGGTTCATTCCTCATACATTGCTTTCCTCTATAAGCAACCATTTAGTTTTCTTCCTCATTGTAACAGAAGTTTGGCTTAATATTCACGCATATATGAGATAGATTCCCATATATTTCATAACGATAACATGCTTTCCTATTACCTATATCATATTTTATAATCATCTTTAACTAATTAAAAGAATCCTCTATTTTTGTTTCCAAATTTGAAGATACTTACACTTTTCCTCTTTATAGTATTTATATAAGTATTTATATAAGTATTTTCCTCTTTGAGCTATACTGTTTACCAAAATTTTACATGTTATTGTAAAGCCTTATAGAAGAACTATACCAATCGCTTTAAGGATTGCTAATAATAAGGGCACTAACTAAGAAAGGCTTTGTATCTCTCTTAAGTTTCAATAAAATTTCCCCTTACTTTTATGCCAAGTGTTGTACTTACATCCTTAGTTTGATGGTCTTGCTTGGAGGGAAGAATCTACACATTAACATGTGAACCTAATCCTAATTTTAAAAGAGCCAACCTTAATTAAGATCAGCTATGTTCTTACTCAATCTCTACATACTATAAAGTGCACCTCATCTAAAAAGGCTTGATAAATGTGATCATATCTTTACTAGGTGATCCACTAAAGGCTAGGAGAAAAAGTAGATGAACTTACTTTAGCTTATAATTTCAAGTCCCTTGGCTTAATATTATGCATGACAAACTATTATTAATCATAGGCAATTAGATGTCCCCCATGTGATTCCTTATGGCTACTACTTCATCTCAATAACTAAATTCTATATATGTGTAGCCATCTCCACTAAAAAAATAGAAAATAATTAGTTTCCTAAAAATAATGATGAAAACTTGATTGCAACTAAATTTGCAAGCGCATATAATAAATTATAGAAAGTTTATAAAATAGAGTAGTTAAAAGTATTGAATCCTATAAGGAAATATTTCACTATAAATACTAATTCTAATTAGTCAAGAAAACTAAATAAAACCAAATATGATAGAAGATAATTAAACTAATGAACTAACAATAAAAAAGTAAAATAACTTTTCAAATAAACATCAATTAAGAAAACAAGAGGACTTCAAGGTTCAGTTATAAAGAATTATAATTATCTTACATATTTGATAAGTTAAAGTAATAATTATCCTAAGATATACATACCCTTTGTTAAGGCATAAAAGCATATTGTATTAGTAACTACTATATTTTGATGCATAATTTAATCTAATAAAATTTACTACGAAAATTTAATCAATAAAATTTTAAGATACTACCATTCTCTAAGGTCAAAGTGTTTATTCTCCCAGTACACAAATTCTACTTCACCTATTAGACCTAGATTCAATCTACAAGATTGAATCTATATTGTCTAAACATAAATCTGATGTTAAAAATAAATCAACCAATCAAATAATCAAATCATATATAAATAATTGTAGAATCCTTACAGCCTACATTTATAACTTTAACTAGGTTTTTTAGTCACTAAATATAGTAAAAAAATAGAAAAATTCTCAACATAAAGTAAATAGTAGGAAGTAAGAAGCAGAGAAGATGTCATTGACTCCTTCAATGCATGCTCCAAATCTAATTCTGATGTTAAGAAAAAATATAAAAAACAGAGATAGTTCAATCTCAAAATCCTACTTAAAGGTTCCTAGGTTAATTCTATTAGGTTTAACAAGATTGAGTCTTAAAGGGCTCAAAATTGAGAAATTACATATCTTTGTAAATTGTATCTAAAAATCAACACTAATTTAACATCAACATCAACATCAATCTTATTTTAGAACTTCTATTCATCGTGAAGTCATACGCAATTGGTTTCTGACACCAAGTTATGAACATTTGATTTTTTACTATTTCTCCCTTCATAAATTTAAGACGAGTCCAATGTAGGTTTATGATAAACTCTAGTGTCGATAGTTTTTTTCTCAACTTCTCAAACCTTCACAAAAGACATGTTGTTCCTTGTTCAATACATGTTGTTCCTTGTTCAAATAACTTCTCTAATTTTGGAATCTTTGAGATAGAATTGACTCCCAAATGCTTCTATAAAGTTATTTTTCCATCATTTTATCTTCCATATGGCTATAAAATCTCCTCAATTAGATAATTGTGGATAAAGTTGCATTAAATTTTATATTTACTCTAGAAAATCATCACCTATAAGACAATGAACTAAATATATGAAAAAATCATAAAATATATCTAAACATGCACAAATTTATTTTTACATGCTTAAATTGTGAATTTTAAAAACTTTTGAAAATTATGATATTTTAATGAAATTGATAGTTGATTAAATCAATTAGGATCACATATGAAAATTTTCAACTATTAATTTAGTTAATCTTTTATTTGTGCTCCAATTGAAAACTTTAAGACCTAGGTATAATCTCAAAATTGGGATTTTCAAAATCCATTAGTTTTTGGTTAAATTGAACTTGTTTTTCTATTTTTCCGAAATTAAAAGTCTAATCAATACTTTTTATTAAGTTTTTATTATTCTTAATGATGAATTAATTTGGTCAAATTTAACTTTCTTATTAACATTGCATAGTTCATAAATTCCTTCAATGATTTTTGAAATTTTATTGCAAAATTTAAATTTACACATTTTTAAAGATAAATTAAGGATTGGATTTTGTAGATTTGGTTTTTCAAAAAACTATGAGATGCTGTATTTTTGTAGATCATACATTTGACAACTTATCTTTCCTTACTCTTACTCTTAAAGCCCTTAAAGTCATTTAATTCCTTTTAATATGGCTAGAAAAAAGTTTAACAATAATTATTTTAATTTGAGAGTTTTAAGGAGGTTTAGACTTAAGATTATCATACTTAAGCACTTAGTTGAGAAACAACCTAGCAGGCAAGACCCCCTACTCCTCCTCCTTCATTTGCTTTTGATAAATACTAATTTAACTATAATTATACACTTATATTTAACATGTTTTGCTTGATATTTCATAGTTTTGTTCTATTTTTAGTAGTTAATTCACTATAAGTGTATTTATAGGTTATAATTGCCTTTATGGACTAAAAGGATAAAAATTAGGATGAAATCAAGCATGGGACAAATATTTGGAGCAACTAAGGACCAATATGACCATGTATAAAGACTGTTTAAGTCTTCATAAACATGTAAAGATTGAAGAATTTGGTTTCTAGCCATAGAAAGTTACACACCTGCGTACACTGAGATACACAATCTCTCACATGCTCATGCAAGTGACCATGTACATCCCAAAAACCCTAAATTTTACTATAAAAGGACGAAAGTGAAGATAAATTAAGAAGGTCAAGTTTTGTAGTATTTTTGAGATGTAAACCACCTAGAGAGGCGACGATTTTGATCAAGGGATGAGGTAAACACCAAGTTAACATCAAAAGATTTGATAGAAAATTACATCAAGTCCAAAATTGTAAGAAGATTCAATAGAAGAGAAACAAAGATCTAGAATTATCATTTCTCTACTTTCTATTAGTTTTTCTGCATGTTTATTATTTATTTTATTTTCTATGGTTAGTAACTAAATGTGTTTAGTATCTGGGTGTGTTGAACCCTATCTAGGGTAACAATACATTTTTATCTTTTATTTAAAGTAATTATATTGATTGATTTATTATGATTCAATTATGTGTTTTATTTTTATTCTAATATATTCATAATATTAATACATGATTTGACTTTATATGATTGAGACTGAGCAATCCTCCTATATGAATACATTTATCATAATTAGAAGGAGTTGCATGAAAACTAGAGATAGGTTGGCATAAATCCTCTAGATTGGGTCAAACTTAATAGTGGAATTCATAAATCGATATAGCAATCCTAGGTAGGGGTTTTAATAAGAAAGATTTCTATTAATTAACTAATGGATTAGTTTTTAATAGTCCCAGGAGAGATTAATATAAGATAGGAATTTCCATGGTCTAATAATCAATAATATAATTGCATGATAAAAGGTTAACAAGTTAATGATTCTTAGGGGGATTCATCACCTAGACATTACTATTTAAGGTTAATTTTTGTTTTTATTTTACTTATCCTAAGTTCAAAATTATTTAATCTTATTTTTGTTTATTTGTTTAGTTTTATTTTTAATTAAAAAACAAAAATCTAATTCTTGGGTTAGATAATAGAAAAAGTGTAACTACTATTAATTATTTTCTTTGTAGGATTGACCCGTACTTTTCTATGCTAGCTACAGCTAGACACATATGGTCAATTTTAATATTAGTATAGAAAAATAATCCAATCAAGTTTTTGATGTAGTTATTGGGGACAGTAATATTAGGAAAACGTAGATTTTATTACTCTAGCAATTTTTATTTTATTTTATTTTATTTTTTTAAAGTTATTTTCTTTGAGTAATTTGTTTAGTTTTCTTTCTATTTTATAGATTTTGACCCTTGGTTAGTTTATGACCCAGAGTACTTTTGAGAGCTTAATCAATGCAAATATAGAGATTAAAAGAACAATGCACAAAAACCTTCACAGGAAGTAACTGTGAGAGTTTGAACTAGATCGTTAAATAAAGAACTTAGATGGTCAAGTAGATAACGAAGAAGCCCGCAATATAGCAGACCAATTGAGGACCATGTTCAAATATGCTAGACCAAACTTGACTAGTGTAGAGTCTAACATCGTTTAAAAAATTGTTAGTGTCAATAATTTTCAGATAAAGCCCAGTATCATCTAGATGGTCTAGTAGTCAGTCCAATTCGATGTACTTAGAGACGAAAACCCAAACATGCATATTTCTTATTTTCTGGATATTTTTAATACTTTGAAAATCAACGGAGCTAATTATGATGCCATTAGATTGTGGTTATGCCTTTTTTTTATTGGAAAAGTCTAAACAATAGTTGAAATTGATGTTATGATCATCATTGACTATATGGAAACAAGTGGTAGAGATGTTCTTTTTGAAATACCTCCCACCAACTAAGACTACTAAATTGAGGAATGACATCTCCTCTTACTCCCAAGTTAAAGTTGAATCATTATACGATACACATGAGAGGTTTAAGGAGATACTAATATGATTCCCACACCATGGTTTACTGCTTTGGATACAAGTCAAAACATTTTACAATTGGCTTAATCAAAGCACCAGTAAATTAATAGGTGTAGCAATTAGGGGCACGCTTAGCAATAAGACACCAGAGGCAGCCTAAGACTTAATAGAAGATATGGCTATGAACAACTAACAGTGGTGCTCATCTAAAGCATAAATCAATAAGCTAGCTGGAGTTTATGAAATGGATGCAGTGGCACAGTTGGCGAGCCAAGTGGAAGCCCTAAGTAGAAAGGTCGATAGACTTATAATGATTCCATAAGGCTAAGTTATGCAATATTAGGTGTGCAGGCTAGAGCATTAAAGTCAAGGTTGTTAAGTAGTATGGTCTAAACATGTGGACTATTTAGGGAATGTTGTTAGACCCAAAAATAATCCATCTAGTAACACGTACAACTCAGGATAAAGGAATCACCACAAATTTTCTTAGGGAAATTAGGCCTAAGTAAAATAACCCTCCACCTGGATTCCAGCAGCAAGCACCTTAACCTAGGAAGCCTAGTTTGGAAGAGAAGTTGTTGAAAATTACTTCAGACTTTAACGAAAAAATTAGAGAATAGAGGTTTCCATATGTAACTTAAAGATTCAAATCAACCAACTAATGAAGATAATAGCTAAAAGATCTAAGGGGAGTTTGCTTATTACAATGGACATAAATCCTAAGGAATGCATAATGGAAATAACCTAGATAAGTGATAAAAAGCTCCAAGAAAAGAAGAAGGTGACTACTGAGAGTCATTCAAAAGTTAAATCGGAACAACATCTAAGAAGAAATTAAAGAATATTATCCTATCATTCCATATCCTGTTAAAGTGAAGAAAAACTAGATGGATGCAGAGTTAGGTAAAATGCAACACTTAGCACGATACATCGGTCATTTACCTCTTGTAGTTCAAGTAGTGAATCCAAAGTCTTCTTGGATGAGGAGATGAGATCATCATATGTTAGGGAAACTCAATCTGATTCACAAAAGCAAGACCTAATTGGTTTCTACAGAATATTCCTTCGTATTTGACTATCATTCCTCAAATACCTTACCATAAATTAGAGAGGCAAAGAGGAAACATACCAGTGGCAATCTATTTGAACTTAAGAAAGTATTTTGAATTAAAAAGCGAATCTCAAGTTCTTTATCCCAAAGAGCTCTTACAAACGAAATGAGACAAGTCAATTATCAATGAAAAACAATAGTGTTTTTGTCAACAGAGGAACAAAAAAATACCTTCTAGTTCTTTACTGCTTGACCATTAAGCACGTCTTCATCCTTATATTGTTTTAGATTCTTCAATAAATTATTGAAAGAGAACAAAATTTATCCTACTTAAGAATCACAGGGATATAAAGCGAAGCAACGATAAACCGAAGTCGAAGAATAACTTCTACATGCGGCGTCGAATTGATCGATGATGTAGTCAAGATTCGGAGAGCATGGATAGTGATAAACACCTATGACGGAGAGGACCTTCCAGTTAGACTAGAAGTCCTCCCAGGGGCTGGACGGAGCGCCTCCGAGGACGAACTTGAAGCGAGCGAAACGGTGTCCTATGGCTTATGCGCGAACTGTGATTTCTGGCGCTTGGTGTAGAAGGAGCTGATCGTGGAGAGAGGGATAGTATGGTGGTGTAGAAACATGGAGTAATAATCCCGCAGGAGGTTGGGTGGGACTATACTAATTGGTAGCACCACGAGGATCATGGAGGACGTCTCGATGCTGACATTTGATTCCATTGTGGAATCTAACGGTTGGGGGAGTGGATGCAGGGTGTCGTGTATCAGACTGTGAACATTTGAGAAGAGAGAGATTGATAAGTGGAAATGGATCTAGTGATCCTACTTAGAAAACAGTGATAAAGAGGACGTTCTTTTGTTCAGAGATCCATTTGCCTCTTGTACTAATTCAATCTGAGGAACTATAAGTCTATAAGAAACTAAAGATATACAGATTAGCTCTGATTGAAATATTTAAGTTATTAAAATCAAATTAACAGAAATGTAACTTAGTAACATATTTTAAGACAAATGAATATTAATAAAGTGAAAAATAATCTTTTTGTAAAAATATAAAAAATATGACATAGAAGGTTATGGGATCGGGGTTATTCCTAGATGCATAATTCCTACAAATTATAAAAGGCGTTAATTCTCGTCCTATCAATTAGAAATTTTAGAAGTTTTAAACTCTTCTTTAGTATATTTTTAGAAAAAATTTTCCGTCATAAATAAATGTCTAAAAGTTCCACCAATGCTTATATTATTCAAGATACTTATTAGATGCGTCTAGGTATAAGCGTCTAAAACTTCCTTATTTTGTTATAATGTGTAACTAAATCTTCAACATTTTTAACTTTATAGGAGCCAGTCTATAAGATTCCCTTCAAATAAGAGCAACACTAGATACAATCCCAATAGATAGTTCTACCTCCCTCACAGGTGGCAAACCTAGTAACTCTTTTGGAAATATGTTAGGAAACTCATTTACTACCGGTATGTCTTAAGGCACTAAAGCCAAATACACCTTACAACATTTTCTAAGAAGTTGTCTTACTTGTATGGATAATATTACATTAGTCAAATGATTAGACCGAATACCACGCACCACTATTTGTGAACCATCAGAATCTTTAAGCATAATTGTTTTCAAACCATAATCAAGTAAGGTTTGGTGTTTGGATAACTAATCTATGCACAAGATCAAGTCAAGTTTATGGAAGGGTAACTCTATCAGATCAGCAGCAAATTGTTTCCTATGGATTATAATAGGGCAATCTCTATACACTCATTTACATATATACTATGGCCCAATGGACTAGTCATATGTTTATTTTCACTAGTCGATCTACTATTAGCATTCTATCATACACTCCTTAGAGGCTTAAGAAGACCCGAAACTGATGATCTCTCCCCACCACACTATTAGTTGAATCCTCATTAGTTTAACGAGGTCTTTCTACTTGTAATAATTATAAAAACAGGGACATTTGGATTAGGCCAACACAACACCAAACCCTGTCACACATTACTAGACTCTTATTAATCAAAATCGCCTAAATTAGGCTCTAATATCATAAAATGTAACACCCCTTATACAGAACCTACAACCATCCACACATAAGAGGAAAATTTTCCTTTACATACATTCACCGCATACATTTCGATTCAATGCTATACATAGACACATTATAAATGTAACACCCCACTACCATAAATTACATACCGAAACACCCAATGGATATTCCAGTATATAATCTATAATAATGGCATGTTGGAGCAAACACATATCCAACGTAATCATGGCATCAACTATTATACATAAAAGTGACCAAATTATAAAATCAAACTACATTCTTCATTTCATTTCATAA
>JANIIA010000192.1:55517528-55547357 GCA_027478495.1 Erythroxylum alaternifolium
TTTCCTAATTTCTCCGATTAATCTCTCGTGTACCCGTTTGTATAATTCAACCCGTTATCTGGAAACGGGATGTTACAATTTAGGATAAGAAATCAAGCATCAAAATGATGAGAATTTGGATAATTGATTCGTAGGGTGCGTGTGTTTATATGTTATAATGTTTAGTGCAAAACTTTTACATTTGAGCGTCAAATTTTAAATTTACACTTGTTTATGGAGAGTTACATGCTCTCTAGACATGTTAGTGTAGAAGTATACATTTTGATACATGTATATGTACCAAACTATATAATCCACAGAAAACTATGATTCAGTGATATATACGCTCAGATACATAGTGTGTATCAAATCGTGTAAGTTTGTAATACATCTTAAAATGCCCTAACCTCTTCAGATTTCTCACTTTTCTTCTTCCTTCTCTCACAACCGTGATCACCCTCTCATTCTCCAACCTTATTTTTTGCATTTTTCTTGTAATATATCGACATCCAAGTAAGTGATCTTATCAATTTCACTTGTTTTTCCATTTTTAATTAAGTGTTTTGCATTATTTAGATCATTTATGCTTTAAAAACACTAGAATTGAGATTTTGGGTTTTATGATATTTTTGTGATTTTATACTAAATTGTGGTTTAATAGTTGAATATTTTTTGATTATTTTCATTACCCAATTGATTTCATCATTTAATTTGACCAATTCCATGTAATTTGGGTAAAAATTTAACTTCAATTACGCAGTTGTGCGATTTTTCTCACTAAATGTTTAATTGTGATATTTTATGCTAAATTTGGTTAATTGGTTATTTTCGACATTAATTGATATTGGGTTTATGTTTAATTAAATTCTAATTCGATTGTTAATTAATTTTTTAACTTATTTTATTTTATTTTTTCTTTATTCATTAGAGTTAATTTGTTATTTATTACTATATGTTTAATTTTTTTGTTATTAGTTGTTTTCACATTTAATAACTTAGTGCACATATATAAAAAAATTTTAGGTACGGGGAAAAGTATATTCTCATAATTGATCTGCAAATTTTCTCACATTTCTTCAAATTTTCAGACACACTGATGAGATCACGGAGAGAAAAGGAGATTCACAAGAAATGACAAAGAGGAGAAGGTTCTTCAACCATAGCCTGACTCCCAAGGTGGTTGCAAATGTTATTATTAAATGTTAAGGCATAAGAGCAACAATATCAGTGGGTGAAGTGTTGGATAGCTTATGGCCCAGGAATGCATAATGCTCAGCGGAATGGACTATATGACTTCGGGTCTTGTGCCTTGGTTAACAAAAAATTTCACGATAAGAAGTGTACTGAATTACCTCTTAAAGCGTGTAGATTGGGATTCTTTTCAATCTTGACGCTGTAGCTCACGAACGTCCTCTTCCGGTATCCACACGAGGATGAACGATCCAGGCAGCGGCTAATATGTGCTAGCATATCCTAAAATGCCCACAGTTTTCTCTCGGGAAAAGGAATGAGTGGCTAGGTGGCTAGGGTTTTTGTATATCTTATAATGAGACATAAGCCTTTTATTTACAGAGAAGCCCTTATCCCTCTTCCTAGTGGGAATAGGACAATCCTATTTTAACAGGAATAAAAATATCATAATCCTAAACTCATTGGGATTATGGAAGCCCAATAAGTTTCGGGCCATATTATATCTCATATAATAAAAGCCTAGCAACTTAATTCAATTTAACCCAATAAATATATCAACATATCTTTATTCATTTTTAATAAATTAGGCCCAACAGAATAAGCCCAAATCACATCACTTTTTGTGTGCGACCCTATAGGCTCATTTGATGTTGGCAATAGGCTTGATCACACTTCAAGGCCCATAAGTCATAAACGGCCTCTATCAAGACATTATGACTACCCAAATCAAATGAGGATCGATAATCCGATTTAACATATAACCATGGTTACAAACTCAGTCTCTTTGTAACAAGATATCAAGACTAATCATAAGGCATAGTACATGTCAATCTTTGAATAATCATAGTTTCTTGATTCCCAAGTTGACTGACTTAACAAACGACATTGATGACTCCTTATCAATTCATCTGAGCATGACCATGCATTTCTTTAGCATACTTGTCAAGAGGCCCAAATGATATCTCTCTCATTTAAGAGAGGTACAAATCCCATCTATGTCATTCACATCTCTCTGCATGATTCATTTAATGTCTAACATAAGACTACTTATTATCCAGTTAAAAATAACTTAGTCTAATGTCAAAACACTTAATTCCTCATGTAGGGAACCATGATGACTTCAGGTCAAAATACTAAAGTCAAACTATATTGAGAATCACTAATGATATGAAACCATGTAATGTTCTCTCTGTGGGTCGGACCAATATATGTTCCTAAACATATATCTATGTATCTAATTTGATAACTCATATCCATTATTAGTAAAACATGAGCATCAATCAGAATACATACTAGCCTTAATTCATTATTGTTCCACCAATAATGATCAACCAGGGATAATTTAGAATAGTATTATAATGCTTATGGTTTTACTCTCAAGTCATATACTTGATGACATAAGGCTAATGCTATTCATGGAATGTAAATCACATTACATAAACAATATACATGCATATATAAAAGAATATCTGATAATATATAAATAATAAGTCAGAATGTCATTACAAATTCATATATGACCATTGGCCTAGGGCACACTACTAGCAATCTCCCACTTACACTAGGCCCAATCGGTTAAATATCTAATACGTATGGACCTCGTATGACTCTCATGCTTAGGCTGTGAAAGAGGTTTAGTAAGTGGATCGACAATGTTGTCATTTGTACCCACTTTGCATATCTTTATGCCTCCTATCCCAATTATGTCTCTAATCAGATAGAAACGTCTGAGCATGTGATTAGATCTATGACGTAAGTTTGGTTCCTTAGCCTATGCTATAGCCCCATTATTATCACAGTAAAGGTATATAGGACTTGCAATACTAGGACTAACTCCAAGCTCAGTGATGAACTTCCTGATCCATACAGCCTCCTTAGCTACATCTGAGGCAACAATGTACTCAGCTTCAATTGTAGAATTAGCAACAGTGTATTGTTTTAAACTCTTCCAGCTCACTGCACCTCCATCTATGTCAGACTGAAAACTAGCATCACTGTAACCATTTACAACTAGCTCTCATTCAAGTCCTCCATAGACTAGGAACATATCCTTAGTTCTTCACAAGTACTTAAGGATATTCTTAACTGCTATCTAGTGAATCTCACCATAACTAGATTGGTATCTACTTGTTATGCTCAATGTATATAAGACATATGGTCAAGTACATAACATGGCATACATGATAGATCCAATTGCAGATGCATATGGAGTCTTACTCATGCACTCAAGCTCCTTACTTAAAGTAGGACAGTCCTTTTTAGCAAGCTTTATTCCATGTGACATAGGCAAGAATCCTTCGTGGAATCTTACATACTGAACCTCTTCAGTACCTTATTTATGCATGTACTCTGACTTAGGCCTATAATCTTTCTTGATCTATCTCTATAGATATTAATGCCTAAAATATAAGTAGCCTCATCTAAGTCTTTCATTGAGAAACATTTCCTTAACCAAATGTTGACACTCTGTAAGGTCGAAATATCATTTCCAATAAGCACTATGTCATCAACATATAAACCTAAGAAGACAACAGCATTCCCACTAACCCTTTTTTAAACACAAGGTTCATCTTCATTTTTAATGAATCCAAACTCTTTGATAACTTCAACAAAACAAAGATTCCAACTTCTTGATTAGGAGGCACTAGAGTCTTTACCAACATGTTCGGGACCTTATTAATATAGGTGCATGGTCCCAAATTTTTGATATTGTGGAGCCCTCTTAAAGGGAGCTTATATTAGAGGTCTTCTCTACATTCTTTATGGAGAGAGGTAGCTATGATGGGGATTGATATAATACAATCCAGTTCTGAATGGTGGGAGATATGTTTCAGATGAGTTATTTGGAATGTTTCGTTGGTATAAGTCTATAAGACTAGGAGTATATGGGGACGACAAAGTACATGACACTAAGAACTAACTTTTTGTATCGATTATCTCATTAGCACTTCTCACTTACGATTAAAATAGAACATGACTATGACCTAAGAAAATCCAAGACATTACACTATGACATCTCGCACTTAGATACATTTATGATGTTTTAAGTCACACCCTAAATGACAATGGGAACAACTTAGGAGTTGCACGTTAGTTCACCTGGGGCATGTACTTGCCCAATTTATCAAGTGTCAGAGCAATGATAAAAAGGTTGACATAATTTGTGTTAGGAATTTTGTGACCAAACTGGCACGAAGGATGGGCTTATTTGGTCAACAACCACCAATGCAGTAGATGAGTACTATAGTGGCACTTAATGTAGCAATGATTCAGTACATGTGCATGGTTAGTAGACATCGAGGCTCCATAAGTGACATATATAAACTTATCGGGGAACCTAACAAGCCAACAGTGGAGGGCAGAGATAAAGCGGAGAAATATTTAGAAGAGTAGCCACTACAATTATAACCATTGCCACTTAAGAAGAGAGGTGCAATACTAGAGCCAAATAGTCCAAGAGATACTAAAGCTAGGATGCAATACCCAGCTCAGTTGAAGATAACATTATTGGAGAGATAGGTGGCCTAGCTTTTGGGAGCCTAGTAGATTCTTTGATTTTAGCAGGCAGGGCTTTTAAAGCAGGTAGAACTTTTGATTGCATAGCTAGGCATGCTCGAGACTATAATTAGGTGGATGGGAGAATTGGTGTTATTAATGACAATTCCTCAAGGCTTTGATTTCCAACCGCCATCATCTGATAAGGGCACTTCCTTAGTAGCTTCTCCACTAGTACAGGATCATCATCTTAAGGAACCTCCTTCTTCGAACTAGCCTGGATTACATCATGAGGGAAATGCTTGATTTTTGTTTTTTCTTTCTTTTTCTTTATTAATTATTTATTTCTTATTTTATTTTCTCTAACATTATAGTTTAAGATATTTCTAGTTCTTAACTTTGTGTGATATTTTTATTTCTTTTTATGATTTTATCCCTTTTTAATTTATGTTTTACAAGGATGTAGTCTCATATTAGATGGATAGTCTCGAATCATGAAATCATCTTACTCAGGAAAGTATCAACTCTTTCTTTTTTTTTTGAAAAAGGAAAATGAATGAATTAATAAATAATGTCTCTAAAAGGAGGTTCATGGGATAAACAATCAACAGCAAATATAGCACATTGAAAATACCTACAAATTTCTATTTTGTAAGTTCTTTAAATGCAATAACTAGTTCAAGAAGTAAGAGTTAGAAGGACTCTTACTTATCTCCCAAATGCATCTACCTTTGAGAAAGAAAGAATGGATCCACCTAATCCATAGAGATTTTTTGTCTCCCAATATCCACCATAATCTTTTAAGGACAAGGGATTGATTAGAGAGTTTAACTAAGCTGATGTTACGCCCCTTCATCCTTGGGATAACATATGTCTATCCACTTAACTTTGGTTGTCCCTTTATTTCCAATGGAATGATTCTATAGAAAATTCTTGAATAAATTTTCCACAGTCTTGATTACATCTTTAAATAAGAAGATATGCAAACTTCAATAGATGTCTAATGAATTGAGCGCTAATTTAATAAGTTGATGATAGTTGTGATTTGCATCATATTTTAGGGTTCAATTTGTTGGGTATTTAGTGTTATTTTGAGTGTTGAGTGTGTCTTTAGGCTTTAATTGTGTTAGTTTACGTGGTTAAGTGTTTTTATGGTTAGTAAGTCTTTAAGCTTAAATGTTATGTTTTTGAGGTACCTTGATGTGTTTGTTAGTGTTTTAGGGTCAACAGCAAAGAATGGAGAAGTTTTGAAGACTTTTGAGCTGAAACTATGGCCCAAAATCGTGGCACAATAGGCCACCTCGTGACAGAGACATATGAGCCACCATGTGCCAGGGCACGATCATGGCATAATAGGCTATGAGCATGATAGAGAGGTCTAATTCAGGCCACAATCGTGGCACTTGGGCCACGCTCGTGACAGAAAGGGTTAGAAGTTGGCCACGATCTTGGCCTGTCTTAGGCAGATAAGAAAATAAGTGAAAATGTCAAGTTTTGAGGAACATTTTAGACCGTTTTTATCCTGAATCAATCCTAGGGCTTCCAAGTTATTTAAGGAACATAAAGAACATAACAGAGGAGCCTTTTGCATCAGCCAAATTCCAAAACTCTAAAGAGCTTATCAAGAGATTTAAGGAAGGAGACGAAGGAAGAGAGACACGGAGAAGAAGCTTGACGCGAAATACTTCCCGAAATAGGTGGTTTCTTGCCGTCACTACCTCCATCATCATCCATTCTGAACTTTTTCTAGTTTGTTTCATTCTTACAATTGTATAGAATTTAAGATAGCCATAGATGATAGATTGTTGAATGTTAAGGATATTGTCTAAACTCACCTTTGGCAATTGCCTTTGATATTAATGAAATTTGATTTATTGCGATTTTATGAGTTATTCATGATTTAATTTCTTTTCTTAATAATTTGGTAGCAAACTGATAGGGTGAATTGACTGAATATCATCAAATTGGGCTAACGAGAGTTAGGTAGCTTGATAGATAAATAATTAAATCAAACTTTTAAATTTATGTAGCGAGAGATTGTGCATAGGTTTCTATAGGTTACTAAACAATTTCAAAACTAAATTAGGTTTTGGGTAAATTATGAATTGAGGATTTCAATTCTATAATCTAATTGGGAATTGTTAATTAGGGTTAAAGATTATAACTCAAGAGAGAGTAATCCACCCTAGGACTGTCTAGACCCGATAATTTGATAATTTCATAATCAATTATATTTTCATTAAAGTCGGATTAAAACCCCCTTTCTCTCAATTGGTAGTTCCTAGGTTGATTCTTGAATGGGTTGTGGAATTTGCTATCCTGTTTATAATTTCTGAATTTAATTCTTGAGATTGATTACTTGATTGATTAATTTTCAGCATTAGTATGTTATTTTGATTTATTGCGAATTTAAGTCAAGCCTTATATTTTAAGATTAAATTACTCCTCTTGGAATCGATACCTGAGGTACTATACAGATGACGTATGCACTTGTGGTATTATCGAGGTTATAAATATTAAAACTTAGCATACATAAACCGTCAATCAAGTTTTTGACGCTATTGCCGGGAAGGCGATTAGTTTAGTTCTTTAGTCTAAAGTTTTTTCATTATCTTTTGTTTTTAAATTAAAAAATTAGGGCGTAAAATAGAGACACAACAAGACATCTTAGAATGAGAAATAAGACATCTGAAGAGCTAGATTGCATGAAGAAATGGAAAGAACAATGATGGAAGATAATTATTATAAGGAGCAAGGAACTTTTGAGAGTTACAATGAAGCACAGTATGGTTAGGGAAATAATGATCCTTATTGGAATATGTACACTCCGGGATGGCAGAACCACCCCAATTTTGATTAGTCTAACAATGTGGAGACTTACTTAGGACATCAAGGCCTATTAGGACTTCAGCAAGATGAATCCAGTTCATGGCATTATAAATTGGATAAGATCCTGGATAAGCTCACTGATATGGAAGGGGGCAAAACGAGACTAGAAGAGCAAATTCAGCAAGTAATGAAAAATTATACCGCTTCTATTTATAATATGGAGATTCAAGTAAGACAGCTTTCCTGTGAATTTTGTAAGAGAAGTATGGAAGACTCTCTGAGAAATATGGAATTACATCAATGAGAGCAATATGAGGCTATCACACTTAAGAATGGGGAAGAGCTAAAAGAATCAATGGAACACCAAGTTGAACCCCACCTTATTGAAGACCAAGAGATAAAGAAAGAGGATGAAGAAAAGAATGCCAACCATCCCTTTTATTCACCACTTCTTGATATACCATGTGTGAACATTGAAAAATCTTTAATAGATGTCCACAAAAAGCACTATATCCTTCAGATTAATAATGACTAAGTAACATTCAACATGAATGATGTATTAAAGAATCCAAAGGAGAGTAGCTTATTCAAGATAATTGAAGTGTTCGAATCTTCTAAAGAATAAAAAGATGAAGAACAAATGACAACAGACATCGAGTTTGAAGAAACTATGAAAGTCTCTATTAGTAAAGTGGAAGAAGCAGAAGAGACGATGGTGATTACCAAAGAAAGAGAGAAACTCACCTTCTTATAGGACAAACTATTGGATTCGATTGAAGATTTAGGGAGTTTTATTATTCCCTGTTTCATTGACAGTTAAAAAAAAGGACATTACTGAGCTTAATTAGTTTTCTCAACTTTATTAATATTGTCCTTCTGATCATTTACAATTTGTAGCTTACTCACAGGCTACAAAATTAATATTGAACGAAAAGGGTGGAAGCAAGCCGCTCATAATTGATCCTGATTGAGTTTTAAAGGATGAAGGTCAAGCTAATGACCATAAATTATCACGTTTAGTAGTTAGATTTAAATTATTATGTGGTTAGGTTTGTTTTAAATTCTAAAATAAGTTTTGAATGATTTGAAATGGTTTGGATTGCTAATTCGTTTACTCTCTTGAAGCACTTATAAGATAAGGAAACACTCTCGATGTCAAGTAGATTGGGTCTTAATAGTATTGTCATTACCACCTCCATTAACATAAACTGTTTCGTGTTCTAACCATTTTCTTTTCATTTTTGTTAGTATTTATTCTTATGTTTTTCGTGTATCATGTTTTATTTCCCCCTAGTGTGTTTGTGAACCCTTCTCACATTGAGCACAATATGTTGTTCAAGTATGGGGAGGGTTGTGTGTTTTTACCTTGAGTGTGAAATTTGCGTATTGTATAATAATTTTTTTAGGTTGTATGATGTAACTTGTTTGAATGTGTTAATGGCTTAGAAAGAGTGAAATTTATTTAATTTTAGGTTGTGGATAATCATTAACTTGCAAAATTAGTGAATTAGGGGTCTTTGGATAAATATACAGCTTAATTTGGATTTAGTGTACATTTAGCACCTTTTAGGTTATCACATTTATTTATAATTTGAGGCCTCTCAGCTTAAGTAGCTTAACTAGTATTTTTCATAGAAATGAGTAGCTTAAACAACAAGGTAGGCAATAAAATAAATAAATAAATAAAATGTGTTAAATAAATCACTATTTTGCTGACCTTCAAGTTATGAATAGAGTTAGTAGCCAGTTGAAAACATGATATAGCTGAGTAACCAAATCGACACGCCTAACAAATGTTTGCCTTTGCATCAAAAAGCTATAATGACGTTCCAGCTAAGTAGTTTAATAAAAACCTGATTTAATCGAGTAATCGGATCGACATTCATTACCAATGTTTGCCTCCACGTAAAAAGACTAAGTCAATGTTCATTAATTAAAAAAATGTGTGTGTTTTGAATAAAAACCTATCAGACTTGTAATAATCTTGACTTTTCATGAAACCATACTTAGGAACAGTTACAGAGTCTGAAGGACCAAAGAATTATTAATGTGTGTGTGTACTTGAAAAGGTTAAACAAATTAACACTTAGATCTCGATTAATTTGTATATTTAGTTCAAATCCCCTAGACTCAGATTTTGCATGTTAATGATTAGATATAACTTATATGGTGGTGTTTAAGATTAAATTTATTTCATGAAGTTGAAGCCATTGCCTTATTAGTGCATTGTGTGTTGTGTGTTTGTTTGTTTTGTTTGCTTGAGGATAAGCAAATGTTTAAGTGTGGGGATGTTGATAATTGTGATTTGCATCATATTTTAGGGTTCAATTTGTTAGATATTTAGTGTTAATTTGAGTATTGAGTGTGTGTTTAGGTTTTAATTGTATTAGTTTATGTCTTTAAGTGTTTTTATGGGTTAGTATGAGTCTTTGAGCTTAAATATTATGTTTTTGAGGTACCTTGATGTGTTTACTAGTGTTTCAGGGTCAACAGTGAAGAACGGAGAAGTTTCGAAGACTTTCGGGCTAAAACCACGGTTTATGATAGTGGCACAATAAGCCACGATCGCGATAGAGACATACGAGCCACTATGCCCTAGGCCACGATCATGGCACAATAGGCCATGATCATGACAGAGGTCTGATTCAGGCTATAATCGTGGCATTTAGGCTACGCTTGTGACAAAAAGGGTTAGACGTTGGCCACGATTGTGGTATGCAGGGCCACGATCATGGCCTATGTCGGGCAAACAAAAAAATCAGCGACAAAGTCAACTTTCAAGGAATGTTCCAGATCGTTTCTATGCTGAATCAACCTTAGGGCTTCTAAGGTATGTGAGAACATAAAGAACATAATAGAGGAGCTTTTTACATCAGCCAATTTCGAAACCTTAGAGAGGTTATCTAGATATTTGAGGAAGGAGACAAAGGAAGAGAAACACTGAGAAGAAGCTTGACACGAAGTACTTCCCAGAATAGATGGTTTCCTGTTGTCGCTGCCTCCATCATCATCCATTCTGAACTATTTCTGGTTTAATTCGTTCTTACAATTGTATAGAATTTGAGATAGCCATAGATGATAGATTGTTGAATGTTGAGGATATTATCTAAACTCACCTTCCAGATTGTCTTTCATATTAATGAAGTTTGATTTATTGCGATTTTATTAAGTTATTCGTGATTCAATTTCTATTCTTAATAATTCAGTAACAAACTGAGAGGGTGAACTGACTGAATATCATCAAATTGGGCTAATAAGAGTTAGGTAGTTTGATTTATAAAGAATTGAATCAAAATGTTAAATTTGTGTAGCGAGAGATCGTGTATAGGTTTCGGTAGGTTATTAGACAATTTCATAACTAAATTAGGTTTTGGATAAATTGTAAATCGAGAGATTGCAATTCCATAATCTAATTAGGGATTATTAATTAGAGTTAAAGATTATAACTCGAGAGATAGTAATCCCCCTAGGACTGTCTAGACCCGATAATTTGATAATTTCATAATCAATTAGATTTTCATTAAAGATGGATTAAAACCTCCTTTCTCTTAATTGTTAGTTACTAGATTGATTCTTGATTGGGTTGTGTAATTTTCTTTCCTGTTTATAATTTCTGAATTTAATTCTTGAGATTGATTACTTGATTGATTAATTTTCTACGTTAGTTTGTTATTCTAATTTATTGTGAATTTAAGTCAAGCCTTAGAGTTTATGATTAAATTACTCCCCCTTGTGGGATCGATACCTTAGGTATTACGCAAATAACCCACGCACTTGTCGTATTATCAAGGTTACAAATATTAAAACTTAGCATATGCAAACTGTCGATCAGTTGTACCTTCCCGGTATAGGGCAAGAAAATGTTTGCCCGTTAATTAATTCTTTTTAGGATTCTTTCTATAAATGGAATGCATCCAAAATAGTTTCACCTCCTGGTGAAAATTGGAAGCCCCAAGCGGCGGTGCAGTCTTCATTGACAACTTTGGAGATGATAAACTAGATTTTATTGAAATTGACCTATAATCCAGATAAGCTTTTAAATCTATCCAAAGCCTTCATAAAGCTTTGTATTGAATCATGATTGGCACTACAAAAAAGAAGAAGATCATCTGCAAAAGATAGATTAGTTAGTCCAATTTTTGTTGCATCTTGCATGGAATTTGAATTTGGGTTAGCCGCCACTAGCTTGTTTATGGAATTCAAAATTTCCATACAAAGTATGAGTAAGTAAGGGAAGAGAGGGTCCCACTGCTTGAGTCAGCTTCCGATAAGGAAGAAGATAGGCTCCTATTGATTAATACTAACAAGGTAGAAGTTGAAATGCATTCTTTCAGCCACTTTATGATTATTATTGGAAATTCACATGCCTTCAATACCTTCTAAAGAAAAATTCAACTCACATTACCAAAAGCCTTGAAGAAATTAACTTTGATAGTACAATTAGCAAAAGCATTAGATCTTGAATAGCCCTTTAGCAGTTCTTAAACAATGAGAATACCGTCACCAATTTATCTATTGCATATGAAGGTAATTTGGTTGTAACTAATAAGAAGAGTGAGGATCTTTTTCAATCAAGCAGCAAAGACCATGGCTTTGATTTTGTATAGAAAATTGGTGCAAGCAATGGGCCTGAACTCACTCAAAGAGAAGGGGGTGAGTACCTTTAGAAATTAAACATAGGAAAGTTCTATTAATCTTTTTAAGGAGCTTATTAATTATGAAAAATTCATAACAGCCTGTTTGACATAAGTCCCAATGATATTCTAAGATTTTTGGAAAAAGAAATCATTTAGCCCATCTAGTCCATGAGCTTTCACATCGTCCATCTTGAATACTACATCCTCAATTCTTTATCTTCTATCAATTTAGTAAGGAATATACTATCCTATAGAGTGAATTTTTTTGTGATAGTACCTGTAAGATTAGTATAAGGGCTAGGTTCTAAAGTGCCAAGAAAAGAAGAAAAGTACTTTATAGTTTACACTTGAATTTCATTCTGATTTTGCAGCTAAACTTCTATATGATTAGTATAATTGAACTCATTTTGATTTTGGTTTCTTCTAGCTAGGATGATGTTGAAGAAACATTTAGTGTATTTTTTACCATCTTTGAGCCAATTAGCTCTTGCTCTTTACTGAAGGAGGGAGGTATGGGTGTTAACTGCCTGCATATATTAGGATAGAGTTAGTTTTTCATTTGAAAGTATAGTAGGATCTTATGGAGAGATTGTACAAAGCTTGTGAATATCATCTAGCTCAAGCTTGGATTTCATTAGATCCTATTCAGTGGTTATATCTTTTAAAGAATTAAGAAGCTTGAGTTCTTTGTTGATAATTTTAACTTTTGAACACAAACAAATTGATTAATTCCCTTATGAGTACCGTCAGTTCCATTTTTGCAAGCATCTAAGAAACCAAGATCATTAACCAAAATTTTATTGAACCTGAAATGGAAAAAACTTAGTAGACTTCTGAAATAACTCTTTAATGATGATAGAAGTGTGATCCGAGAACAACGGATTTCTAAAGTTGGCAATGCTATTAGGGAAATGAGATAACCAATTGACATTTATAAGAGCAAAATCTAATTTCTTCCTTATGAACTAGGAAGAGTTTTGTTTGTTTGACCAAGAGAATTGATTTCTAATTTGTTTCAGATCAATTACTGCTAGCTTTCCAACACATTCTCGAAAATTATACGAAAAGTATTTGAGGTTGTAATTACCTTGAGTTTCAAACTTGTGCAAGATAGAATTGAAATCATCATATAACATCCATAGCTTATCAATTTTACTGCTGAATTGAATCAAATTATTCTATAAATCCCTCCTCTAAAACCTGAAACTGCTAGCATAGACAAAGGAGATGAATATGGTTGTTTTCTCCTGCAAGAAATGTAGTTAAGTATGCACAACCTGATTTGTTTTATTAAAGACATCCATTCTAGTATTTTCCTCTCTATAACAGATTATAATTCTTCCATAGTAATGATAAGAATGATTGGATAGCATTTTCTATTGAGGCCCCAAAAGATTAAGTTCGCAAAAATTTTCAATATTTATTTTTATTTCAAGTAATCCTACAACTAGAGGCTTTTTCCTTAATACAAAATCCCTTAAAGCAACTTGCTTAATAGGGCAATTTAATCCATATACATTCCAAAATAAAATGGACATATCAATAGTTACTTTTGGAGCCTTTACCCTTGCTCCATTGGGATCTTCTTCTTTCCACTGTGATAAAATGATCTTTGTTTTCTTCATAAATGGGTTCTATATCTGTAGGTTTTGTAAGATATGGAGGACTAGTGTCACCATATAGGACAATATTGTTGGTTTGAATTGTGGCAATAACATTTTGTTCAACCATATGAGTTTCGGGGGTTATCACAGGTGATATGATTGCTGAAAAACTCTCCACATCGGCTGAAACATTTTCTGTAGAAACCATCAATGGAACGTGAATCTCTCCTTCCTCTATCAGTGTATTGTGCTCATTGCTTTCCATAGACTGGTCAATAATCATTTCCTTATTCAATTGAGGCTTGGAATTGGAATATTCGTTAGGATTAAAAACCATTATTAGCAAGTATAGGATCAATTATCTTTGGAGTAGCTTCATCATGCGAAATTGGAGTAATAATAGTAGATATATCATCATCATTCTCCAAACACATCATCTCTTAATAAGTTCTAGTTTTAAATAGATGGCTTGTTGCTATCTTACAGGGGGAGTCCATTAATACGAGATTGCAACACTATTTTCCCAAAGCTTGTTCCCTTCACCTAACCTCATGATAGGAACTTTAATGGGAAGCTCCTTAGACATTTCCACACTAACACATATATAGGCATACCCAATTCTTCTCTTCTTAGTGTTGCTTTCATCTATAAAAAGGGCTTTCCAACAAAGCTAGCTAAGGCACTAAGGCCTTGTACAGTCCAATAATCAAGAGGGATTCCAGGAAAGTTAATCAAAAGAGGAAAGCTCTGGATTTTAATTGTTTCCAAGTTCAAAATTGACCCCCAAGCTTACAAAAAATGTGGTTAGCTCCCTATATGCCAAAGGCCTCCTTTAAGAACCTTATTAGCCACTGAAGTAATGATGAAAGTTAAAAGTATAAGGTTATCTTCGGACAAGAGAACATCCACCATTCCTCTACTATTCCAGTTTTAAATAGCCCATTGATTAATGACTAGAAATGGAGGTTATTAGTCAAAGAAGAAGTAAAAAATTTTGGCCTCCTAACTCTTAGCTCCTTCTTCTAATATTGCTAGTTTAGGGTAGACTATAAGTTTCCCTTTTATCTCTTTTGGTGGTGTAAAATTCCAGTTATATTAATGTTGATCACCAATGACCTACTTCCAACTTTTCTGGACAGCTTTTGGTTGACTTTGTGTGCAAGGTTTAGGAATATGAGTGGAAGAATGAGGGGCTGAGGTAGAATTGGATGGAAAAGGTAGAAATTCACCTTTGTCAATTTTCGAGGGAGCCTGTATTGAAAAGGACAAGAGCTAGGACAGGAAAGGAGCAGCTTTGGCAGTTAATTGGTCTAAAAAGTATGTGACAAATGCAGTAATGGTGAAAGTAGGAGAAATAAAGTATAAGGAAAATACCAAGATGCCCCTAGTTGAGGGTCATAAGATGGAGGCAATGATATGAAGCTACGACTGAGAGATGAGCAATGAGCATTGAGCAGTGAGCAATGAGTAGTGAACAGGCAGTGAGTAGACAGTGTGCGTGAACAAGTAAGCATGAGGTGAAGTTTGTGAGCTGAAGACAGTGAGCAAGTGATAAGGAGAAAGTAGGGGCTGAAGGAAGTGATCAAGTGGTGAGATGAAGACAATGGTAGGTAGTGAGCTAAGCATGCAGTAGCAGAAATTGTAGTAGGCCATGAGCTATTAATAGTGAAAACAAAGACAATGCCTTACATGGAAGGTGTATAGATGTCCTGAACAGGGTTAGCAATTTTAATTATTTTCTTTAAGTTTATTATATTCTTTGTTATTAAATTTTATTAATTGATGTTCTTAATTAATTGAAATATGTCCATCAATGCTTTATTTTATTAGTGAATATTAATTGAAATTAGTATGTAAAAGGATGATAGTTAGAATAAAATTGCTTTTATAAGTCATATTGTAAGTAATAATTGAAATAATCAAGTTGAATCAAAATTGCATAATATTTAGACACATAAACCTATTTTTTTATGAGCTTTTGAGCCTAAAAGAAAAATTTTAAGAATTTTTAAGCTCTTCTATTTTTCTCTTGTATATTATCATACATGGTTGAATGATTATAGAACTTGCTTTTATTATACATATTGAGATCAAATTTGTTAAATTAGAATCATTGAAATGATGAAGGCACTTAGATTCAACAACTTTTTTTAGCCTACTTCTTTACTTATTACCTTACCATAAATTATCTTTAGGAGTAACCAAATTTGATACTTAGCCTTTTTCATTGTTTATAACCTTAATTTCTAACCTCTATCTTATTTTTCTTTAAAGTCGTTTTACTATTTTTAACCTTAAAGGATATTTACATTATTGCTTGTTTGAAACTTAAAATTTTGAAAGGTCCAATATTTCTTTAATTGTGGTACATGATAAATGCTCGCAATTCTTGTGATCTAAAAAAACAAGCATAGAAAAAAGAAAAGAAAAATATATAGTACCATTAGTTTTATAATGAATGGACCTATGAATATTATGAACAAGTTTTTTGTAGTGTCTCTTTCATAAATTTCTTCAAATCACCTTTTTTATTATCCCAATCATACCTTACCTAAGCCTAATTATAACCTTATAAAGACTTTTTGATTTTTATTTTTAGTCTATATATAAGTAATAGAGATATGATAATATTGCAAGCTTATGGTAAGAGTTTTACTATATATTGATTGATAGTTTGATACTTTTCACTCTAAACACTTAACTGTAATGAGCGAAGTCATGGTGAGGGTGTAAAGGTTTATGCTTTTGATTTCAATGTGATTATTGACATAATCATTATTAATATTGACTTAGGAGGCTAGTTTTAGGACAATTTGAATCTATTAGTATGTTAATTTGATTAATATGATATGATGATTTATAGTATGAATAGATAGGTTAATATTAATGAAGGATGGATGTTGAAAAATTAATAATTTAGATTATAATTTGCATTTGGACAAGCAAAAGCTTAAGTATGGTGATGTTTGATAAATGCATATTTAACTATATTTATACACATATTTAATGTACTTTTCTTGATATTTTTTATACTTAATTCATTTCAAGTGCATTTATAGGTTATAATTGACTTCATGGACCAAAAGGAGAAGAATTCAAATGAAAACGCACTATGAAACAAACTATTGAAGCAAATTAGAGATACACGGTCATGTTTGTGCCTGTGTAAATCTTAGAGCTTATGTAGAATCGCAATTATAGAGATTTTGAATATAAACAATCTTTCAAATGCCCATTTATCATACTGTGTATCTCCTAAAAACCTTAAATTTTACTATAAAAAGACGTAAGTGGAGGCAACTTAGAAGAGTAGAATTTTAGAGTATATTACAAATGTAGAAAACTTACAGAAGGGACGATATTGATGCAGAGATATGGAGAATGCAAACAAATCATCAAAAGATCCAATATGTTACAACGTAAAACCTTAAACTTGCAAGAACATTCAATAAAAGAGAATGGGAGATTTAGAAATATGATTCCTTTGTTTTCTATTTTTTCTTCTTCTTGTTTATCTTTGATTTTGTTTTATATTATGTGTAACTAAAGATATTTAGTTTCTAGTTGCGATGAACCCTAGTTGGGATAACAATATTTCTTGATTCTTTTATTTAATGTAATGAACAGAAAAAATAGTATCTGTTCTTCTAACAACATGAAATTAAAGAGATAAGGGTTAGAGAATATGACACCGTGATTTATTTTGGTTCACCCTTAACCTTAAGGTTACGTCCAGTCCTCAGAGTATATATGATATTTCACTATCTCTTTCAACTTTTAAAAGTATTATTTCACACTTTTAGAGCCTCTTTAGGCTTCTTTCACAAAGTATTCTTTATCTGCTATCTTAGCCTTTTCAGGCTGTAGCCTTCCCTTTCACTGAAAAGATTTTGAGTTTTCTAAACTCACATTATAGGTCGACTTGATCTCTCTTCTTTCTTCTTTTCACACAAGCTATTTTTTACAATATCGTAAGTAAAGAATTGAGAGTTGAAGGTTAAGAATTGTAAGGTTTTATCTTGTGTATATTTTATATTTTTTTGTTTATGACTATAAGTGATATTTATAGTCTAAATCTCCAATGTTCTTCTTGAAAACTACTTGTAGAATCTTTAGAGATCAGTTGTTAGTTGAGTCTTGTAACCAACTCCAACTAACCAACTAACTGACGTTGTAAGTTGTTCTTTAATTATAACGTCTTGATTTTTTTGTATAATCTGTCTTATATCTTTGCTTCGTCTGTTGTCTTCGCTTCGTCTAATGACTTCTCTTCGTCTAATGAATTCGCTTCGTCGAACGACTTCGCTTGAATATCATCTTGACTTGATGATTTGTGCGTCTTACATTTATCTACACACTTAACAAACTCATCAAACAATTCACACATTCTTCTATTATTATTATTATTTGACTTATCAAAATCAATAAAAGGAGTGAAGTCTTATTGACTTAACAATCTCCCCCTTTTTGATGATAAAAAATAATCATAATATTAGAAGATAAACGAGAGGATATTCAGATGAAAAATTTTCAGACAAAATTTATTTATTTAGACGAATAATGCAAGATATACAATGCATAAAAGATAAGCTAAAATAAAATCTACAAAATAAAATCTCCTCCTTCTCCTTTACTTTCTACTATTCTCCCCCTATTTGTTATTAATAAAAAAGAATCATTTTAGATGCTTTAATATTTTAGAGAACATATTTTTGATATCAGTGCGGATCATCTTTAGGTCTTCTTCTATAGTCACACATAGAAGTGCTACTTCCTCGTAAAGATCACCCACTGAGTCACTTAGTTCATCAACCTTAGTATCAATTTCTTGAATATGTTTAGCTAAGGCTTCGTGCTCTTCCTTCTGCTTTGAAATAGCTTTAGTCCATGTGATGAAATTCTTCAAACACTTCGAATTATCAGTAGAGTCTTGTAGCTTTTCACTTCGTGGACGAAGATACTCAAAGACAGAGGGTTTTCTGATTGACATGTCTAATTCGATAATTTCAATTGAGGGTAGTTGTAAAAAAATTTGTTTGTGGGGGAATGTCAAGATCATCAGGGTAGGGTAGTTTCAAAATGGATTTTCCTAGAAGGTGTAGGATATCTTTGACAGAAGAAATGAAACCTATAGGTTTAAAGTGAACAAGTAAGTGCACAAAGATTTCTAAATAGAAATTGATACCTTCAATTGTAATCTTTTTGTATCTTCCTTCTAATGTTTTCCCAACTACCTTGAAACTTTCATCTATGGTTGATGTGACAAAGTTGCTTCCTGATGGTTTTGAAACGTGATGAGAAATATAAATGCCTACAGGTTGAGTTGTACAACATACATCATCTATATTCTTTATTGCCACTCGAATTTCTTCTTCCGTGAGATCATCTTGTTGCTTCTCAGGGAATTTCTTCTTCTTACCTTTATCTTTGTTGTCTACCAGTTTTGGACGTCTAGGTTATACATCAAGTACAATCTTTATTATTGTTCTACTTGTCACTGGATAGATTGTGTAAGGATTTTTAGTCATCTTCAATAGTTATGGTTCTGTCTTTTCATCTCGCAGAATACCATACAATCTTCTGTCATCAGGGCTAAGAAGATGTATCATCTAATAGTTTCCAATTACAGGTTCAACTTGAACCTTAACTTTCTGTTTAGGAGATTCTATAATGATAATCATACCTCTGTTTCGATCAGGTATTGATTCTTCTATAATCTTCATCTTCAAATCTTTTTTTCTTTAATTGTTTAGGAAAATTGTAGATTAGTTGCTGCTTTTCAACCTTTCTTTTCTGAATTATCTTCATCTTCCTTTGTTCTTCTGCCAACTTGGAAGAGAGTTATTGAGACTTCTTCTGCTCAAATACTGTTATACCCCGTTTTTGGAGCCCAATATTGGACTGAATTTCATAAAACGTGAGCTTAATCCAATAAAAACACCTTAACCATTATTATTAATTCATCATCGTGCTTTGATACTATAACACGTCTTAAAGAACTTATATGCAACCACCATTCCTATTCAAATTTCATCATTCTTTAATTAATTATTTCCTTAAGTGTCCCTAATTTCAACTCAACCTTATCCATACGCAAACTCACATTTTCACTCGATGGCATCCATACATAATTCATAATTCATTAACATCAAAAGATAAGAGTTTTTACAAAGCTAATATGGAATTTCAAACCACGATATATCCATATCTCATAATCCCAAAAGACATAAGATACTTGAACTAATAATACTTAAAATGTAACTAAAAGCCTCATTGTTACAAAATCTAGCTTGAAAATACAAAAATATGTAACTTGAAGCGATGTCTTGACCCTCTTTGACTCGATCTCATGTTCTTCACCTAAAGATGGGATGGAATGGAAGGAGGTGAGCTTGAAGCTCGTGGGTAATAAGTTTATAATCGAGAAACAAGCAAGAACCCTTTTTTAAAACTCATTTTCATTGAACATTTTCATAACCTTAGTAATTCCGCATTTAAAGATCATAAAAACACTTATTTCATGGAATTCTCAATTTATAAAACCATTCTCAATAGTACAAATCATGTATGCATCCATCTTTTCAAACATATCATGAGCAGCTAAGCACATCAGAATGGTTTGGGTAGATCCAAAACAGAACATACTACACATTTCCCATAAGGGTCCTGTGTAGCCGTGAACAGAACGTAATATCGCAATTCCACTTAATGGTCTTGCGTAGCCGTGAACTTATGGGAGTCTATGAAGGAGCTCCATAACACTAGCGGGCAGGCGGGAGAAACCTTTTTGTCAAAGTGCACTTGACGAAACTTAGGGGACCACCACAACCACATAACACATAATTCATGACTTGTAAACTTGTTGCCCAAAATGGCAATTCTTGATAACATGCTTTTCATAGACATGAAGTATTTCAAAGACCTGATTTCATAGACTTGCATCTTTTCAAAAAGAATCGTTTTCAAAATCTTTTCATAAATCATCAACACAATTCATGTAGCAAACATATAACAATTCCTCAATTCATTCAAGAAATAATAGATGCAACACTTATGATGCAATTGAAATCATTAAACTTTCTTAATTCAAAGAAAACATTTAATGGCTTATATACTCTATTATAAATATGTACCCACCTTGAATTCCTCGCTTAAGAAATTGGATTAAAGATGTGTTTCCTCTTGCTCCTCTTGCCTTCCTTGATTTCCCTTAACAATAATCAAAAACTTCATTCAATAGGAATTCCAATTTAGAACCTAAAGAAACATATTCGCTAAAACCCATGCATTTCCTAAGCTTTTTGAACCCAAAACCCTTTCAAAATTTCAACCTTTCAGGTCAATTTTCCACTATCATTCTGATTATGTAAATGAAGAAATTTAATAACACTTCCCCTAAACATGTTCCTCATTGTCTTAAGTTTCTAATGACACCAAAATCATTCAATTTGATTCAGTACTCTAAAAGTTATATCCCAAACATTTTCTGGCTATTCTTATACTAAAACCACATTCTTTGTTCAAATTCCATTTAAAATTTCAAGTCTTTATAGACTGAACTAGAACTCCCTTTCATCATACATTCTGTAGCTCTATGTCTCTAATTTGCTCCAAATCAAAAATCACTCCTTTTGCATCACTACAAAAAAAGTTATGCCCAAAATACCTACGCATGCTCTATGCTGGAAAGTTCACTGTGGCAACCCAAAAAAGTTTGCATGAAAACTTACAAGTTCACCACGGCGAACCAAGGAAAGTTGGCCATGGAAAACTTCATCCTTCAAGTTGGCCATAGCGAACCAAGGAGAGCTGGCCACGACGAACTTTGACAGAAGCACACGCAGAACATGTCATTTTCCAGATTTTAACTTCCCACCTTTCATATAAGTCTCATCTTAAACCTAAACCATCTTTCTACTTCATTTTAAACTTCATTTCAACCCAATATCATTCACAAACCAATTTATAAGCTATACTTGTTCATCAACCAAAAAGATCAAACATTTTCATATACCATTCATCAACAACTTCCTACACATATTCAACTTTATTTTCACCTCTAATTATCACTAATTATGCTTCATCCGACAATCAAGAAAGGTTCATGCTTATGCTTACTTGTTGAAGCTTCAATTTCTTCAAAATCTTCAAGATCTTCATAAACCCTAGCTTTTCTCTTCTTTTCTTCTTCTCACCCACGACACTCTCTTCTTTCTCTCTTCATTTTATAATTCTTCTTCTAATTTATACTCTTAGTGGATGTGAAAGGTCCACTTTGCCCTTCATTTAAGCCTTATAGCCTTTTAACCTTAAGTGTCTTGCCAAAAATGCCCTTATACAATCTTACAATATTAATACTTTAATTCCATCAATTTACCCATGT
The DNA here is from genome assembly GCA_027478495.1 of Erythroxylum alaternifolium. Lineage (NCBI taxonomy): Eukaryota > Viridiplantae > Streptophyta > Magnoliopsida > Malpighiales > Erythroxylaceae > Erythroxylum > Erythroxylum alaternifolium. The sequence goes on from JANIIA010000192.1 coordinate 55,539,647, forward strand.
CATAAAATCCTACTAACCTTGTCATAACAAATTATCTCCAAAAATTAATCTATCAACACCTTCTAATTCATTTAAAACATGCTTAATAAATTAAAAATATTTTGGGGCCAACAATACTGATAAAGCATATATGAGCTATCTTTTCTTCTAAATGCTCACTTTCGAATTTGCTTGTGTCATCTTAAGTTGATGATTTAAGTGCTTTCTTTTTTTCCTTCTTCTCCTTATAATTTCTCTCATACTTCTCATTATCTTTGAATTGAGGACATCGTGTCATTATATAACCAGGTTTTATACATTCAAAGCAAATAATGTTAGAGGATTTATGTTTTAAATTACTTTTACCTTCCATGAAGTCCTTTCTTTGGAGAAATTTCTTCTTTAAGAACTTCTTGAATTTTCTAGTGAATAGGCCAATGTCTTCTTCTTCATTTTCACTAGTTGATTTCTCTTCCCCTTTACTTAATTCCTCTTTTAAGGCTTTATATGCTAAATTCTTTTTCTTTAGAAGTTTCATTTTTTCTTATGTCTCTTAAAGCCTTATTTTATGTGTAAGGAGAGATCCAATAGATTACTCTGATGGTAATATTAATAGATCCTTTACTTCTAGTATAGTCGTCATTTTTGGTTCTCACATCTTTAGAAGTGACTAAGGAAATTTCTTACCATTTTAACATTAGTGTAGGCCTTTCTGAAACCTTTGAGAGCATTAATAATATCAATAAATCTACTATACATGCCTGAAATGCTTTCATCATGTTTCATTTAGATTAATTCAAATTAGTGAATTAACATGCTAACTTTACTTGCCTTTCACTTAATTTGTTCCTTTATGAGTGACTTCTAGAGTATGCCAAATTTCATAAGCTATGAGACTCTTTTGAATTCATTTCTTCCTAGTACATAAAAAGAAAATGTATTGCTATACTATTCAAGGAAATTAATTTCTTATCTTGAGGTTCTCATTCTTCCTTTAACTTGAGTACCTTTGGTTATTTACAATTTTTGTAGGAATAAAGGAACTATTAGAAATTATTTACCGTAAATGTATGCTTTGGTCATTAAGAAGAATTTCATCCTAGTTTTCCAATAAAGGTAGTCACTACCATTAGAAAAATATGGTCTACTAGTGCTTTGTCCCTTTTAGCTGAATGATGATGATGGTGCTCCTAAATATGTCATTATGGTCTTTTCTATATGATTTCATTAGAAATGCTAGCATAATAGACCTACTCTGATACCACTTATTAATTCCTAATGGTAACCAAGAAGGGTATGAAATGGGTGTTTACAAAATTTAACAATTTTTCTAACCAATATACTCAATTAACAACAATCAACATAAATAAATATAAGGAGAATTGCTTAATATAAATTAATAGAATAATTGAATAATAATTTTAAAAGGATAGGGAGGAGAGAATACAAACTAATTTATAGTAGTTTGACCAACAACACTTGCCTACGCCTACTTCCAAGACTCTTTTTAGAATTCCAATATAATTCTTCTTTTAAGGTGAAAATAAACTTTATGCAATCTTTCTTGGTAAGGGGAGCCCTTCCTACAATCTTCTTCTAAGGTCAAGAGGAACCTAATAAGTGTAAATTGCATCGTATTTTAGGGCATAGTTTAATATGTGTTTAGTCATTAATTCGATCATTTAGTATATGTTTAGGTTAGAATTGTGTTAGTTTGTTAATTATTTGTGTTTTAAGTGTTTTATGGATTAATATAATCTTTTGAGCTTAAATATTATGTTTTTGAGGTACCTTGACGTGTTTGCTAGTATTTTAGGTCAATATTAAAGAACGGAGGAGTTTTAGAAGGCATTCGGGCCCAAACAATGACCAACAATCATGATCATAACAGAAGGCTCAATTATGGGTCATGATTATGGCCTATATCGGGTAGATGCGTAGTCGTTTACGAACTTCACATTTTGAGGGACTTTGGAATTTTTAGACCCTAGAAAGACCCACCAAAAACATAAAAGACTATTTAAAGAACATTCAGAGGAGAAAAAAGGAGCTTTTTGCATCAACCACACTTGAAACCCTAAAGAGAGAATACCGAGAGAGAGAAAGAAGAAAAAGGAAGAGGAAGATGAAGCTGACTCGACGTGCTTCCTAGATTAGGAGATTTCACGCTGTCGCTTCCTTCTGTCATCTATTCTATGTCATTATTTCCTTTCCGTTTCGATTTTATTTATGTATAGAATTGAGATGGATAGTATAATGATAAGATTTGGAATATTGATGATGTTATAAACTATCCTTCATGATTTTATTTTGATTTAATGATATTTTAGTCGATTATGTTTATTAGATGAATGTCGTGAATTGATTACGTTCTTGCATAATTCGGTAATAAACTAAGAGGGAACTAAATGAAAAATGACTAAATCAGATTAATGAGAGTTAGGAGATTTAACGAAAACCAAGACAAATCATATTGGTAATTGTGTTAAGAGAGATCCCCTGTGATGTTCTGATAGTTTATCTGAGTGCTTCAGGTCTAATTAGGTTTTGGATAATTTATGAGTTGAGAGATTGCAAATTCCATAATATGATAAGGATTTATAATTTAGGATTTAATGGTTATAACTCAAGAGAGAGTAATCAACCCTAGGATAGTCTAGATTCGACACTCTGTTAACACATAATTAGCTAGATTAGCATTAATGATAAGTAAAATCCTCTTTCTCATAAATTGGTAAATTCCTTAGGTTAGTTTCTATTGTGATTACATATTGCTCACTTGTTAATACTTTTGTGTTTAATTTTTGATTGATTGCTTAAACTCAATTCTCGTAATTAATTTCTGTTACATCTTTTTTTTCAATTTTATAGTATTTCTTGCCTTAAATTTTAGGATTAGATTACTCTCCTTCCTCTTGGGATCGACACCTTTAATACTACATTACAAACCATCTATCTGCAGAATATTAAGGGTTTATAAGATTAAAACTTACCCCGATCAGAGACTGTTAGGATTTGATGTAGAAGATAAGGTAATGTTGAAACTTACTTTATAGATTCGAAGAAGATCTTAAGTAAGCAAGTACATCGAGGATTGGTGCTAAAGTATGATGCACCATTTGAAGAGTTAAATAAGGAATATGGTATACAGATCAAAGTTTCTCGAGAGATTAAAGGAACACCCTACTTTCCATATTAGTTTTCTCAAACGTTAATATAAGGATGCATCAGATCTGAATAAAAGTCAAGTGAAGAGAACTCCACTGGTTGTGTGAAAATAGTTAAAGAATCAAGTGGAGAAGATCTTGGATCATCAAAAAATGGAGTAGTAGAAGAAGAATTGGAGGATCAAGTTCTTAATCTAGTGGAAAGGAAAGCTAATCATGGAAGTCATGTGGGAGAAAAATATATCCTTTTAACAGTTTGCAAATTAGGTGAATGCCTACCTTCAGATTATTTTGATGAAGGCGTCACATTCATCTGTAGGGGTGGTTTGTTAGCCTTTTAGTACACAAAGACACTTAAAGTTAGCTGGATCACACGTTTGATAGTGGCATGTAAGAATTCCAAAGTAACTTAGCAAGTTAGATCAAGCATGGTACGATTTTTGGTAGAGTTTCAAATTTTGTATGAGTTAAATAGGCTAAAGCTAGTTTTTTGATGGACTAAGGACTTAGTTTATGCTCAAATGAACAGACCATGACTAATGGAATTGACATGGGTAAGCATTAGATCGAATCAATGTGCTATGATGGGCTTTAAACTTAATAACTCATCATTAACATATAGAGACCATTGGGAGATCTTAGATGATGTGTCACATAAGATCACAACCGATAGACATCATCTTTAAAGATAAATACCATGTGGGAGGATCATCTGATGATAGTGGAGATCTTTGTAAATAAAGATAGACCATTCTTAGATAGATGCTATCTTTTATCTTGTTATTTGTGACGTGGATAGATCTTATCAGATAAAGTCCTAGTTGTGCATGTCATCTAATTGGATAATGTTTCGTAATTTGATAAGATAAGATATGATCTAGGTAGTTGAGTTCTACTAGGATTCTAACTTGGCCGTCAAGCTAGAGATGGATATAAATAGCTTATTTGAGCCTTGCTCCTCACAGAGATATTGAGATAACATTCCTTTGCATACTTTGAGGGAAGTAATAAAGGTTGAAATCTTTTTTATCTCTTTTGTGTTTTTATTGTTGCCATTAATATTCTAATGCTTTCGTAGTTTTCTTGCCAGTGTATGAGAGTTAAACATTGCGAGGATTATGTGGCAATTGAGAACATGTTTTGTTGATCGAGGATCACCTGGGAAGGCAGAATATTACTTTAACATAACTAAGTGAGATTGTTGTGGAAAGGAATAGGCACAACTTGCAGTATAAGTTTTGCATCTAAGAAGACCTTTGAACACATGCCATGAGCTATTCATACATATGGCTTCTTAATTGTTATATATTAAATTGTTGATGGTAAAACCTATCTACTTGTTTTAGGCTCAAAAACTACAAGTGAAGGGGTCATGACCTGTAGTAAAAAGAGTGGAAATCGATCCCACAAGGAATGATGCTTAGACACCACTTAATTTAGACACAACATCTTTTAAGAAACAAAATTACAAAATACAAATGATCTGGAAAATTAAATTAAAATTAAAAGAATAATGTAAACAATGGACAATATCAAAATTGTAGAAATTCTGAATTTAAGAATCTAAATACTAGAGATTACTTTTTTTCCCTATTTTCTCCCTCCTATTTTATCGATTGAATTATGACTCACCCTAGATTTCCAAATGTACTAATTACCCTCTCTAAAGGTGTAACTACTTATCCCTATTCGAATTAACAGGAATCAATTGGACGATCTCTTAACCTACCCAATGACTCTACTGATTCAATTAGTTATTAAATAATCCAATGGGTGATCAATTGACTAGTTGAGATCTCTCTTCTAACTATTCAATTAACATGATGATTGCTAGTCTATAGGTCACAAACTCTCGTTGTACAATGCTACATAAATTTCATCTCACTCATTCTCTTGATTTGTTACAAGATGACAATTAAAAATAACAATAAATAAAGACAATTGCATTCAATTTAATAAAATAGAAGTTCAACAAAATAGTTCCAAAATCAATCCCTAAAATAAAATCAACAGAACATGGCCTCTATAACATCATTAACATTCAAATAATCCATTTTTACAAAGAATAGAAGAGATTAAAATGACAGAAAATTGAATAGAAAGACTCCTTCTCTTCTTTGCCAAAATCTAGAATTTTGGTGTTGATGTGCTATTTTGCCTAATCTTAAAGATGATTCCCGTCTTCAATCCTTCCTCAATGCTCCAAAGATGTGTCACTCAAGGATGGTGTTTCTACAGGTGGGTGTCATCTCCCTTGAAGATGGAGGCTTAATTCTTTTTTTATAGTCCACAAACACTAATTTTAATGAAACTTTGCAGATTGCCTCGGATTGTAATTCCTGCGTTCGTAGGAATTGGCATGATTCCCACGAGTGTGGGAATTTATCACAGACACATCTCTCATTTTCTTCTATAATTCCCACATGACATGGGAATTTGTCACAGATGCACTCCTCATTTCTTCTCCTCTTTGATCTTTAGTTAACCCTCCAAATTGCTCCTTCCTTCTTCCTATATAAAAATAGTCAATTCATGCCCTCAATTAACATCAAACACACAAAAACAACAATGAAAATAAAACTTAACAAAACATACAAAATGAATCCTAAACTAGAACAATAATCAACAATTATGCTAGAAAACACATACCAATTACCTATAAAAACATATCCTGATGCACACCTATCAACATCCCCATACTTAAATCTTTGCTTGTCCACAAGCAAGATAAATACAACCAATCAATTCTACCACTTCATTTTCACATAGATCAACACACACAATCCATCAAGTTCAAGCAAACTCAAATATCAAGATAATGCACATATCATGATTACTTTCTCAATGGTGTACATAAGCAAACTCACAATTGGTACAATCACTCAAAGATAAGTAAAGATGCACAAATGAACTTTCCTTATAGTTTTCACTCATTTCTCTCAAGTGTTTCGCTCAAACTTCCTATAGGAAACTACACTATTATAGGCTTGCTAATACACCAATTCTCCTTTACAATGATTGCATGCATGAATAGATTAAAAGGACTTGTTTAGGGTTGTAATGTGGTAAAGGTTAAGGTGGGTCAAAAGAAGGGAAAAAGGGTTAAGCACAAGCGTAATTAAAGTAAAAAACATATAAAATGGGATAACAAAACATAACTTCGAGACATATAACTATAACTGAAATTCTACACTTATTTGATGCTACTCACTTGTTCTTCATTTTTCTTTCCTTTTTCCTTTTTTATGGAAGAACTATGAATTAAAACTAGCACTATATATAATGTAGTCCACAGGAAAAAATGTGCTCAACTTATCTCGGTGCAAATTTCACACAATCCCAACTAATTTTTTACTTAATATTCTACTAAGCCTATGAATGGGTATGATAATGGGGATTAAAGTTTTAAAATTTGAGATGTTTTCACAAAACAAAAGGTTAAGGCTAAACAGGGGTAGCAAAGGATAATTAACAGGTAGGTCATTTAAGCTGAGGGTTAACACAAAAAGGGCCTAAATAATCTTTATTAAGCATGCATCTAGTAGACACAAACCGATTTAAGGCAAATTCTTAAGGTAGTAACCTAAAGAAGTAACACTCAACAAAGAAATGACTATAAATGGAGTCTATGGCTCAATCCTCACTTAAGCTCAAATGAAAACTCATTATGCATCTCTACACTACCTCATTGTTGAAATGACAATTTGTGACTAGGCTTATGTAACCAACTACTTTTCATCACTCTATATAGTTCACTTTCTACTCAAGTAACCTAATTCGAGTTCAATCATGCATTCAATCTAATTTCAACTACATGATAGAATCTTATGGCAATGTTTATTAGAATGACTCAAGTGCAGTTCCATTGCTAATAGAAAATACCATTGCTGACACAAAGCACATGATATGCCTAATATACATCCTACTCAACACAATGCACATAATGCAATTAAGAACGTTGATGTTAGCTCCCTATACTTAATGATCGCATTGTCCTCCATGTGACAAGTCAACCCCCAAGTAAGTGAAAATGGCATTAAACCAAATAAAAAATGAAAACAACTCAAATAGAAGAAAGTGAAACTAACATATGATATCAAACCAAACAGATGAAAATGAATTCACACCAAAATTAAAGAAATTAAAACTCAAAAAAAGAAATTAAATGCAATCACATAAAAGAAATTACAAAATTTAAAAGTTAAAGGGTAAGAAAAGCTCATTCATATGATGGTGGTGACAGTGATGGCGTAGGAGCTTCAAAATTGTTCCTCCTACAAAGTTGAGGAACCTTCCCTTCAAGCTTTGTTGCTCCTTATGAACCTTCGACGTTTGTGTTCTGAGTTCATTGAGCTAGGATGTCATCTATTGATGGTTTGCTGCTATTCGGTCAAGAATTAATTAATATCGGTTAACCGCTACTGATTCCCTCAGTTCCTCTACTACTGCTTCCTCCTTTGGCTCTAATGTAACATCCCGTTTCCAGGAAGCGGGTCGGACCAAAGAAACGGGTCCAAGTGTGGTAAATCGAGGCATCTCATGCTCATGCATGTGTGAATAGTGAT
>JANIIA010000192.1:55552009-55564347 GCA_027478495.1 Erythroxylum alaternifolium
TCAAGATAGTGCATTTGCAACCAAAAGGATGAAAGTAAGAAATATTTGGTTTTCTTCCCTTCCATAACTCATATGGAATTTTATTTAAAATAGGTTGTAGAAATACTCTATTTTAAATATAACAAGTTGTATTTACAGCTTCTGCCCATAAGTCCTTAGGAAGATTCATTTAATATAGCATAGTCCTTGCCATTTCCTAAATCGTCCTATTCTTTCTTTCTACAACTCCATTTTGTTGAGGAGTTTTAGGAGTAGAGAAATTATGGAAAATTCCATTCTCTTCATAGAAGATTTTGAATTTTTCATTTTCAATCTCCACCACGATCACTCCTAATTCCAGTAATAAAAGTCCCTTTTTCATTTGGTAACTTTTTGGATAAGACTTTAAAATAGTTAAAAGATTCATCTTTATGTAATAAAAATAATATCCAACAAAATCTAGTAAAGTCGTCAACAATTACAAGACTATACTTCTTTCCACCAAGACTTACTATTCTGGTTGGACTAAACAAATCTATATGTAACAACTCTAGAGGTTTAAATGAAGTTATAACATTTTTAGAAGAAAATGATGTTTTAACCTGTTTTCCTTTCTGATAGCTCTCACAAAAAAAATCTTTGTTAAAACTTATCTTTGGTAAACCTCTTACCAAATCATGTTTGACTAATTTGAAAATATGTTTAATACTAACATGACCTAGCGTTTTATGCCAAATCAATTTTTCATCATCTTTTGATATAAGATATGAAATATTTTGACTTTTCAAATCATTTAAATTAATCCTATATAGATTGTTTCGTCTCTTGGCAGAAAAGAGTATGGACCCGTCCTTGTTTCTAACTAAACAAGGATTTTGATTAAAGGATACTTCAAAACCAGAATCACATAATTGGCTTATACTTATTAGATTATGCTTTAAACCATCAACTAGAAGAACATTATCGATAGTTGAAAAAGAATCTTTACTAATTTTGCCAGTCCCAATTATTTTGCCCTGCTGGTTGTCTCCAAAAGTTACTGATCTTCCTTGCTTATATTGGAGGTCTAGGAACATGGACCTTCTGCCTGTCATGTGTCGCGAGCAGCTACTGTCTAAGTACCAATGATGATGCTTGCTTCTTCCAAGTAGAGAGTTCTGCAGTATATATTATATCCTTTTTATATAGCCAAATTTTCTTGGGTCCTTTGGGGTTAGTCTTATAATAATTCCTAAAATAATAATAAGAATACTGTTTCTTCTTCTTAGGAACAAAATTCCTATTATAAAAAACATTTCTATTATGAATTGAATTTCTACTAGAGAAGCCTAAACCACTTTTATCATTTAGATGTCTATAACTTCCAATAATATCATTCATTCTTTTTGTACTCTCTGAAATTTTTGATAAATCAGTTGAAAGAATATTAATTCTTTGTTTTAACTGATTAACCTCCTCAGATATATCTATAACTTTCTTTTTTATATCGTCTACTTATTTCTTAAGGCATACATTTTCTTCTTCTAAGATTTTTGTATTCTTAGAATTTTCATCAACTTTCTTTTTCAACAATCTATATTGTTTTAGAATAGTATGAGAATCTTCTAACAAGTCTAAATAAGCATGCTGAAGGTTATTAAAGTCAGAGATTGCCTCATTATCGCTTTCACCTTTAGCTACCAAGCATATGTTTGCATGTTCTGATGAATCCGAGTTGGATTCAGATTCAGACGAATCCAGATCTTCCCATGTTGCCATCATGCCTTTTTTGTTTCTTGGACTCTTCTTTTTTTTTCTTTTAAGGAAAGGGCATTCATAATTGTAATATCTCGGTTTATTACACTCATAGTAGACAATAGAGCTTTTCTCATTCTCCAATTCGTCTTTGCTAATCCTTTTTAACCAAGAATCTTTATTTTCTTTAGTTTTCTTTTTCCACATCCTTCTAATCTTTCTTGAAATGAAAGATAGTTTGTCTTCATCTTCAGTTGAATCTTGATCAGATTTACTAGCATCATCATTCTTGATTTCTTCAATCTTTAATGCTTTTGAAGATGAGCTTCTATTTTTCTGTATTTTCTGATTCTTCTGACCAGCCTTCAATGCAATAGATTTGTCCCTTTTGGGTTTATCTTCCGCATCAAGCTCTACTTCATAGATTTTCGGTGAACTAAACAATTCATCTAGCTTAATCTTACTTAAATCTTTGGCCTCTTATATTGCTGTTACTTTCGGTCTCCATCTTTTTAGAAGACTTCTGAGGATCTTTCTGACATGATCTTAACTATCATATATTCTCCCCAGAGCTTTAAGTCCATTAATGATTGTTTGAAATTGCCCAAACATTTGATTAATAGACTCATCATCGTTCATCTTGAACAGCTCATACTGATGAACAAGAATACAAATCTTGGATTCTTTCACCTAGTTTGTGCCTTCATGTGTAATGGCTAATGTGTCCCTCATTTCTTTTGTAGATTCGCATCCATGAATCTTAACATATTCACTTCTTCTTAATGCACAATTTAAAAAGAACTTGGCCTTTGAATTTAATTGAACACGAGCTTTCTGATCAACTGAACACTCATCACGAGAAATGCTTTTTCCTTCATAGTCTGTTGGAATATATGGACCACATTCAATGATATCCCAAAGATTAATGTGGGTGGATTCTACCAAAGATCACCATTGAATGCAGGAGGTCTTGTAATTGAGGCACCTTCAGCTATAAAAATATATGATTTAGCCATGGATCTTTGTTCTCACTTTGTAGCAGTGTTTCATGGAAACTTCGCTCTGATACCAACTGAAGAAAATCACTTGTTATTATAGAAATCATGTAATATGTAAGAATACACAAGAAGGGGGGTTGAATTATGATAAATCATTTAAGATTGAAATCTTTAAAAACTTCTTGATTTTCTTGAAAGATTCAGACAATTTATAAAACAACGCACTTAATTCGTTTGAGTAATGCAACAGTGGAAATAGTATCTATTCTTCTAACAACATGCAATTAAAGAGATAAGGGTTAGAGAATATGACACTGCGATTTATACTGGTTTGCCCTTAACTTTAGGGTTACCTCCAGTCCTCAGAGTATATCTGAGATTTCACTATCTCTTTCAACTTTTACAATTATTATTTCACACTTCTAGAGCCTCTTTAGGTCTCTTTCACAAAGTATTCTTTATCTTCTATCTTAGCCTCTTTAGGCTATAGCCTTCCCTTTTATTGAAAAGATTTTGAGTTTTCTAAACTCTCGTTACAGGTCGACTTGTCTCTCTTCTTTCTTCTTTTCACACAAGCTATTTTTTATAGTATCTTAAGTAAAGAATTGAGAGTTGAAGGTTCAGAGTTGTAAAGTTGTGTCTTTTATATATTATATTTTTTTTGTTTATGACTATAAATGACATTTATAGTCTAAATCTCCAACGGTCTTCTTAAAAACTACTTGTATAATCTTCATAGATCAGTTGTTTGTTGAGTGACATAACCAACTAACTAACTAACTGACATTGTAAATTGTTCTTCAATTATAACTCTTGATTTGTTTTGTATAATTCGTCTTATGTCTTCACTTCGTCTTATGTCTTCACTTCGTCTAATGACTTCGTTTTGCCTGATGACTTTGCTTCGTCTAATGAATTATCTTTGTCTAATGACTTCGCTTCATCTACTAACTTCGCTGGAATATCATCTTGACTTGATGATTTATGCCTCTTACATTTATCTGCACACTTAACAAACTTATCAAATTAGTTCACACACTCTTCTATTATTATTATTATTTGAATTTTATCAAAACCAATAGAAGGAGTAAAGTCTCCTTGACTTAAGAGTTAGGTCAATATAAATCCTCTAGATTAGGGTCAAACCTAATAGTAGAATTCATATATGCAATCTATGAACTTTAATTAGAAATATTTTAGTTAATCACATTAAGGATTAGTTGTTAGTAGTTCCGAGAGAGTTATTAAGATAAGATAGGAATTTCTATGGCCCAGTAGTCAATAAATTAATTGCATGATAGAAGGTATTCATCACCTAGATATTAATCTGAGATAGTTAAGTTTTCCAAGTAATTTCCTTAGTCTTTTGCATTCTTTATTATTTCCTATTTTTATTATATTTTATTAAGTTTTAGTTTTAATTAAAAATCAAGTACTCAATTCGTAGGTTAGATAATAGAAGAGAAGTAATTACTAGTATTTATTGTCTTCGTAAGCGACCCGTACTTGCCTGTGCTGGCTACAGCTACATCATAGACCGTCAAGATCTCACCTTGCCTTAAGTTAATGTGATTTAAAAACTTAAGAAAAAAATGGTTACTACTTCAACATTAGCACTAAAGTAACAGCATACGTGGTAACAATTTATCCCATGCCAAAATAACTACTTTTATTTTTAAAAGCATTAGCTATAGATTGAATAATATGGGTGATTGGACAAACTTTTGCATTAGTGTCCATGCACCTCAAAATGAATAATTCTTTCAAAGAACATTTTTTTACTTTCCTATTTATCAAAAAAAAATTTGGCACATAAACTTATGCAGTAATAAATGCTCAAGAGTAAGAATGGCAATATTATGAGCATTTTGAACATCAAAGTTATCCAACCCAATTAAATGTTTCCAATACCTTTTAGCACAAAAATCATCATATTTTTCAATTATGTTCAACTGAGAAGATCCACTAATTTCGACCAAAAAATCATAATTCAAATGATATGGTTGACCCCTCAATCGAAACCAAAATTCGGTCAAATCCTGTGGCATAAATTGTAAGGTAGTATAAAATTCAAAGGTTAATTCCTTATTCATAATATAATAAGAATCAATAAATTTGTCCCATTGAATTTTATGACTCAAATTCTCAACCTTGTCTTTTAATCCTAGATTTTATAAAAATGTCAAAATCATAATATTTAAGGGCACTAACAACCTTCGAGTTAAGAGTTTGGAATCAGATGCCTTCATCTTTCGAATAAATCAAAACAGGAGCTTTAAAGTCCGTAGCCCTATCATGTGCTCCTCTCCTTGCCACTTGTGCTTTTACATTCGATTGTGATTGTTTAGCATTTTTTTTTATTCTTGGCATCGTAAATAAGTGTATACCTATAAAATAAACTAAAAATGCAACAAAATACACCAAAAACACCCAAAAAAAGTTGAATATGTCAAACAACTATAAGATTTTGTAAAAACCACTCCAAAAATGTAATATTTGTGTGGAAATTATGAAATATATATAGGAGGAATGAAAATCTAGTTGAAAGGTGCAAGAACATGTGAGATAAGGTGTGTGCGAAAGATCAGAAAAGATGAAGATATAGTGTTAGGGTTGAAGAAAGAGGGGTAAAATGGGGTTTAGCAAGTGAAATTTACCTTTTGGCTTTGTCTGACCGCATATCATGATCATGACATGGTGAACCAAATTTCAACCATGATCATGACATGATAAAATTTGTTACCCTTATCCCATTTCGTCATTTTTTCTTCATTTAACCTTTGTTCTTGCTTCTCTAACTTATACTAATTTTGAAAATAAGAAATTTAGCCATCTAGACCACTCAAAAAACATTAAAAATAAAATCCTAATACTAGAATTCAATATGAACCTAATTACCAAAAATAAAACCCTAACATATTTTATAGTTGTATATATAGATTTTAACTTGATCTCTGTGAAAGTTTCTTGAGAAAATAGTGAATAGAGCTTGAGTTAGGCTTGTTTCCCTAATATTGCCTGTCATAGACCCCTATGCTGGAATATTTTAGATGGAGTGTTTCCACTGAAGAGGAATCTGTATTTTAGCCATATATTAATCTGTAGATATCCAAATGGGATTATTTTTAATTTTTGTTAAAGTAGAAACATATGGATACAATTTTCATGAAGTTATTGAATTTGAATTCTATCTCTAAGGGTTTCAAAATTTAGATTGAAGTTGAGTACTGGGTTCTATCATTGTTTGAGAACAGTCTGTAGTATTTTGGGTATAACTAGCATAATACTGAACCAAAATGCATGAACTTGTTGTTGTTAGAAGTCTAAGACATAGAGGAACATTTTTAGGAGAAGGTGTTACCTAAATACCTCATTTTCTAGGTCACAATGATTATACAAAATTGACCTAAAAACTGAGTTGGAAAAGCTTAAAAATGGGAATGGTTATCAAGTGAAATATGCTCCTTTTATATGTGGTTTGACTTGACAAATGGTTAGGTGCTTTCCTGTAATTCATCTAAGCTTGAATGAAGCTTGAATTTAATTTATTGGATGATGGATAAAGTGATTAAATATGTGATAGACATATGATTGACGATATTAGCTTAACTAAGTTCTTTGATCTATAAACCAAAGCATAAGCTTAACATACACAAATGATAATGTTAGTGGTCAAGTGATGTGATTAGTGATAAATACCCAAGATAGTCAATTAAGCATGCATTGAACATGATACATATACTTTTGCATGGTTAAACAATGAAATGATTGATCAACTTAGTAATATGTGGATTATGTGTGTTGTATGATACAAAAGCACAAATTGACCAACAACATCCAGACACTACTGTACCATCAAGGCAATAGGTCACTTGGAGTATATTGTGAGTTAACCTAGATGTGTCAACTCAATTATATATGCTTTTCTATTTGAGTTGTATGTGTAATGAGTTAACTTAGATGTATTTCATTTGTTTAATTTTTACGTATTAAACAGTTACTGCTGTGATTGTGAAAATTCGGACATTAATTGTCCGAGATGATCATTACTCGGGACTGTATTGGAAGTACTCATTGTTTGTGAATTTGACTAAATAAGTGATACTTAACATTCTTGTTGAATGTTGGACTAAGGTCTAATAATAAATATGAATGTGAATGGAATGAGTAATGCTCAATTGAATGTTGAATGCCATACTTTGACCTGATGATTGTGATATATGACTGTACATTATATGAGATGATGCATTTCATGACATTGATGTACATATTCAGATAAAGGAATTGTGACCAGAGTGACCAGTCTGAAATAAGCCCAGTATCCACAAGGGATATGGGTCAATACTTGAATAAGCCTGGTATCCATAAGGGATGTGGGTTAGTTCCTAAAATAAGCCCGGTATCTACCGGGAATATGGGTTAATACCTGAAACAAACCTGGTATCCACGAGGGATATAGGACAATTAATAGGCACTCGGTCACAACAAGATAAAAATGAAAGTAGAGTCTCATATGCATTGCATATACATATCTTTACGTGTATCATATGAATGGTTGTGAAAAGTTATTGAATTGTGTTAACCCAATATTATACCTTGTATAAATGTTGATGAGATGAATGATTAGATTACTCTAAAATGATTATACAAAATGTTCATATTCATAATGTGTTTATCAAAAATATGTGTATATATATTGTGAATTGATATACACAACTGGAAGATGTGTTAAATAAGATCTGATTCTGAATAACATGATATACATGTGAATTTGGTTATTGCTTGTAATATTTATATCCTGATATGGGTGAGCACATCAATGATAGTTCACTCACTGAGTTTGTAAAACTTACTCCAAAATGGCAATATCTTTTTTTGGCTCAGAGGAGTTACCAATTAGACCAACTGGAGTCTAACCACTGCATTCGGATAAAAGATAGAGGTTAGGATCAGTTATACCTACATATGTCTATAGTCTTTCTCTTGTATTTTAAAATTGTATTCTACAAATATTGTATAACATTTATGAAAATTGAAAAGTGCAATGACTGTATGACTGGAAATGTTTTGTATTAGGCCCAGTTGATTATTAGAATATAAGATGATGTGTTAATTTTTGTAATACTTACGACTAAAAGTGTTTTTAAATAAAATGGGCCAAGAATGTTTCTTTGTTTTTTAAAAATGCATGTGCTATGTAAACGTTTTTGCAATGGGTTTGACTGACTGTCCTAGTATGCCACCCTCGTAGAGTATGTTCTCGAATGGTGATGATAGGTTTGGGAATATGCCCAATGAGATTGGGGTACTATAGGGTGCTTCGGTCCTTACTAATATATCTTGATGTATTTGAACATCCGACTCCTCTATCTCAGCTTCTGCCATATACTTAACTTCGTACACCTTTGCAACTTCATCGTCTATCTTAGCTTCCTGATACTTAACTTCTTCAAAGAATCTCTCCTCTTGCTAGTTAATACATTCATATATAATATCAATCTTTATGCAAGAGGTGCTTTCTTTCAAATTTTTCAAGAATTTTTTCATATAGAATTCCACTTGATCCTCACCAATCCAAAGTGTTAGTCTTCCTTCATGAACGTCTATTAATGCTCTCCTAGTGTTTATGAAATATCATCCAAGAATTAGTGGATAGTTCCTATCCTTTTTAAAATCTAAGATTATGAAGCCCAGAGGGATAATGAACTTGTCCACCTATATTAAAACATCTTCCACCACCACAAACTACTCTTAATTGATTAATCTTTCAACTGAATAGGCATCAAAGTTGGCTTCACCTCTCCTATCCCTAATTTTTTAAATATTGACAAAGGTATAAGATTTATACTTACGCCTAAGTCCTATAAACACTTAGCTAACTTAAATTCACTAACCATATAAGGTATTGTGAAACTTTTTGGATCCTTAAGCTTGGAAGGCATGTGACTGGTAATAATGGAGTTATAACTTCCAATTAATGTTACCGTTCGATTATCTTTCGAAGTCTACTTCTTTGATAATATGTCTTTCAAGGACTTAGCATACTTGGAAATATATTTCAATGGCTCTGTAAATGATAAATTAATTTGCAAAGTCTTCAACTTCTCTACGAACTTTGCAAATTTTACATCCATTTTGTTCTTTTGCAATCATTAGAGGAATGGAATCTTGGGTAGATATAGTAGAGGGGCAACATAAAGAGGTTACTGACTCTTTTCTTTATATGTTTTCTTTGTTTCTTAATCCTCTATGAGGTGGGTTGCAATTTGTTTATTTGTTGGTGGCTCAAGCTCTTTCCCATTTCTATGTGTGATTACGTTGAGTTACTCCTTTAGGATTGCTTTAGTATTACTCGGGAGACTCCCTAAACTTCTTATAGACAATGTGTTCACAAGTTGGCCCATTTGAACCTCCAAGATATGAATGGAAGAGGCATAGTTTTTAGCTACCTATTTAAACTTCCCTTTTATACTTATGATTGTATCCATAATCCTGTATAATTTCGAGTCATTGGTGCTAGACTTCTCTTGTTGAAATCTATATAGATCTTAGTTTCTTATTTGATTATCCACATTGTTTGACTGAGAAAATTTTGGGTGGTTCCTCCACCCAGGATTGTACATGTTAAAGTAGGGGGTTGTTTCCTCCTCCTCGACCAAATTGTGTGCCCATATATTTGAGTTACTCCATATTGTTATTTTTCTTTAAAAAGCAGTTATTAGTAAATGATTAACTTGTCTATAAAATTCACATCCATAATAAATTTCTTTAACTGGAGTAGATGAGGAGGCTTGTAGGTTGTTCAGTTGTTTTGTTAAATTGTCGATAATCAGACTGTAATATTATCAGTACGTCGATAACAATGACTACCTTTTAATCTCAAAAAGTGGACTAATGTCTGCTTCTGTTCGGAGTCTTAAGACAACTGTTATTCACAATCTCCTCTAGTAAGTCCTCTACTTCCTCAACTATCTTCCTCATCAGAGATCCTCTAGAAACTATGTCGATAATGACCCTCATAGGTTGATTAAATCTGTTATAAAATTTTTGCAAGAGAAATTCCTTTCCTTTCAAGATGAGGACGTCTCCTTTGCAAGTCCTTGTAATACTCTTATGCTTCAAATAATGACTACCTATCATTTCGCTGGAAATTAGCAATCTCCTTTATCAACCTCGTGTTTATTCAGAGGGAAGTATTTTTCCAGGAAGGCATGCACTAACTACTCCCATGTCGTGATGTTTGTTAGGTTTAAAGAGTTATACCATGCTTTGGCTCTATTCCTTAGTGTGAAGGGAAAAAGCCTCATCCTAACGGCATCTTCTGATATTCTATTATATAAAAAGGTCTCACATATTCCTCGAAAGTTTGCTAGATAAGCATTAGGATGTTCATTAGCTAGCTTGTAAAACTGCACATTTGTCTATAGCATATTCAGCAACACTGACTTCATCTCCAATGACGTTGCTTAAACCAATGGTTGAGTGATGCCTTGATGTGTAGTGTTAAACCTTGGTCTCATGAAATCCATTAGGGTTCACTGGTAGACTCTATGATTAAACTCCTCAGACATTGTTTCACTGCTAAACTCTATGATTAAACTCTTTGGACATTGTTCTTTTGATCTCTTTTTGATTTCTCGCTCTTTGAATCTCATTCTTGTCTTATGATATCAAGATTTAAAGTTTCTTTGATCTTGCTTGAACTTTGAGTAATTCTTGTGTTCATGCAGTCATAAGGACACAAGATTAGCAAAAAATTCCATTGATCAAAGGAACTCAAATAGTCTTAAATTAAATCCCTGATAACGATGCCAAAAATTTGTTAAGCAAGTTGTACGTCTAATAATAAAAGCCTTAATACATTGCAAGTATACCGATAGTATCTTATAGTACGTAAGGATTATCGTTACCAAAGGTGTAAGTAAGGTTTTTCCACTTTGATTGGTTCCAAAAATGCCCTCGAAACTTAAAACATATGAAAAACCTCATGTCTAGAAAGTCTTTATAATGATCGTGACATGGGTGTCACGATTATGACCTTGGGAAATTTCTCTTTGTCACGATCATAATATGGGAGTCACAATCATGACCCTGCCCATGCAACCTTATAGACATCCATCTTTGTTGTTCTTCAATTATCTGAGTTCCAACATGAACAAACACATCAAACACCTCAAGAAATATAAAATTAAGATTGAAATAACGCTCTAAACAACACAAACACTTAAAATATAAACAGACACTCATATAAACACAGTTCTAAACCTATACATAAGATAATCATCTAACAAGCACCTAAAAACACAATAAAACTCCTATCAAAATATAGTATAAATTATACCTATCATTTAAGGCTCTTAGCTTCTCTGCCAGATTGAGCATTATAAGCTCTTGATTTTTCTTTGTTTTCTTTTTTGTGTTTTTATCATTTAGCACCTTTTACATATTACCTTTCATTTCGATTTTGTTAATTTTTTTGTAAATTTTACTCAAGTTTATTTGTTTGTTTAGAAATTATTGTTATTTAATTTGTGTTTTCCTTTTAAACTTAAATGCTTTTATTATGTTTTCTTGTACTGTGTTTACTGTACTAGGTGATTATGATTTCAAATAGAGGTTAATGCGGTTTGTTAATTGATTGAGATTTTCATGTTTGAGTAGTGTCTTTTTTCCTTTGAGTCTTATAGTCAATAATCTCTATAAAGTTCTTTCAAAGTTCCTTTTAAGTATTTCTTTCTTTCTTTCTACTGTTAATATTTATCTTCTAGTTTTGTTTTTCGTATAGCTTATATGATTTCTATTTTTAACTATTATATTAGTTCCTTTTTTGTGGCTTACTACTTGTTCATCCCTTTTATTTAGC
Source organism: Erythroxylum alaternifolium (assembly GCA_027478495.1). Classification (NCBI taxonomy): domain Eukaryota; kingdom Viridiplantae; phylum Streptophyta; class Magnoliopsida; order Malpighiales; family Erythroxylaceae; genus Erythroxylum; species Erythroxylum alaternifolium. Next base: position 55,563,584 of record JANIIA010000192.1, read on the forward strand.
TTTATTTATTTTTAAGCTCCAATCATTCTTAATTCTCTCAAGTAATCTTAGCATCGTTTAGGGCCTTGTTGTATATATCGTGTATAGCTTATATAGGGCATTAGGGTAGAAGTAGTTTCCTTGACTTCCTATGGTGCATTGATAGGTGTGCATTAGTCTATGTTTTTCCATGTAAGTGGCATGTGTTTTTTTGCATACTTGTTGATTTTTGTTATAGTTTAAGATTCATTTTGTATAGTTTTGCTTAGTTTGACTTCCATTGTTGTTCTTTTATGTTTAATGTTAATTTAGGGTAAGAATTGACTATTTGTTATGTAGGAAGGAAGATCGAGCAACTTAAAGATTGAGCTAGAAATCAAAAGGAGAAGAAAAGAGGAAGTGTTCTGCGGCAAATTCCAATTCCCACGATCGTGGGAATTACAATCTGAAGGATTATGTGGGCCTCATCAAATTTAGGTTTTTGGACCATAAAAGCATCATTAAGCCTCCATCTTGGAGGGGACGAAACCCTTCTGTAGAAAGACCATCTTTAGAGTAAAGAACATATGTTTGGAGCCTTAAGGAAGGTTGAAATCAAGTGTCATCGTCAAGATTGGGCAAATTAGCACATCAACACCAAAATTTCTAAATTTTGGCAAAGAAGAGAAGGAGTCTTGTTATTCAATTTTCTGTCAATTTCACTTCTTTTATTCTTTGTAAAATGGTTTATTTGAATGTTGATGATGTTATGGAGACCATGTTAGGCTGATTTAGTTTTAGGGATT
>JANIIA010000192.1:55589434-55600502 GCA_027478495.1 Erythroxylum alaternifolium
AATGGTTATAAATAAAATGGGCCAATTTGAGTTATCAACTTTCTGTACTTTATGTTTCATCGATTAAAATGTAATATTTTTTGTTTTCAGTTAAAGTAAGCAAAATGTTTTGAAAAAGAAAAGGTGGGCCAAAATTAATGATCATTGATAAGAGTATTTAAAAAAATATATACCAACTTTTAATTGTTTAGTGATATGGCATACTATTCTTGCGGGGCACGGACTCAGGTATCACCATCAATATCGGGTTCGGATCCAGCGGGAGTGGGGTGTTACATACTCGTTCACAAGCTTAGTAGAGTATTAAATAATACATCAGTTGGGATCATTATGAAATTTTTGTTACCGAAATTAGTTGAGTATACTTCTACTTATGAGTTACATTGTATATAGTGTTATTTCGAGTCATAGCTCTTCCATATATGAAGAAAAAGAAAGAAAAATAAAAAAGAGAAAAAGGAAGAACAATTGAGTAACATAAATAAGTGCAGAGTATTAGTTTCGTTTATATATCTCGAAGTAAGTTTCGATTATCCCAATCTTATACGTTTTTTTACTAATGCTTGTGCTTAACCTTTTTTCCTCTTTACCCAGCTTCCTTTTGATCTATTTATGCATGCAATCATTGTAGAGGAGAACTAGTGTATTAGTATGCCTATGGTAGTGTAGTTTCTTATAGGAAGTTTGAACAAAACACTAACCATTAAACACTTTAGAGAAATGAGTGCAAAACATAAGGAAAATTCATTTTGCATCTTCACTTATATTTGAGTGATGGTGTCAATTATTAAGTTTGCTTATGTACATCAATGAAAAAGTAGTCATGATATGTGTATTAACTTGATATTTGAGTTGACTTAAATTTGAGGGATTGTATGTTTTGACCTTTGTGAAGATGAAATGATAGAATTAAGTGGTTAGAAGAGAGATCTAGGTTAGTCAATTGATCACCCATAAGATAGTTTAATAACTAGTTGAATAGGTTGAGTCATTGAGTAGGTTGAGAGATCATCCAATTGATTCCTTTAAATTTGATTTGGGGACAATTAATTACACCTTGAGAGAGGGTAGTTATTACATTCAGAAATCTAGGGTGAGACACAATTCAATCAATAAAATAGGAGGGAGACAAAATAGGAAAAAACAAGTAATCTCTAGTCTTTAGATTCTTGAATTTTGATTTTTCTGCACGTTGTTGTTGTCTATTGTTTTGAGTTAGTCTTTTAATTTTTATTTAAATTTTTTAGATTATTTTTATTAAACAATTTCATTTCTTAAACAAAGTTTTATTTCAATTAAGTAGTGTCTGGGTATCAATCCCTATGGGATCGATGTCCACTCTTTTAAGCTACAAATCACGACCCATTCACTTGTGATTTTCGAGTGTAAAATAAGTAGACAGGTTTTACCTGACAAGCATTATGGCTAGTCTTTTGATAAGTTTTGGGACTAAGAGGAGAGAAGATGTTAGCATATTGCAAATAGGTTCTTAGAACATCAGGACTCTTATAAGGAAGGCATCAGAATTAGTGAAGATATAAGATAAATATAAGATCCATATAGCATATATCTAGGAGACTAAATCAATAAAGGCTAAATATCAAGAGATCAATGGATTTAAGCTTTGGTACTCTTGGTGTTCGAGGCAAAGGAAAGTTGTAGGCATCTTAGTTTTCAAGGAGCTTAAAATTTATATTTTAGGGGTAAAGAGGACAAATAATAATAATTTGTCTTTAAATATTATGGTAAAAGATATTATTTTCAATATGGTTTATGCTTACACACCTCAAGTAGAGTAAAAGAACATCTTAAGTGTCAATTCTGGGCAGAGCTAAATGAGGTGATTCATCAAATTCCCGTTAACAAGAAATTTATTCTAAGAGGTTACTTTAATGGTTATATGTGGGTATATCAGTAGGACTACTTTGTTGGACTTTTTAATAGCAATTGATTTTATGGTAGCTAACTCATTCTTCAAAAAAGAAAAAGAGGGGCACCTAGTAACTTTTAGCAACAAAAATGGAAAGACTTAGATCAACTACTTCCTTATAAAGCAAAGTGATTGAACTAACTGAAAGGATTGTATTGTGATACCTAATATATATTTAACTCAATATAGATTATTAATCACGAATCTTACAATTAAGGGTTAGAGAAAGAAGAAAAGTTCTTAGAGGATCATTAGAGTTAGGTGCTAAAATCTAAGAAGAGATACTGTGGAATAACTTAAGGATAGAGTATTATAAAAGATAAAAGGAGATACTAACCAAGTGTAAGAGGGAGTAGAAACTTTTTTAAGGAATGATGCTAAAGAGATCTGAAGAGTTTCTAAAGGTCATAAAGGTAGTACGAATGAGTCTTGGTGCTAGAATAAAGAAGTCTAAGGCATGTTAAAGATCAAAAAACACACCTATAAAGCTTTATTGGATATCAACATAGATGAAGAAAAGGTAGCCAATAGATTAAGTTACAAGCTGGCAAAAAACTAGGAGAAAAAGATAGCGTTATAAGCTAAAAAATAGAGCCTATGACAACTTATATCGAAATTGGGAGCTAAGGATAGAGAAAATGATATATTTAAGCAAGCGAGAGGTAGGGAACAAAAAGCAAGAGACTCAGATCAAATTTTTTATATAAAGGATGAAGTAGGAAGGATGCTCATGGATGAAAATGACATTAAGAGAAGATGACAAAGTTACTTCGATAGGCTTTTCAATGACGGTGAAGATAATAAGATTACCTTAGGTGATCTTAGAATATTTAAGAAATACCATAACTTCAACTTTTAATTTCATATCATAAGAGAAGAAATTAAAGGAGCTTTGAGGAAGATGAATAGTGGAAGGGTTGTAGGACCTAATAAGATATCTATAGAGCTATGGAAGAGGTTGGGGAATGAGGGTCTTACTTAATTAGCCAAGATTTTTAATATGATCCACAATTTTGCTAAAATGTAGGATGAGTGGAGACTTAGCACACTATTCCCTCTTTATAAACCAAAGGGGACATCTAAAGCTGTAATAACTATAGAGGCATCAAACTACTCAATCACTTCACGAAGTTATGGAAGAGAGTGATTCTAAAGAAAGTGAGACAAAATACACTTATCTTAGAGAACCAATTTGATTTCATACCAGGGAGGTCTACAATAGAAGCCATTTATTAGATAAAAGCCTAAATTGGGGCTTAACCTTTTTGAGTTTGATCATTTTGGGACTTAAACTTGTAACTTGCTCATAGAAGGTCTAAAATTTCACGAATCTGCTCAATTTAAGACTTTTTTAGACAGAAATTAGAGCATGTTTTACAGGCACCGTTACATGCAGGTCAGTTAGTCTTTAGCCATAAGTCAGTTAGTCTTTATTATGGATTGACCTTGATGCTTTAGAAAAATGGTGCCTCAGGAATACCAATTGAAAAGAGAAAAAGAAAGAATAGGTTCTAGCCAAATTCCCCTAAAAGAACATCTTTATGTCAATGCCATATCCATTCTCCTCCCTGTGAGTAACAACTCTTAAAAATACTTACCAATATGAGTCATTTAAGTATCGATTATCCAAAAATCCTATCACATATTCCAGTGACAGATGACTACTTCTTCACATGTTGGGAATTAGGCAACCAATCTGAAGTTATCGACTCAAAACCAGCAAAATGGTCATGTTACTTGCTACTTCAAGTCTCGAGAAACTTTTCTGTTTGGAAAAATTTTCTCTATAAAGTGTTGAGAGAGACGACACTCGAAATAACACCCACAGTATGATAGGTCCTACTCTAAATTCATGCACCAACAAGAAGCAAGACCATTTGGAGTCCCTACCTGAACTGGACTCTCTCTCCGACCATAGTTTCAGCCTAGTTGGCCTTATTCTTAGCTAGCTCACTGTCCAACGACCAAGCTTCAACAATTGTTCTCAACTTCACTAATCAGTGCTACAAGTTATACCAACTCTCATGTCCTCTTCTTATCATCATAATTCAACATCCTTTTCCCTTATCAGCTACTGTAAAACCTTACCTAAATTATGAAATGAACCTTGAGAAGAGTCACAGATGAATTATATGCATTTTTCTTGTGTTTATGGATACCTTCTAAAGTACGTTGAGCCTAAGAAATAAAGACTAATAGAAATTGTCCCACTATGGACTGGTTTCTAGTTTGAATAGTAGACTAGTGTATGCCCTGAATTGACAATTCTATGAGTAATTTTTGATCAAGCATGAGGAACATGAAGATAGATAACATATGTTTCCATTTGAGATCTATGTAATGGGATTTTGAGCTTATAGAGTACGATAATTCTAGCAACCCATCTTCCAAATTTTGCTCTCACGGCAGGACCAATTTCCCAATTAATAGTTCCATCAAGAGTGCATTCTTCTTTAGTGTCTTTAAACACGACCTGAACATCAATATATTTTTTGAATAAGTGACCAATTTTAAACAATCTTTAATCGATAATAATAATTATAAGGGGCATGATGCATCATCATCCCGTGTCAATCGTTAGAAACAAAAAAGACAAACATTTGTTTTTAAGTTAGTTTAATGCTCTTATCAGCTAAAAGAACTACAGGAAACTGGAGTTTCAATAAATGCTTGTGGGGTTGCGTCAGATTTGCACATAGTAAAGAAGAAATTAACATGTATACATATACAAAAAGGAGCTTAAGCTTTTACCAACCTCCTTGGACCCTTCCAAACAAGCCATTGACAAACTCGGTATAAACCAGGACTTCTTTTATTGTAATGCACAAGTGAAGTACTGTAATAAGTTTGCACAGTAGTAGGGAAGGCAAAAAAGATGAGAGAAGACGTTGGTATATGAATTAGATAAGGTAGGAAGGGGGTATAAATAGAAGATGGAAGGGTCACATGAATGGTGGAGAGACACCCATATGGAATAAACAAATCTAAATTTTAGTGGTGCATTTTTTTATTTCCTTTTAGCCTTCTGTTAAGGATCTGTCATCTGTGAGTTGTCTCATTCGTCACTCTTTCTCTATCGTGTGACATAGTGAAGTCATGGTCCCTCGTCACAAGCTACAAGTTGTCATGTGGCATATGGTCAAGAAGATTGGGTACTTGAACCCGTAATTGCTCAGTAATTACTTGTTCAGCAAGAGCACACCTATGTTGGACGAGTACCACGTCCTGACTAGCCTCAATATGAACAGACACAACGTGATTGTCATCATGTTCTTTGACTACTGGTGGAGAAGTAGATATAGAATAGTGGATCTATCCAGGGATGGTTAAAATCAGAGATTCCATGGTGGTCTCCATGGATATGTAGGAATGTATTAAACGAGGGCTAACACCTGACGCTAGTGGCGTGACTGGTGACTAAAGACCTATAGTTAAAGACTAACTGACCTATACGTAACGGTGCGTGTAAAATATGTCTTAATTTCTATCTAAAAAAGTTTTAAATTGAACAGACTCATGAAAATTTAGACCTTTTATGAGCAAGTTACATATTTAAGTACCAAATTGATCAAACTAAAAAATGTTAAACCCCAATTTGGGCTTTTAGCCATTATTTATCTCCTTAGATGATTAATGAAATATTATAAGGATAGACAGAAGGACCTGCACATAGTTTTCATTAATTTAGAGAAGACTTATAATAAGGTACTTAGAGAATTCATATGGAAGTGTTTAGAAGCTAAGTGAATTCCTATTACTTATATATTGATTATTAGGGATATATATATATCGAGGTGTTAATATTATAGTAAGAACAATGGGAGGTGATATAGAGCATTTTCCTTTTAATATTAGACTATAATAGGGATCCTTATTGAGCCCCTTCCTATTTGCAATAGTTATAAATAAGCTTACCAAGAATATCTAAAGGGAGGTATCATGGTGTATGTTGTTTGTTGATGATATTGTTTCAGTGGATGAAACAAAAGAAGGTGTTAATGACAAGTTAGAACTTTAGAGGGATATGATAGAGTCAAAAGGCTTTAAATTAAGTAGGACTAAGACAAAGTACTTAGAGTGTAACGTTTCAGGCCTCAAGCTTGCAACCTATATGGAGATCAAGATGGTACTGAAGTTATATCAAAAAAAGATGTTTTAAGTTCCTTGGATCCATGATTCAAAGTAGTGGCGAAACAGATGAAAATATAGTTCACTGTATCAAATTAGGATGACTAAAAGGAAGGCCTTAAGAGTTTTATGTGAAAATAAGATACCACTCAAGCTAAAAGGTAAATTCTACTGTTTAGCGATTAGGTCAACTATGTTCTATGGAGCAAAGTGTTGGCCTAACAAAAAAGTGCAAATTTATAAGTTAATGGAAGCAGAGATAAGGATGCTCCTTTGGAAGTGCAACCTTATAAGAAGAGATAAGATCAAGAATGAAACGGTAAGAGACAAGTTGGGGGTGGCTAACATTGATAGTAAAATGGACATAAGGATTAGGTGGTTCAAACATGTTAAAGGAGACATCCTGATACCTCAATAAGGAGATGCAAGAAGATTATACCTTAAAACTGTAAAAGAACGAGAGGAAGACTTAAAAAGAATTAAGAGGACTTGATCAGGTATGATATAGCCCTATTATAGCTTATCAAAGACTTGGCCCTTAATAGGGAACTTAGGCAAACTAATGTACAGGTTGAGGATCCTATATAGAGAGGTCCTTCTTTTTTCATAAGTCTTTTGAAACTTCTACTTATATTTTTATGACTTTTAAAGAACCTCAACACATTTGTTTATAGCACTTGTTCCTTTAATTATTTTTATTTTATTTTTAATTATTTTTTGTTCTATTTACTTATTGATTCTCTTTCTTTTTTATTTATTTACTTACTTTTATCTTTATTTTTATTTTATTTTCATTTTTATTATTTTTCATTTCTTCTCAATTATGTAGTTATTTATTTATTGTTTTCTTCTAACTGCTTTCAAAAACATTTTTCCCTTTTTCTTTTAATGTAGGCCTATCAAAAATAAATTTTCTACTAGTTAGAAGTGAAGTGCATACTACTGGACCTTCCTAGATCCTGCATCTTATTGGTATCTTACTGGGACTTTGTTATTGTTGTAAATAATATATCAACAATAATAGCATTAATTATTTCATTAAATTTAAGAATTATCTCCAACAAATGTGATTTATTAATTATCAAATGAGATTATATATAGAATAAAATATAAATATTTACTTATTAGTTTTAGAATTACTAATATAATTGAATTATTAGCATTTCTTAATCTAGGTTTAATTATACTTCAAATTTTCAAAAGACCATATATTAGAAACTTTTTTAAAGATTGTATTTATCCTTTTTAATTATTTTAACTTGTTGCTTCCAATAATTTAACCTCTTATTTCTTAGACTTGGTTTCTATATGTTTGGATAAGACTATTTTTATGTATCTTTTTTCACTAATAATACAAAAAATTCTCATCTTTGATAGCAAAAGCATTAAGATGATATTAAAATTAAATAAATTACCATAACAATACAGTATAATTAAAAATATAGTACCTCAAAATATTTTTAAAAATGTGTGTAAGGTAAATCAGTTCAAACAGATGTTTATAATACAAATATGCTTTCAAATTCTTAAGGCAATCAAATTTTAAATGGTTATTACATGTTTCTATAAGCATTATTGTAAGAATTAGCATGATGCAATCCTTAATAAAATTAGGATATAAATGTTCAAAGCACTATGTCGCATTTTACATTATAATTTTAACTCAAATTTTGCATAAAATCACTAAAACTATATTGGTGTTCAAATAGAATTAATTTTATAATGATAATCACTCCATTAATAATATATAAATATGTCAAACTTCAATTTTATTTATAGAATTCATTTTATAATGATAATCATTTATACCATAACTTTAAACTCTTACCATGTTCAATGCAATTACTCAAACTGCTTTTACTTTTTCCTCCTCTCCTCTATTAATAACTCAACATGTTGTTCATGCTTCTAATTGCTTCTTCTTTTCTCCCCTTACCTTCATATGCTTTTTCTTCTCTTAATTTGCAAATAACTTCCCTTCTCACCCTTTCACAATAAACTTAGCCTACTCTTCTCTTAGCTATTTTCTTTTTTTCATTTTTTAAGCCTTTAATATTAATGAGTTAAAATTTTATTACTTTTAGCAAGAAATCCTTCTCCCTCTCCTCCCCATATATGCCTATCCCTCATTTGTCCTTTTCTCACCTATCCAAGTCATAAGCTTAATTGCATACCACCTACCAGACCTCAGTAGATATAGACACATAAGCCCCGACCTTTAGAAATGTCAACAATAAAAGATCATAGTGCCAAGTTGTGAGGGGACTCCACTTTTAAAGTGAAGTTGCACTACTGTCCGCTAGAGTAAATGGATGTTAATATCATAGTTGCTCCAATAATTGAGACCCTAAAAGAAGGTGTTAAAATTGGAATATGACACATTTTTTAAAGATAAAATACCCCCTTTCCTAATTATGAAAGCTTGGACACAAAAACAATTAACAAAATATAACCTAGATAAAGATAAAGATGGAAATATTGAGAATTCACCTAGCTTATCTAATGTTAGTAAACTTGTGATAAGTTAAAGGTGAAAAAATTAGGAATTCACCTAATTTATCCAATATTAGTATGTCACTAGAAATTCATTTTGAAAACACTCCTATAGAAGTCAGTGAGGAAGTAGGAGCAAAAATATCCTTAAGCACCACCAATAACCATTAACATGTTGAAAGGAAGTAGGAGCAAAAATATCCTTAAGCACCACCAATAACCATTAAATGATACTAAGACGGAATGCGAAGGTAATCCAAGAAAATAAAACTTAGAAAGCTTTTTTCTTCCCAAATCAAACAGATTTTTGTCCAAGCAATGGTTCACAACTTCCACAAAAAGGAAATAGAATATAAAAATCTCCCTCGAAGTGGCAATAGTTTATGGAATTTTAGGGACTTAATTGTCCCTTAAAGTATCTAGCTCTTAAGAATTTCATTACTAATAAACCTTTTCTATTTTTGTTTATGGAAATCGGGCTAGAGGATGATAAATAAGAGCACCTTAAATTCTTGAGGAACCATTGGGAAGTTATCACCAATCATTAGATCCATTACAATAGAAGATTTATTATTGCCTATGATAATGAGAAGATTAAGATTGTACACACCATTATAGCTAACCAACTAATTCATGTATTAGTGTCACTGAAGAATGAGCATATTGAGTTATAAGTAACCTTTGTTTATGATCAAAATATTATCTTGCTTTTTGAAACATGCTCATAGACATGGGTTCATCTATCAATTCCCTTGGATCATTTTAAAAGATTGTAATAGCATGCTTCATCCCTATAAAACTGAGGGAAACTCATAAAAACACACTTAAAAGATTTCAAAAAACATATATAGCCAATACTTAAATTTCAAATTTTAGGATGAAAGTGAACCTTTATACATTGTGTAATAATCAAAAAGGAAGATGATTATTAAGGAAAACATTAGATAGAGCATTGGTTAATTTTAAATGGATGTAAGCATTCCTTGATAGTAAGGTTACATTTTTTATCATTTAATTCAAATAATTCATCTATAGTGTACAGATTACGAACTTCATTATTAAAAGAAAATCTCCATTTTGATTTAATAATTTCATGCCAAATATAATAAGATTTTAGGAAGTTATTCAAGGAGGGCTCAAACTTGATGTACAAGGTTATAAACTATACATTTTATTGAGGAAGATCTAAAAGTTTAAAAATAAACCCAATTCCCTCAACTTCGATAAAGCTCACAACTCTCAGAAGTTATTTATGTAAAGGAAAAGCTTAATAAAATCTAAACTTTGCTTTATTTGAATCCCTCTAAATCAGACCTCCCAGAAAAGAAAATAACACTTTAAAACTACACTTAGGCTCCAAACATCAATCATTACCTCTTAATGTAAAAATTAAGAATCCTTTAGTTAAAGGATGGAGATAAAAACTCTAATTTTCTTTATAAAGTTATTCTCTCAAGGTCCAGTACTGACATGATTGTGTCTCTAAAGAATGATTTCAATTCACTTATTACCTCTTAAATGAGTTCCTTTACAAGGCTTTTACTTTCACACCTAGCTTTTTGGGAATCCTTATAGATTATGCTTCAACTTTTTAGTTTAACAGTTCCATTATACAAGGTTAGATCACTCCTGAAGAATCTAAGTCCCTCTTTATTCCTTTTAACGAATCAAATGTGGATAGAGCTTTATTTTGTCTATACTTTAATAAAGTACTAGGTTAGATGGCATAAATGCTTTCTTTTTCTAGAGAACTTGACCAATTACTAAAAACCTAGTGATAAATGCAATCTTTGAGTTCTTTAATAATGGAAAAATCTTAAGGGAGATAAATAAGAATTTTATTTGTCTCATTCCCAAAGTGCAAGCTCCTAATTCATTAAAGCAATATAGGTTAATTACCTATTACAACGTAATCAATAAGATTATATCTAAGCCCATTACAGTGATATTGAAATTCATATTATCTTTATACATCGATGATTATCAGGGTGCATGCATCATAGGAGGCAAATAGGGGATAACATCTTGCTTGTTTATGATATATTTAAGAACTACAATAGTAAGCATGCTACTGAAAATTATGCACTTAACATTCATTTCCACAAGGCATTTGATTCCCTTAATTGAAAAACTTCATCTTGAATACACTCAAAAAATTTAACTTCCCAGTAATGTTCATTGGTTGGATTGAAAAATGTGTTACAACAGTTTCTTACAGTGTTTTGGTCAACAAGGAGCCAACCAAGCTTATTAAAGGAGTAAGGGGATTGAGGTAAAGCAAACTATTGTACCCCAAAAATTTTTTATTTATTATCGATTTATTTGTTTAATTATTTAATTATGATTTGTTTGTTTATTTATTTATCTTATAATTGGGTCATTAAATTTAGTAAGCATGAATAGAGAGTAGAATTAGATAGAAAGATTAGAATTAAGTTTGAATTAATATGGGAATGTTATAATTGAGTTAGCTTAAGGAGTTAGTAGATAAAGACAAAAGAAGGGGTAAATGGATAT
>JANIIA010000192.1:55621043-55634855 GCA_027478495.1 Erythroxylum alaternifolium
ATGAATATGTCACAGACACTTTCAATAATCCTAAACCACTCCAATTTACCAAAAAGACCAAAATACCCTTTCCAATTAGTGAGGGGATGTTACATCCTGACCCTCCACATCCTGAGCAGTCTCGAAGCCAGAAGAAGAAGCAGCGGAGGAGGAACGGAGTGCACCAGCAGAGTTTGATCGATTTCAACAAATCCTCGACCAGATGGACTCCAACCAATGGCAAATGACATCCCAACTTAATAAGCTTGGCACCTAAATGCGGCAAGTCCATAAAGAGCAACGCAGCCTGAAGAAGAGATTCTTCAATTTCTGTCATTGTAACAATTTTGAAGCTCCTTCACCAACACCGTCACTACCATCATCTCAATAAGCTTTTCTTACCCTTTTACTTTTAAATTTTGTTGTTTCTTTTGTTTGATTTCAATTCATTTCATGTTTGTTTTGTTTCATGTCATTTTCTTTTGTTTGGTTTACTGTCATTTTTGTTTAGTTTGATGTCATTTGTTAGTTTCCATTTCTTTTGTTTGGTTTAAGGTCAATTTACCTTATTTTGTGGTTGACTTGTCATATTGACGACAATGTGATCTTTAAGTGTATGGAGGTGACATTGACTTTCTCAATTGCATTGTTTACATTTTGTTAAATAGAATGCATGTTTAGGCATATTTGTGCTTTGTGTCAACAATGAAACCACGGTTGAATCATTCGAATGGATATTGCCATGAGATTCTTTCATGCTAGGTGGAATTAGACTGAATGCATGCTTGAACTCAGACTAGGTTACTTGAGTAGAAAGTGAATCATATAGAGTGATAAAAAGTAGTTTGTTACATAAGCTTAGTCATAAATTAACAGTTGAGTTGAGCAATGAGGTAGTGTAAAGATGCATAATGAGTTTTGATTTGAGCTAATGTGAGGATTGAACTAGATGACTCCATCCATAGTCATTCTGTTTCTTGTTAAGTGATACTTTCTTAGGTTATTACCTTCAGAACTTGCTTTTTCGAGTCTACTAGATGCATGCTTAATAGAGATGATTAAGGCTCTTTTTGTATTAACCCTTAGCTTAAATGACCTACCCTTTGTATTATCCCTTGCGACTCCCATTGAGCCTTAACCTTTGTTTCTCGAAAACACCAAAATTTTTAAAACCTTAAACCTCATTAACCTACCCATTCACAAGCTTAGTAGAGTGTTAAGTAATACATTAGTTGGGATTGTTGTAAAAATTTTACCAAGATGAGTTGAGTATATTTTTGCCTGTGGATTACAATGTATATAGTGTTATTTCGATTTATAGTTCTTCCATATATTTAGAAAAAAGACAAAAAATGAAAAAAAATGTGAAAAGAAAAAGGAGGAATAAGTGAGTAGCATCAATAAGTGTAGAATATTAGTTACATTTGTATATCTCGGAGTTATGTTTTATTATCATGTTTTATCTACTTGTTACTTTACGAATGCTTGTGTTAACCTTTTTCCCTCTTTACCCACCTTAACCCTTACCATATTACAACCATAAACAAGTCCTTTTGATCTATTTATGTATGCAATCATTGTAGAGGAGAATTGGGGTATTAGCAAGCCTATGGTAGTGTAGTTTCCTATAGGAAGTTTGAGCAAACACTAACCATCAAACACTTGATAGAAATGAGTGAAAACTGTGAGGAAGATTCATTTTTACATCTATACTTACCTTTGAGTGATGGTGCCAATTGTTGAGTTTGCTTATGTGTGCCAATGAAAAAGTAGTCATGATATGTGTATTGACTTGATATTTAAGTTAGCTTAAATTTGAGGAATTGTATGCTTTGATCTTTGTGAAAATGAAGTGATAGAATTGAGTGATTGTATTTATTTTGCTTGAGGACAAGCAAAGATTTATGTGTGGGGATATTGATAGTTGTGCATTAGTCTATGTTTTTTTAAGTAATTGGCATGTGTTTTCTTGCATAATTGTTAATCATTGTTGTAGTGTAGGATTCACTTTGTATGTTTTCATTTAGTTTGATTTCCATTGTTTTTCTTTTATGTTTGATGTTAATTTAAGTTAAGAATTGATTATTTTTATGTAGGAAGGAATATTGAGCAACTTGGAGATTGAGCTAAAGATTAAAGAGGAGAAGATACTAGGAGACTCTCTACTACCAATTCCCACGACCGTGGGAATCATGCTAATTCCCACGATCGTGGCAATCATAATCTATGTCATTATGTGGGGCTTTATTAAACTTAGGTTTTTGGACTATTAAAGGGGAATTAAGCCTCCATGATTAGGGGGAACAAAACATTCTATAGAAAGAGCCTCTTTAAGTGAAGAACACAAGTTTGGAGCCTTAAGGACGGATTGAAGTCAAAGATTATCATTAAAATTAAGGAAAACATCACATCAACATCCAAAATTCTAGATTTTGGCAAAGAAGAGAAGAAGTTTTTAAATTCAATTTTCTGTGTTTTTCTTTCTTCTAATCTTTGTAAGATGAATTATTTATGTGTTGATAATGTTATGGAGACCATAAGTGGCTGATTTAGTTTTAAGGATTGCTTTTGAACTATTTTTTTAAAACTCCTATTTTATTGAATTGAATGCCAGTGTCTTTGATAATTGTTGATTTTATTTGTTATCTTGCAACAAATCGAGAGAGTGAGTAAGATTATTTGTGTAGGAATGTACAACGATAGTTGGCAACCTATATATGTACAATCATCACGTTAATTGATTGGATAGAAGAGAGATCTCGGCAAATTCGATTGATCACCTATAGGATAGTTTAATAACTAGTTGAATTGGTGGAGTCATTGGGTAGGTTGAGAGATCGTTCAATTGATTTCATTTTATTTTATTAGGGACAATTAATTATATCTTGAGACAGGGTAATTAATACATTCAGAAATCTTAGGTAAGATACAATTCAATTAATAAAATAGGAGGGAGACAAAATAGGGATAAAATAATCTCTAGTCCTTAAATTCTTGATTCCAATTTTCTGCATCTTAGTTTTGTCTATTGTTTATCATTAATCTTTTAAATTTAGTTTAATTTTCCATATTAGTTCCATTAAACAATTTTCTTTTTTAGACAAAGTTTTGTCTAAATTAAGTGGTATCTAGGCATCAATTTCTATGGGATCGATATCTGCTTTTTAACTACAAGTCACGACCCGTACACTTGCAATTTTTGAGCATAAAACCAGTAGTGTGTGTTGCAAGTCACGCACAAACAATAAGTAATTCAAGTATTATTTTAAGTGTAGATAATTAAGAATTGTCATTTTTTGTTCATTTGTAGATTATGAAATATTATTCTCCAAATACAATGCTAACTCACTACATTCTTAAATGAATAATTAAACACTTTCAAATTCCGTAGAAATAGATGACATATGTATCTCAGGAATTTCTAGTGTAAATCTGGACACAAATTATAAGGCCACTTACAAAGCCTAATCTTGCTTTTTAGAAGAGATGTTGTACGTCTTTTGTCATGCTCTCAAGAATTAATATAATTTATTTAAATTGTCAAAAAAAATATTCAACATCAAAAATTAAAATATTAGTTAAATTCTAAAAATACATAAATAATATATTATTCAAGCAGTGTAGAATACTTATACCCAAACATATTAGTTGTCATAAATAATTTGGCATTCAAAGATGTATAAAAGTAAAAGAACAAAAAATGGAGGAGGAAGCAATACGGTTGGCAGGACAACTAAATCTAGGAGTAGGTACGAAGCATCCTGAGCTGTATAATTCAAAGGTTATTTCAATCTTTCACAAGAAACACCATTATTTATAGTTGTCAAATTTTTTGTTGATGCGACATTTAATTTTGCTAAAAAATGGCAGCTAAGAAGGTTTATATTTTCAGGTTAATGTGATCTTAAGTAGATATCCTCATTGTATAAAGGAAATAATAGCTTTTTTCCCGCTGATCTTGAGGACCAGGAGTTCCAAAAAACACATTAAAGAGTGCCATTTTTATTTGTTGTCCTTCTATTTCTAATTATATTTAGCAAGATTATATCATATCCAACGACGGAAGCTATCTACTTTAATGTTAATCATAATAAGTTCCACTAAATTGGGTGGAAAATAGTTAAGAGAGCTCATACATATAAGAAGATGATTTAGCTGTATATATATTATACAACCAAATCAGCTTATCAGTAATAGTAACATGTCACCTAGTGCTCCATCCTTGCCTCCATCTCCGTCGGAGGTGATAAAGGACTTCCCTTTGCTATCTACCAACCCTGCACCCTCCTCTCCTCACAGCCCAATTCAGAAGGTAGAAAAATTGACATGGAATTGCATCATAAAAGATCCATAAACTTTTGAAAGCCTAAAGTTCATTTCTGGTGTCACAGAAGGACTAGTCTCCACACTAGAAGCTATGTTACAGTTAGGAGCTACCAAATGGTGGTTATCCCTTATACGCTACTTTCTCGACAAGAGGACGGCATACCTCATTGCTCAATGATGGGTAGATCTCAACTAGAAAAAATGGGATCTCCAAACCACTCTCATCATAAAGGACGACTTGTTCATATTTTAGTTCTTCAGTTGAAATGGTGACAAAACTGATGAATCTTGGGCCTTGGCATATACAAAGTAAATCTTTATTCTTGAGAAAATGGGAAGTGGGTAGGTTTTAAGTTGGATAGAATAGATATTAGAACATTACCTATTTGGATCAACATGCATAAGGTTCCTCTTAAGTATTGGTCGTCGAAAGGTTTAAGTTACTTATCCAACTACATTAGCACACCTCGTGTGATGGATGAGAACATAGCAAACACCAGAGTCTATGTCAAAGTTGAAAGTAGGAAATGCATGCCTGAAAACATCCTTATAATAAGGTATGGTGAATGTGGAAAGTTGATTGAAGACAAAATACATTTGTGTTACCTATGGAAGCCTTATATGAAGGGCAAGGCCAAGGTATAGTTCCCTAAGAAAAACAAACTGAAAAGGAAAACAAAGGTGTAGACAACTCATTTCCCCCATTAGGCACTAAAGAAGTCCTAAATAGTGATAATCATCATCAGCTTAGCAAACAACCTAGAAAGTGCACAAAACTGGAAACCATCCTTTAATGAAAAAATGACAATCAGGATTTGCATGAAACCTCGATGATGAGTGAGAAGAGTTACACTAATCTGGAAGTGATTGATCAGTCCAAGATAATGGAGGAGTGAGTAGATTCATCTGATACAAATATACTAAGTCCCATTATTAATCAACGGCTTAAAGTTATCTCTCGAACAGACTCGCCCATATAGTTGAATATTTGTAGAGATGAAGAAACACAAAACAAGTGATGCACCATGGATATGTCAAACAAGGATTAGGGAGGAGGAAATGTGTCACCCACCAAAAACAACAAGATAGCTTAATCTAATAGCGAGACAAAAATCTCCAAACAAAAAATTGATCATTGGCTTGTAATGGGGTCAAGTAGTAGGAGATTCAAGAGGAAAACCAAACCTAAACTCCCCTCATGATCTATATAATATGGAACGTAAGAGGAATCAAGTGTCCTAATAAATAATTGGCCCTAAAAGACTAACTATGAGTCAATCATATGGCTGTTATTGGTTTGGTGGAAACTAAAATAAAGGAAGAAGTTTTTCGAGGAGGTTTGAAATTTGTACCAATAGAATGGCAAAAATTAAACAATCATGCAAAGCATCCAAATGACAGGATCATAGTTGCACTGGATCCAACTCTTCCGACTTTATCTAATTGGTTTTGCACTGAACAACTCATCCATTATGAACTCATTACAAAAGCAGACAAAATGTTGTTAGCAATTATTATAATATATGCACACAACTAGGAGTTTCAAAGGGCTAGTTTATGGAGGTACTTACACATCATTGAATTGAGCATTACAACTCCTCAGATGCTTGTCGGAGACTTAACTTGTCTTCTTTTTCTAGATAAATCTATTGGGAGAAGAAGTATAACTCGTGAAGATACAAAGGAGGTAATTGAACTCACCTCTTGGCTGGGATTAGTAGACCTCAAATTTTAGGGTCCTATTTATACCTACAACAACCATCAACAGGGTGTAGCTTTGATTCAAAGGAAACTAAATAGATGTTTGGTGAATGATTAGTGGCTCACCAAAATGACAAAGAGTTATGCAGTGTTTAGGGAGCCTCTCTTTTCGGATCACTCTCCAATCAAAGTCTACAATACCAAAAGCTCATGATAAGGAGATCTCCATTCAAGTTCTTCAATTCTTTATTAAAGCATTCAAAACTTGATTCAATTATTACAGATGCTCTTATTATAAGATTTCAATAATCTAAAACATATTAATGTATGCAAATTATAAAGTTCATTAAATCTGAATATATCAAACTACTAGGGGGAGTCATGGATCCTATAAAGACTGATAAAGCGCAAGCTATGAAGGAGCTATCACTTACTCAAAAATAATTAGTAAATGACCATATTGATGTCACACTCATTGAGAAAGAGAAAATGGACCTTAAGAAGTATCTACAAGCTCTTGACACTTGCATTTCACAACTGAGGCAGAAGTATAAAATTCAATGGATCTAACAATGAGATAGAATTTCTAGGTATTTCTTCAATGTGATTCAAGGCAGAAGAAATAGAAACAATATTGTGTCTCTAGAAGACAATAATAGCATAGTGAGTTATGATCAAGAAGAAATGAAAAAGACAGCCAAAAGCTACTTTAAAGCTATAAATGGTGAAACCACCTGCACTACTTACTTTTCAAAAGATCTGCTCAACAGTATGTTTGGTTTCATTAATCTTTCTTATCATTCAAAACTCATCAAGCATTTTACCACCGAAGAGATAAGAAGGGTTTTATTCTCCTTTCATCCTCATAAGTCACTAGGACAGGATGGATTCAATGCAATATTATTTTCAAAGAAATGGAATGTCTTACAAATGCCAGTGATCAATGCAGTGCAAGAATTTGCAAAAGGCAAGTTACTTACAGAGATGAATAAGACTTATCTGGGTTTGGTCCCCAAAAGTCCTAACCCTAAGGACCTGAATAACATCAGACCTATTACTTGTTGCAATGTAATGCATAAGATCATTGCAAAAAGTCCTTTATAATAGGTTGAAGGCTACTCTACGTGGCTTAATTAATCCAAGTCAAGGTGCTTACATTCCTAGTAGAAGTAAGAATGACATCTTTTTATCCCAAGAATTATCAAAGGATTATAAGTCCAGGAAACATATTAAGAGTTTTGCTCTCAAGATAGAGTTCAAAATGACATATGACATTATCAAATGGAGTTTCATCATCAACTCACTGCATGCTTTTGGATACCCTTCCGAGTTTATCATATGGATTTATGCTTGTATCACCACTATGTCCTTTTCAGTGATGATAAATGGAGAATGTATCGAACTTTACAAATTTGCAAGAAGAATTCGCTAAGGTGGCCCCCTTTCTCCCTATTTGTTTGCTATTACTATGGAACGAAGAATCGCACAGCTTTGTATAAAGGATAATATGAATTTCATATTTCATAATAATGTAGAGATCTTGGCATTACTCAACTTTCTTTTACTGATGACTTTGTTATGCTTTCTGTCAATGATCTTATATCTATTAGAACACCCTTAACAGCACTGCAGACATTCCAAAAAATGTCAGGTCTCAGATTCAATCCAAGCAAGAGTGTTGCTTATCTAACCACGCATATTGGTAATGATTCAATGAAAGTGATAGAAGATGTTGGACTCATTATTCTTTAATTACCACTTACATACTTGGGGGTTCCAATCTCTACTAATAAGCTCAAGGAAGTTGAATGTAAACCCCTTATTAACAAAGTGAACAGAAGAATCTCTAAATGGAGCAACAAGTTCCTATCATATGGAGGTAAAGTGTAACTAGCCATCTCCATTCTTAATAATTTGCATGTTTATTGGTTATTGCACTCAGCTATTCCTAAAGGAGTTTTAAAGAAAATTAACAGAAGTTTTAAAGACTTCATTTTAAATGGATAGAATTCTAGTGTAGGGAGAAGTGCTAAAGTGAATTAGAGTGTCATACGTCTTTTTAAGCATAATAGGGTTCTGGGAATCAACTCAGCTAGTAAAATGAACAAAATTTCTATTAGTTAAAAGATTGTGGAACATTTGTTGTGACAAAGAGAGCTTATGGGGAAGGTGGGTTCGCATATACCACATCAGACGAAAAAGCTTCTGGTCTATCACTTAGAAACTGGTCAATCCTATACCTTTCAACAAATTCTGCACAAAAGGTCTTTCATGTGCCCTCTCATCAAGCACTACATTTTGGTTTGATCATTGGCATGAATTGGGCCCCCTATGTAACACTCCACTCTTTCCAACTTTAAAAGGTTCTATTCTAGAGGATACTAAAGTGTAAGTTTTAATTCGAAACAATAGATGGCATTCGCCTTTTCACATAAGTAGAGGAATTAGATTGATTGTAGAACACTTGCTTACATATCATCTAGACCAAGTGAAAGCGGATGAAATCAAATGGGAACTTTAAAAGTCTCATGTATTTATTGCTCAGTCCTGTAAGCAATTGTTACTGGGTCCTATAGTCAAGTTCCCTTTTTATACCCTTATATGGAGATCATATATATCACAAGCTCATTTTTTTATCTTATGTTTATCTGCACTACGTAGATTGGGAACTAGAAGGATCAAATTTCAAATTCTTGAATTAAGTTGTCCTTATGTTCTAAAGAGAATGAAACATTAGATCACATACTCTTTGATTGTTCTCATACTAAGTAGATATGGAGTGGATTTCTCATCCTCTTTAGACTACAATATCAAAATCTTAGCTGGATAAATTGTTTAACTTAGGCCAAGAAGTTAAGATGGATTAACATAAAGGATCGAAAGGTCTTTAGGGTTGGCTTTGCTATGTTGGTGCATTATATTTAGAGGATGAAAAATAATAAAATCTTTGAAAAGGCATAAGAGTTCAAGGAGTATGGGTGGATTCAATTTTACCTCAAGCTAAGAATGGCAATCATGGTTAATGTTGATCAGCAACGCACTTCTAATCATATTAAGTTGCAACTGAACTTATAGAATTTTTGTAATAGCTCCTCCCTGTGGAGTTTTAACTTTAAACTTTTTGTAATTTCCATCTTTGTTGAATGAATTCATTACTTAATTTTCAAAACAAAACTATTGGCACAAAAATCTATTTAGTACACGAAATTAAGTAACCAATTTTTTTAAAAGTCGTTAGATTCCTTTATTTAAAGATTATTTTTAAATAAAGAAAGTATGTTGATTAGTATAAATATTATAAATATGATTCAACAAAAAATTTTAAGTTCTACTTGTTGAATCCTAAATTTTCGGAAAACAAAGACTGGGAATACATTTATCTACGTATACAGATATCGTAGTTTTGCCTCTATCATGCTATTATCCCCTAATTTAATTAGTCTATAAAAGCAATAGGTATTGTTTACGGTAACTTCACTAGGAACTTTGATGTGCCCAAATCCTGACTTTTTATTATTACATGAAATAAACATGCTGGTTAAACAAGATCTATATGATGTTAAACATTAATAGGTTGGCAAAGCCATGAACAAGGTGATCATCTGATCATGATCCTCTTTATCTGTACTAACTCAAATCAATCACTGAACCTGTAGTGAATCATTAAAATTTAAGTGAGTAATTGAATATTCCAAAAATCTACTTTAAAAATAATGTTATTTAATATTTGGGGGCATATTAGATATGAAGGCATTGAAATTCGTTTGTTTGTATAAATTCACCAATTTATAAACATGGCCGCAATAAACGATACTTCAGAAACAAATTTTCTTTCCGTATTTGTTACTTGATGATACTACAAACTATATACATTGCTTAAAATGAGCGACAGCCAACACGTGGAATTTGAAAGAGTGTTTCTTGACAAATTGTTTCAGTGCCCTTGATCCTTGAAAAAGCTTTGGTGATAGTGAAGAGAATCCACATTCTCAAAAGTTTGTAAAAATTTTCAGTTTCAATTTCCAATAACGTAGTTATAAAATATAACAGCATATATTGGCATAAAAGTGGTTGATTTGAACTAACACAGTTATGTAGCAAGAAGATATTTTGGTTCAATACTTCAATCCACGGCATCTGTCTAACTGCACAGTGTTTTTCACCTCTATATATTAGGTGGAAAAAAAAAGAAAACAAAGCAAAAATGTGAATAGTTGACGAACCTAGATCATTTTGTCAAACTAGAGTATTAATACCAAAAGGGAGCAACTATGGCGAGGAGCAGGGAAGAAACATGATGCCACTACAAAGCGTATGAAAATTAATAAAGCTAGAGAACCCATAATTGAGCTTAAATTAAGGGGTGCGTAGGAAGGTAATAGATTCATTGATATGTTTAACCAGAAGAGGAAGTGTGCTTAACAAAGAAGAGGGAGAGAATTAGATATATATTCTGGGATAAGCAGTCGTGGGATAAAGATTTAGTATCATGAAATCTCCTATATTTGTTTGTGACCAGATACATGAGATAATGAGACTAAATAGTTGAGGGATAGCTGAAGGCTGTCCATTAATTGCTTCAATGCTAGCATATGTGTATGATATACAACTGATATATAAACATGAGATATCGCCAAAACAACAGCACAACAGTAATCCAGATGTAAATCACTATGTTTTTTGCCTAAAATTCTGGGAAATCCTCAACCAACCTGAGATGCCTGGAAGGGGAAATTTGTGTATATACATAGAATCCTTGCTGTGCCGGAAAAAGGATATACCGGAGGGTGATCCATTACTGCAATATCAAATTTGCATACGACGTGATAGAATCTGTTAGCTTCTGTTGCAGATCAAGCATAATCATTTTCCTTCCATCAGTGACCTGCGTGCATGCTTTTCTATATAAGATTAAGTTGTTGATAATTAGCAAAGAAGTTGTGACTTGTGAGAGACTGAATTAAGCTATTTAACCATGCAGAAGAGAGAGAGACTAAAGAATCATAAAAAGCCTAAGCTGTATCAAGATTTCGTTGAATTTTACCTCAGCTTTAATGGCATGAATCATCCTTTCGTTTACTTTAGTGGAAATACAGCTAGCAATAGTAAACTTTTCTCCTATCATAAGTTCAAGCGCTCTTGAAAGAGGAAACCCATTTCTATAAGCTGTATTTATTGCGACCTCCACGCCAACTAAACAAGGTTCAACTGTCAAGGTATCCCTCTCGAGATTTTCCGAGCTTTCAAGTGCAGAACCAGAAGAAGTTGGAATATTGTAGTCATTACACAGATTCCTTAGCCCCTCTTTCTTCTCATTCAACTCCTGTGTCTTGTGTTCCAGATGTTTTATGTATTTGACTGCCCCTTGAATTTGGTCAGATATTGACCTCTTCCCCTGACAATCGACCAAAAAAAAAAAATGCAGAACATGAAGACTTCAGTATAGAAAAGAAGGATCATTGAAGAAAGTAAAGATATCCCTGACTGATCATGGTCAATTAGTTAAAAGAAGAAACTGACCTTAAGGTATTCAAAGGGAAGAAGGGATCGTAGAGACCCGTAAAGGGCAGCCATTTCTTGCCTTCGCTGTCGCTCAATGTCTCTATGTATGATTTTCTTCTTCTTCCTGTCACTAGGGTTTTGATCATCGACTCCTGAAACCATGGAAGATTTACGCCGCTGGCTAAGCTGGGTTCTGTTAGCTGTTAAGTCACTGCTATACCCAGAAGGTGCTACGGTGAGAACTTTATCTTGCGAGACTGCCTGTTGTTGCCATGGAATAGCTGATAATTGGAAGAGCTCGTCAGTATTGTAATGGTCTACTTGAGAAATTGAAGAACAATGATCCATGTTCCACGCGCAAGACATTTGCCAGATCCCTTATCTCTCTGTGTAACATATGTTACTATATTCTATTTAAAGTGTGGAAACTTTCAACATAGGATATGTTAATTAATCCAAGGGCATCATATCTTTGATGGGCCTAACCTAAGATCGATGGACAAGGTTATAAGATGAAGCATGTCTTTTTTTTTTTAATAACCAACAATTTAATCTTTGATGTTTCCTTTTTACCAAATTTAAATCTTAATACAGGAATTTACATAGTTACTCTTTGTAACACATAAAACTGGTCTATATTTTATTTTCTCCACATTAAAAAGTCTTCAGGTTGCACATTAATCTAAAATGTTGATGGAGGCGTATCTGTACTTTTCAAATACATTATAAGAAGTATATGCTTGATAATATATATAATCCACAGTCAATCCAAAGGTAATAAATAGACTGCATGGAGACGAATCTCATTTTGATTAATGTACTGTAGAAACGGAGGCTGAAAATATGTGCTCCAAAGTCTTTAATCACATGGGAGAAAAGGTGGGACAAAGCTTGAACTGGATTCAATATCTTCAGAGTCCCACCAGCAAAAACCTACCGCGGCTATCAATGATATTCCACATAATTGGAATCTTTATGTCTATATTTAATTATGTTTCTAGTTTACCCCATCTATCTTAGCATCTTTTGTCAAAAGTGGGTTGATTGATTGATTTCAAGGACCGGGTTTCAACTAGTTTAACTTCTTGCAAGGAGAAATAAGTTACGATAGTTTTTCATGTTAAAAAAAGAAAGAAATTAAAAGTTGCAACCTTCATAACTTAAATTGTAATTGACTTAAAATATGACGTTCTTTATTAGTTCGTATGTCTCTGATTACTAAAGACCAACATATTAATATACAGGTCTTGATCTCTTAAACGTAAAATGCAGCAACTTTTGCAAACCCTCAAAAGTAGAACTAGAGCTCTGTATATTAAAAGAAAAAAAATCGCCATAGAAAACGTAAGTAGAAGAATAGGCGAAGAAAATCGTACAGTATCGACGAGATATTCTAACGAATGAGAATAGTATCATTTGATTGATTCTCCTAAGATATGGAGAAAGTGATTTATATTTGAAATCTACAAGGCAATATGAAGACAAAATCCCGACTGATTTTTTAAGTTTTTTTGTGATACATTTCTTCTTTTTAAGCTTTAAGGGCTGTAAGTATTATGCATTGTAACTCCAAAAGGCGTTTTGTTTTTGAAGAATTGGGTTGTAACTACTATTCTAATATGGTTAGAATACAACCAATTTTGTTAAGCTATTGCTAACTTATTGTTGATATGAAAATAGCAAATCAACATGAATTGTTTAATAACGATGTTTGGTATGACTGAGAGGAAGATTGGGATGGAAACTAAGTCGTGATAATGAACCTGGTGGGTCCATAAGTTGAATCGTATGTCAAAGGTTCATAAACATATTATAGTCCTTATAATTCCTCTCGAGCAAATGATCTTTTTGTGCAATCTAAAAGAAAAGGTCATGCAGTTTGCCTTCTAATTAACTTCTTCACCATATTAAGTAATCCAACTTGAAGATCATTTAAGTAGGCTGGTTCAAATCTTTTGCTAAGAACATAAGATAATAATCTTTTGAGATCTACGATTTGCCCGAAATTGAGATTGCTCATGCATCCAAACAATTACTTAAGAACCGAGCTCTAATCACTTGTCCAAGAACTTTTGAGAATTGCAGCTCAACTATGCAATCTCCTTCATATCCTCCCACTGAACGCGGTATGACAATTTATGGAGTATTTCATAATAAAAGAAAGCAAGATACTCATGATCATCTCGTGGATTCGATCGATCCTTAACCCAACGTTTGGTTGCTGTCTCTGTGGGTGGGGACAGAAGACAGGGACAGAAAAATTCTGTCCTCGACCTGCTTGCTTGTTGTCCCCATCAATGTCTG
>JANIIA010000192.1:55656990-55668709 GCA_027478495.1 Erythroxylum alaternifolium
CGCCACCCTCGTGGGGCACGGATCCGGGTATCACTGTCGATATCGGGTTCGGTTCAGCGGGAGTGGGGTGTTACAAAGGAGCATCACAAAGATGACCCGGATGAATACATAAGTGTTGCGGATAGGCAACAAGCTATTGCAGCACCTTTCAGCCATGAGATTAGTCAGTAGCATAATCCAATGGTGCAACTGACGACTGTTAGGTCAACGACACAAAACCCCATAGCGATATTGAATCTGGTTAACAACCTAACTACTTCTGAACAAGATGGGGTTTATCAGAGAGAAGAGGTAGATGAAGCGGAGCTCTCGACGACCAGTAAGGTCATGGAAATGACCCAATAGGCAACCCCTAATATTCTCATATAGTTAATTTTATCTGTTGTTTCGTATGGAATTGTCAAGGAACGGGGGAATCGAAGTTCATCTTAATTATGCGTGATTATATGATTAAAAATAAGCCAGATATAGTAGTTATTATTAACCCACCAATCAGTGGAGCAGTGGCAGATCATGTCAAAAGGAGGTTCAGGGAATTCACGGAGGTTCGGTTAGAAGCAAGGGGATTCTCTGGAGGTATTTGGGTATGGAGGAAATAACAGAAGGTAAAGGTAAACTCAGTAACATGACTAGAGCAGGCTGTCCATTTTAAAGTGGAATGGGGAGATTCGAGAATGGCATGGGTAATGACAATATATGGTAATCCTAACGAACATTTCGAAGAGGCTTATGGAAGGATCTTAAAACTCTCGCAAACCCAGTTGATCGGTAATGGCTGGTGAGCAATGACTTTAATAAAATGGCGTTACTATCAGAGAAGTCGAGTGACACACTGATGGACTAGCTAAGACGTTTTCAATTTCAAGGGGTCTTAGATGAATGTCAACTGATTGATTTGGGAAGTGTAGGTCCAAGGTTTACATGGAAAAGATCGAAACAAGGAGTGTATAATCAAGTGTTTAAGAGGCTAGACAGGGTAAGGGTGAATGAACAATGGGTTACGGATCTTCTGAACGCAGTGATCAAAGTGCTTGCACGGGTGAAATCTGACCACCACCTGCTTTTGCTTGACACAAATGAAAATCGTTATATAAGGAGGAGCATAAGACCTTTCCGTTACCAAGCTGCATGGCAACGACATCCGAATTTCCTAAATCTTTTATTGAAGGAATGGAAGCACCAACTGTCCCTCCCGGATGGTTTGTTTGAACTGAAGGGGGCATTGCAAACATAGAATAAAGACGTCTTTGGATGTATTCATGGATGGAAGAGAAGGCCTAAGGCGAGGGTAATTGGGATCCAAAGGGTGTTGCTGATGGAACCTGCCAATTACGTCTAACGAGATTTAGAGGTAAAACTACGAGTGGAACTAAAGGAAGTACTTGTCCATGAAGAAATATTATAGAACTAGAAGGCAAGGTGTGAGGATATACGATTGGGTGATCATAATACTCGTTCCTTCCACTCAAAAGCAGTTATCAAACGGAGGGTAATTCGTATCTCTAGCCTTCGGTTAAATGCAGACATATGGTGTTCGTATGATTCAACATTAAGGGATCATATGGTGGCTCATTTTCAGGAGTTTTATGGTCACAAGCAAAATGATTCTCCAGAGAGCATACCATATCAGTTTGCTGAAGTTGATAGTGCTGTTTTAGCTAATCTGGACAGTAAGATATCCGGAGAGGAAGTGCTTTGGGTAGCTCGTGGAATGGGGCCTCTTAAAGCTCCTAGAGTGGATGGGTTCCATGTAATATTTTATCGGGACAATTGGCACATTATTGGTGAACAGGCAATTTGTTTTGTATCTGATGTTTTTAAAGGAGATAAATTGGTAAGGTTAGTCAATGAGACCCTCATTATCCTTATACCGAAATTAGAGCAACCAAAGATAATTCACCAATTTCGGCTAATAAGCTTGTGCCATGTCTCATACAAGCTAGTTACAAAGGTGTTAACAAACTGGGATCCTATAATGCCGAAATGGGTGGCGCCGAATCAAGCAAGCTTCATTCCTGAGAGGCACATACAAGATAATATTATAGTTGCTCAGGAACTCATTAATATAATGAGGATTCTAAGGTGGAAGAAGGGATTTATAGCGATAAAAGTAGACCTTGAGAAGGCATATGATAGCTTTTCTTGGGAGTTTGTACTTGATACTTTACATTCCTTGTCTATACCAGTGAAGATGCGTACATCTATCATAGATTGCCTGACGATGCCAAAAATGCAAGTTTTATGGAACGAGGAATTAACGGACAAATTCGACATGGGATGGGGTATTCGGTAAGGCTGTCCACTTTCTCCATACATATTTTTCCTTTGTATAAAGAGACTTGGGAACTTGATCTCATCAAAAGTGCATGCGGGTAGCTAGAAACTGATTCAAGTAAGGGCGGGAGGACCGGTAACCTAATGTTTACCGATAACCTCCTACTATTTGCGAAGGCATCAATGGAACAAATCCTAGAGGTCTAACGGACTCCCAATATGTTTTACCAAGCTTCAGGAAATTGGATTAATAATTCCAAATTGATGATGTACTTTTCCAAGAATGTAGCTAAGGAAAGTCGACATCAAATAGCTCGGGCAAGTTCTTTTGAAGTAACAGATAACTTGGGCCGATATTTGGAAGTGCCAATACTACATAAAAGGGTCACAAAAGGCACTTATAGCAAAATTGTGGAGAAAGTTAAAGCTCGGATGTCGGGTTGGGCGGCGTATACATTATCACTAGCAAGACGGGTAACATTAGCAAATTCAATTGTTGGACCAATCCTACTATTTGCTATGCAATCTACTAAAGTCCCTTACAGGGTTATGGATGAAGTGGAGAAGATGAGTAGGGAATTTATTTTGGGGAGCCAACCTAGCCAAAGAAAGATGCATTTGGTAAACTGGGAAAAAGTTACTAAACCTCTTGTATATGGAGGGCTTGGTGTATGCAAATTACGCCACATGAATGAGACATTCCTCGCTAAGGTTTGCTGGGGCATAATTAATGATGCGGATTCTATATGGTCACAAGTGCTAAAGGCTAAGCATGATGATGTTCGGGCAATTATACCTTGATTTAAAAAGGGCCAAAAATCATCTTGGTTATGAAGAGGCCTTTGCGAGATATGGCCTAAAATAAAGGGAGGAGTTGGTTGGGTTGTGGGTTCAGGGGATTCAGTTCATTTCTAGACTGATAGTTAGCTAAGGCTGGGTAGGCCGTTAGTAAGACGAATTGATGAGCTATCACCAGAGCTAATTTTGAGGGAAGGGTGAGTGAATATAGGGGAGAAGGAGAATGGAAATGGGAGTTATTTTCTAACCTTTTGCTAAGTTCTGTGTTAATGCAGATTGCATCAATCCTGGGACCAAACATGGAGCGTGGTGCTAACAAACTGATATGGCATTTTACATCGAGCAGACAGCTAACAGTTAAATCAATATACAACCTGCTAACTAGTGGACTTTTATTTGACGAATAGTTTCTATGGAAGCTCATTTGGCGATGGAAGGGACCACAACAAATTCAAAGCTTCCTGTGGCTTATAAAACATGGAAAGTTGCTTGCGAATATGGAACGAACTGCTAAGGGGCTGACCGATGATTGTAGTTGTCTAGGATGTCATTTAGCTGCAAAATCAATTCTTCATGTTCTTAGAGATTGTTGGTTAGCAAGAAAGATATGGTCTGTCCTTGTACAGCCAAAGGACTGGAACATGTTTGTGTTAGCGAATAAGGAAAATTGGATACTCTGTAATTGTTCGTGAACCGCAAGTGTATGATTTTTGAAGTGAGTAATAAATCGGTAAGAACCGAGTCGTGTCCACAGGGATTATGAGAAAGTTCAATTTTACGCTAGCTAACGATAGTTGAAATCGGGTTAAGTGAAATTTTAGGAAATTAAAATTAATGTAAAGAAAAAATTTTTAATTTTTTTAAAACTTAAATAAATTTCTAAACAACTTCACAATTCAATGTAACCAAAATAACTATGAATATGAAAAATTTATGCAGTAACTAATTAAGAAAAGATTGCAACAATTGACTAATTAAAATATATACTTCAACAGGAAATGACTTTCTCTTAGGGAATGATATTTTTGTCAACCTTAATATTGAATTAGCTATTCTCCACAAATGAAATATTCTAACCTTGTAGGTGAATTTAAAGAGTAATTAATCCCCTTTTTCTAAAAATGAATTAATCTGTCCACTTTAGACGTCACTTAGTAATCCCTTACTTAAGTTTTTCCTAGAGTTTCTTAAATCTCAAACCTTCAATTTTCACCTCCTAAGTTTCTTGGGTCTCGTAACTCACAAGAAAATCCTAGTAGAAATTTCCTTTAATCTTTTAACAAAAGCTCTCTTTTTCCAAAGGCGAATTTATACCAAGGCAATTTCCAATAATCCAAAGGAATAATAAATAAAGCTAAAGAAAAATCAACAAGTATATAAATTTTCATTCATGGATTCCAGCAAAATTCAAAATTAAAGCATCAACAAAAATATAAATCCCTAAGAGAAATTAAGGTTTTAGCCACAAATCATCAAGCCAAGCAATTCAAAATATAAACGCTAGACAAATTCATAAGGAATCAATTATAAAAGAAGAAAAAAGCTTTCCAAATTCCTTTGTATTATTGCTTCCTTGGTAGTGAATAGATGCTGCATTGTTGGGTGAATGGAGGTTGCTACATTGGTGGAGATTCTGCTGAAGTGGGAGCAGCGTTGTCTTGCTTCTAATGGATGAAAG
The DNA here is from genome assembly GCA_027478495.1 of Erythroxylum alaternifolium. NCBI lineage: Eukaryota > Viridiplantae > Streptophyta > Magnoliopsida > Malpighiales > Erythroxylaceae > Erythroxylum > Erythroxylum alaternifolium. The sequence continues at coordinate 55,661,741 of JANIIA010000192.1, forward strand.
CTACGTTGATGGAGTTGCGTGGATGGCTAGTAGCTACTGTTCTTGTTGAGGTTGCATGGAGTGGAGTGTTGTTATGAAGAGAGTGTTGGGAGGCTACGGCTGGCTTGGAGGTGTTGGTGTGGAGGCTGCGTGATTGGTGTCTGCCAAGCTACTACGTAAGTGTTAGACTTGGAAATAGCCTTGTAGTGTTTGTGGAAGGGTAGCATATTTGAGGCTGGTGGTCTTTGTGCTTGAGTAATATATGCGTAAATGGAGCCTGCTTTGGGAGTGAGGTTATGTCTATGCGTCAGTGGAGAGTTTTTATGAAGTGGGGGCTGTTGTTTTGGTAAAGGTAAGCTGCGTGGAAGTGGTGGCTGTATGGTTTTAGGCTGGTGCTTGTGTTGCTTGGATGCTGCGTGAGTGACAGTTGAGTCAAGGCAGCGTGAAAGTTGGCTACAGGCGTCGTGTAGGAGTGAGTGATAGCTGCATGAGTGGAGGCTTGAAGATGCGTGAATAGAGGCTTAATTGGAGGCTGATGCGTGGAGGTTGCTAGGTGTAATTTTGGTGTAGTCAAATGGAGGCTTTTTTGTGTTGTGCGTGAGTGGTGGGAGGATGGAGGTTGCGCATGTGTTTATGGAAAATGGAAGCTGTTATATAGAAATGAGGGTGGTGTAGGTGTGGAGGCTGTAGGCGTGAAGTGTTTAAGTTGGATTATTGTGTTTTTGTGAGTGAAATGGAATCTATGTTTGCATGGAGGCTGCCGTAATTGCAGGAGAGTGGAGGCTCTTTTTATCTTATAGTGGAGGTTGTTTTTGGAGTGGAGAATGAGTTGTGCATGGGCTGAAACAATTAAAAGGTGCGGGCTGATATTGATCTTTGGCTGGTTAGAATAGAATTTTCAAGGTCAATTTTGACAGTGCATAAGTTAGCTTCAGTATGAGACTTGGATCACGGGATTTCACCATCTGAGTCAAAAGTTATGATCGAAACATCGTTGAAAGGTCATTCTGGCGATCCAAAATCTGATGCAAATGTCAGGAATTTATTTCTTCTGAATTATAGCTTAGAAAATTCTACAATTGGTCTCAAAAAATCCGTCCATGAGTCAAGAATTTAAGTATGAAATTTCAGAATTTTTGGCTAAACCAATTTCGAGATAAAAATCCCACAACGACTAAAGGTCAAGTTTGCTAGAAACCCAAAAACAGTGCAATTCGAGTCTATTTGTTTCATTTATGCATTTTAAGTCAACGAACCCCGAACATGCTAAAACATGATAAACCAGCTATAGATGAACACAAAATGAATGTAAATGACTCTGAATTAAGTCCTAAATATATATGAAAATATGAGTGTATCAGTAATATGTCATCACGAGGAGATTCGAATGAAATCATCCCATGACCAACTATATTTGCAGTAGGGTGTTGGCAGTTATGGCGATGGCAGAACCAAGCATTGTTTGAGGATAACTTTGTAAGATCGCAGCAACCGGCAGTAGCAATGTGGCAGTATGCACTTTAATGTTACTAGGCACACATTACAGGAGATGACAATCATCAAGCTGTGAAAACGAGAGGCTGGATATCAGTTGGGTGGCGACCTCTAGAGCGAGGATGGGTGAAACTTAATACGGATGGGGTGTCCAAAGGGAACCCAGACCTAGCTGGAGCAAGAGGCCTCTTACGCAATGAATCGGGAAGGTGGATCCCTAGTTTCACTCTTAATGTTGGCACATCTTCTTCTGTGGCATCGGAATAATGGGCAATATGTATAGGACTCTAGATTGCAAGACAAGATGGTTATCAGCAAGTACGTTTGGAACCTAACAATGCACTGATAATTAATACCTTTTGTGCGGGATCAGGGGAGCAGACGCCCAATGTAGCTCTCTATAAGGGCATTCGGTCTCTCCTTCGAAAGGATTGGGTGGTCCACATTTCTCACACGTACAGGGAGGCTAACTAATGTGCTGATTGGTTGGCTAACCATGTCCTTTCCCTTCCATTTGGTACCCATAGGCTCATTACTTGTTCAGTGGAACTTGAAATGTTGTTATTTGGGGATGTAATTGAGGTCTCCATACCTCAGCTTTGCGCGATGTAATTTGTTACTTTATAAATTTTTCTTAATGCATTTAGGCATTGCCACTACGATTATCTTAAAAAAAATATTTGATGAAATAAAAATTTTAGGAACTTAACAATAGGTACTTTTCCCTTCTATTTTCCAATTTTATCTTGGGTATATTCACTCCTTTACCATTCTTTGTTTTTTTTTCTCCTTTACCTTAGTTATAATTAACTGGAATTCTCTCTTTTATTTCTTCTCCGTGGACTGACAACCAGTCAGTCTCTCACAATATACAATAAAACAATAATTAAGCATTAATTTTCAGCTACCGATTAAACAGTCATTACATTAATTGTCTTTTGGTGTTTGGTAGTTTATGGCTTATGGCGAAAGACACGTGTATTCAATATCCATAGCCTCATGGGTACTTAGACGTCACCTGTGACAATAGATTGATATCCCCAGTTACGGATATTGTTAATAATTGCTGTATATATAAGTTAATATGAATAATATTCAAATATTCAAACTGTTATTTCTATATTCGAAGTATTCCTTTCGATGGCACCTTTTTCTATACAAATTTTGAATTCTCTTAGTCTGAGGATTGGTTAAGCTAAGAATAATGTTAAGACTTTGAAACCACTTTTTCTGTACACATTACCTTTTAATAGAAGCTGCTGTTACTTCGACGGCTTAACTAAGTAATGTTATTTATATTATATATATTGCGGCTTTCACACCAGAAAGTCGTGCATGGAAGAAATATGAAAAGTTGTATCCAATTATGTTAATTTGTTGACTCAGCTCATCGGGAAAAAGAAAAAAAATGCCATAGGAATGTGATCAGATTTATTTACTTTGATTTTTTACAAAAGTGACGAGAGTTTTTCCTTTTCCTTTTCCTTGTAAATGTGGTTAATTCGTTTTTCTGACGATCTACAATTATTTCAAAATTTGCAGGTATCTCATCTCTTCAAATATATATATGCACATATACGTCTCAAAGAAAATCAGTAACACATCCAAAAGATAAAATTTTGCTTTCCAAAATTTTATGGTGTGAGCTAATTAGTGTATGATCACTTGAGATATAGAAAAATAAGAACTGGGTGGAATTGATAAACATATAACCGAAACATTCACTGCTTGCATTTGATTTGACTGGTTGTATTCATTGTATAGGAGTCTTAATTAGTAATGCCATAGCTACATTAAGCACCCACAATTACCACGTTCTCAACTGTGTAATTCTAGTGGCATTGGCTTTGGTTACGCACGTGAAGAATGTCTTCAATTATTAATGTCTCTGTCATTCTTGTTTGAACTTTGTTGCCTCCAACATCTAACACCACTTTCCGAAAGTTGAATTTAACATTCAGTACAAAGGAGAATTTCGCATGATACTGTTCCAAATCTGTAAATTCATAATTTACTTTCCTAATATCGTATACATATATAACAGATGATTTCATATCTATTATAGATATATATACGTATACACAATTGATGACTATTGTGATAGAATACTAAATGGAAAGTCGCTCTTAATTAATACGTACCACGATCAATTAACAATTTAATTATGCCCATCAAACAAATTCAGGAAAGAAATGCCTCTTGGTAGTTTTTCTACTTCTTCTGTCATTTGAAAAAACTAGGAAATCACATTCAAATGAAAATTCTATTATTGCGCGTGAAATCAAAAGTGTGAGTACTGTGCTATACTGGCCAAAAAATGGTACGGTGCACACTTATTTCGTATTATTAATGGATATTGGTCAGAAATACAAGCAAAATTTAGCGACTAAAATGTAATTTTAAAAAATTATTGGAGAAAATTGAAAAATTTTTGAAAAAAACCCAACTATTTAACCCACTCATCCTTAACCCGACCCTCCCCCACCACCAACCCAGCCGCCTGGCCTGCTTCTACTTTCACTTTCACTTACCTCGGCAGTCGCTTGTCCTCACCTCACCTTGCAAGTTGCCTCGCCTACAAAGTTGCCTCACGGTCCTGCCTTTATCAATGTTGCCTATTCAAGCCTTAAGATTTCAATTTTCAATTGCCAGTCGCCTCAAGCTATTCTAAATTTCTGATTCAACCTTGAACAATTGAAAATTTGAAATGTGTGCAATGTAGTGTGTTGAGTATTGGCTGCTAATTTGTGTTGTGTTGTGTTGCTTAGTGTTGAGTGATGAGTAAATTCATAATTGAGTAGTTATTGTGTGAGTGAGTAACTTAATTGTGAGTGACTTAATTGTGAGTTGTTGAATTGTGACTTCTGAGTTTGAAATTTGCATTTTGCAAATTAAGGATATCTAGTAAATAGATAAGTTTGTTTTATCTAAATTTTGAAAATTAAGGAATAAGATTGAGGATTTTATGTAGAATTATAGTATTTGAAACTTGGACTTTGGACTTTTGGATATGTTTTGTCATTTGTGTTATTTGGATTATTGAAATTGGGGATTCAATCATTCGATACAAAATTAAAGTTTCTGTTATTGTTTCAAATTTAAGAATTATTGAATTAAATGTTGGTCTTTATTATAAATTAGGTTATATGTTATAAATTGATGTTTTAGTATGCAAAATGGGTTAGTTAATTTAGGTTGAATTATATGATTATAGGAATTAAGATAAAGATGTGAGTTTATGTTTGAATATACATAAATGTGTTATATTTATGACTTTATGATTGAATTATTTTATGACACAAATTAAGTTATAGATATGACTTATGACTTTTGAATTTATGTTTAAATTCTGTAATCACACGAAATGAGTTATTGTTGTGAGTTATGGTTAAATTATATAATCGTACAAAATGATCATAATAGTGACTTCATGATAGAATTATGTAATGACACAAAATGAGTTATAATTATTCTTAGTGACTTTAGATAGAATGTGCTTAATCATCAAATTTTCTTAAGAAATTATTTATATAAGTTTATGAAAGTCACTTGCATGTATATATCAATTGATTTTTTAGAAATTGTTATTGTTCTATGTCTTGCTATTATCATATACAACTTAACTTTGATACAAAGTTATTAAGTTAATTTTAATGTGCTTTTCTTTATTTTTACAGATAAATAGAGGAAAGTTTAAGTACACTTAATAATTTAGTTGCTTCAGGAATAGTAAAATTCAATGATCTAGCTTGAGCTCATGCTAGATTGGTTCATGGAACGAAGAACCATACTATTTATTTGTATTATAACAAGAATTTTAAAGGTTGGGGAAATTACCAGATTAAAGAAGCATTTGACTAGGATCATAGATGATGTGAAAAGTTGTAAGAAAGTGATTCATAATGTTAAATGACAAATGAAGACTTTACTTGAAGAGTATTAGCATGAGAAAGATAAAAGGAAAAGATTGAACTACGAAATTAGTACTAGAAGTTCTTTTATTCGTGTTCATGATGATAGTGGAAATGTTGAAGGTGGTAGTATTCTTACCCAACAACAAAGAAATATTGCACCTAATGTTAGGTAGGAAAAGAAGAAAACAAGTGTCCAATTTTTTTACACCACGAACAACTTTTAAGCTTGACCTTTAATTCGTAATGCCTTACAATCAAGAGAAGCTGCTCATATTCTGGACATAGCAATGGCTAGATGATGGTATCATTCATGTATAACATTCAATGCTACCCAATCTTATTATTACCAACCTATGGTGGATGTTATTACCTCTTACGATCTCGGATACAAGGCTCTTTTAATTGATAACTATAGAGGTAAACTTCTAAATTGCTTTGTTTATGAAATTAAAAGCTATTTGGGTGAAAGAAGAATGACTTAGGCTCCTTATGGGTGTTTAATCTTTTGTGATGGTTAGATAAATAGAAGACATGAGCCTTGTATTAATTTTTAGGTTGATTATGCAAAGGGATAATGTTTTTGAAGCCTATTAATGCATCTGGCCTTATTAGGAATGCTATTATTGTATTTGAAATATTTGATGAAGTTGTAAATGAAGCTGGGCTAGAAAATTTCTTTCAGTTTATTACTGACAATGATTTTGCTTAAAAAGCAGCTGAAAGAAGATTGCAAAGCAAGTACAATTCTTTTTATTGGATTCCTTTTGGTGTACATTGCGTTGACTTGATTTTGAAAAATATAGGAGATGCTAGGTATTTTCCTATTATTGATGAAACTGTGAAAAATAAAAATAGATGACCAAGTTTATCTATAATCATGTATGGGTCTTAAATTTAATGAGAAATGATTTTACCAATAGTAGGAATTTATGTCATTCTTCTATTACAAAATTCACAAATAATTTCTTATCATTTCATTGTTTTATTATAATGAAGAAAGAGTTGAGACAAATGTTTATAAGTGATAAGTGAGTTACATCTTAGCATGCTAAGTCTAATACTGGATTAAAGGTTTGTATAATTATAATTAAAGATAATGAATTTTGGTTCCAATATCAATTTGTCATCCGAGTTGTTTAGCCTTTGAAGATGGTACTTTGTCTAGCTGATAATGATGAGAAGGCAACAATGTATTATTTTTATGATGTCATGGAGAAGCGAAGGAAGCAATCAAGGCCAATATGAAAAATAAACCCTATTTGTACATACCTTATCTTGTAGACATCAATAAGAGATGAGAAAGACAACTTTATTCTCAGTTGTTTATAATCAGGAAATTTTTAAATCCTAGTGTCTACTTCAGACCAATTTTTATAAAGAAAGCTAAAGTTAATAAGGGAATGTTATTAACTATTATAACAATTGCGGCCCATAAGATGATGTAAGATCTCCTAAGCTTTTAAATGGATATTTATAAGGATACTTCTAATGCAACATCCCACTATCATAGGGTACATACCCAAACATTCAAGCATATTCAAGTACATATCCTATGATAATGGCATGTTAGAGCAAAACAATT
>JANIIA010000192.1:55729072-55746127 GCA_027478495.1 Erythroxylum alaternifolium
AATAAGGTGTGCAAGCTAAAGAAGTCATTATATGGCCTAAAACAGTCCCCTAGAGCATGGTTTGATAGATTTGGAAGAGTTGTGAAGAGCTACAACTATTGTCAAAGTTAAGCTGATCATACATTGTTCTACAAGCGGTCCAAGGCAGTTATGCTATCTATTCTTATTGTTTACGTAGATGGCACTATCATAACAGGAGATGATATATTCAAAATAGTAGAGTTGAAGAAGAGATTAACCCAAGAATTTTAGATTAAAGATCTCGAACACCTCAAATACTTCCTCAGAATGGAGTTTGCTAGATCAAAGGAAATATATTTGTGAACCAAAGAAAATATATTCTGGACCTATTGAATGAGACCGGATTACTAGGATGCAAGGCAGTTGATACTCCTGGTGAGACTGGCGTAAATTTTAGACCAGTTCAACCTGAAATGTTATTAATAAGGAGAGATACCAGCAACTAGTTGGGAGATTAATATATCTGTCACATACCAGATGTGATATAGCTTTTTTTGTGAGCTTAGTTAGTCAATTTATGCATTCTCCAGGCCAAGAACATTTGGATGCTATATACAGGATACTAAGATATCTAAAAGCAACTCCCTAGCAAGGTTTAATGTTTTCAAAGCAGAACAACCTTCAAGTATATGTCTATACTGATGCTGATTGGGCAAGGAGTGCAACTAATAGAAGATCAATTTCAAGTTATTGCACATTTGTTGGTAGTAACTTGGTAACTTGGAGGAGTAAGAAACAAAGTTTTGTTGCAGGAAGCAGTGCCGAAGCTGAGTTTCGTTCTATGGCACATGGAATTATGAAGTTTTATAAATTAAAAGGGTACTGGAGGAACTACAGATTCCTATTTCAGTTCCTATGAAAGTGTATTGTGACAACAAAGCTACAATTTCAATTGCTCACAACCCTGTTCTTCATGATAGACAAAACATGTTGAGGTTGACAAGCATTTCATTAGGGAGAAGATTGAAGAAGGGTTAATTTGTGTTCCCTACACTCCAACATCATAACAGGTAGTTGATATTCTCACAAAGGGATTACACAAGAGGCAGTTCGATGTTTTGGTTACCAAGCTGGCTATGGATGACATATACAAGCCAACTTGAGGTGGGGTGTTGGGAAATATCCAGCTGGATATCTCCTAGATATTATTGACTCCTAAAAGTTAGCAAATCAAATCAGTTAGGATATTATGTATAGATATTAGGATATTATGTACAGATATTAGTTTGCTAGAATAGCCCTCTCTATTTCTATATATACTTGTACCTATGTATTGATCAATGTGAGAATAATATACAGCTATTCAGAATTTCTGCACCAGGCAATTATTGTTTCTGAATACAAAAAAAGGCCAAAGTTATTATTCTGGTTTGCATAGTGTAGAACCATTACACATGTCATAGATGGAGTGGTTTTCTATATTTGTTAAATGATGATGGCATCTTTAAACAATGCCAGTATTTCTTTACTTGCAAGTAGGACAAATAGAGATTTTGATGAATCCTGAAAAAGGAAAAACCACTGGGATTGTACACAAAGATATGATAAATAAGATTGAATTCTATTTTGATGCAGGTTATTTTGACTAAATTTCAACCACTTGGAGGCATGTTGTAATTCTATAATGTTCATGTAGTATAATAAAAGATCTCTAGTATGCAGATTCGTAAGGGTATCTTTATCCTGTTAAAATTGTTGGAAGATAAGGGGATATATTTTAGAGATTAAAGGATTGTGTATTTCTCATTTCTTGCATCCTTAAGGTTTTCGTATTTCTCTCTCTCTTTATTGTTTTACTTTTTGTGTGTATCACTTTACCTAAGAATAGATTTTCCTATTTCTCTCTCTCTTTATTGTTTTGCTTTTGGGTGTATCACTTTACCGATGAAGAGAAGTGATAGCAAATATCAAAAGTTAAATGCAAGTTTTATATATGATTGGTTTTCCTTGTCAGAGAGCCCAAGCTACAGAAGTAATCAGGATGGTTACCCTTTTGAGGCTGAAAGGATAGGTCGTGATCGGTCAGAAAATTCGTCTGTAAGAAGAAAGGGTAGACTGTGTCATACAAGATATTTCATCATTAAGAGTTTGAACCATCATAATATCCAACTATCAGTTGAGAAAGGAATCTGGGCTACTCAAGTTATGAATGAACTAATATTGGAGGAAGCTTTTCGTGTAAGATATCTGTGTATTTAGGTATTTTCTGCTTTCTATCATGTTGCTTTATAGAGATTTATGTTCTTGACTTGCAGGATTCTGGTAGGGTGATTTTAATATTCAGTGTCAACATGAGTGGTTTCTTCCAAGGGTATGCCCAGATGATTTCTACTGTTGGTTGGAGGCATGATAATTTCTGGAGTCAAGGAGGTGGTAAAAATAATCCTTGGGGTTGCAGTTTTAAGGTTAAATGGCTATGCTTAAATGACTTGCCTTTCCAGAAGACACTTCATCTCAAGAACCCTCTGAACGACTACAAACCTGTCAAAATTAGCAGAGATTGTCAGGTATCTATTTATTTACTGTGTGCTAATTCATTATGTAGCCTTCATTGTAAAGCATATGACAGTATTTACTGCAGGAATTACCTGAGGATGTAGGAGAAGCTCTTTGTCAGCTCATCAGTGGGGATGGTGATGCTGATGGCATGTTGAAAAGGTATAATCGCCTTCAACCTGGAACGTCACAAGTTTAGACAATTAGCTGATAGCCATATGACTTCATACTTTAACAGCTTTCATGGAGATGATATTCCTTCAAAAAGGTCTTGTATAGGGCCTCCTTTTTCACTAGGAGATGGCAAATATAACTTACCTTCTCTGCAAATGCCATGGGCCAGGACACCCATACCTTACTCAACTTTCTTTCACCAACATCATTCTCAATCAAATAGACATCATTTAGCACAACAGGGATCTAATGGGGTTACTTTTCCGAGAAACTTATCTTTTGCTTCCGGAGGGATTGTGAGAACGACAGATTCTTGTACAAACAGAAACTTGGCTCACCAAGTGCAGGGTGATGTTCCTTCTCGAGTGGATGTTTGGGGTTTGTCAACAGAAAGCCCTCTTGCTAGTACCCTAACAGATGATGATTTTCTTGATATGGTAAACAGTTCCTGTCTGGGTTTCTCATTCCAATTAGGTGTGATTATTAAGTTGTTAGCATATTTAACATTTGAAAATTTGTTGTTACTGGATGCTTACTTGTAACCATAAGATATTTAGATGAGATAATACAGAAGCTGGACATCTGTTCTTTGAAAGTCTAGTGAACCTTTTCCATGGATTATGATTGAATTTATGGATAATTGTTTGCGTTGAGATTTTTGAAACATTTTCTTGGTTAGTTTTGTTTGATATGATATAGTTTTATGAAAGTAGGGGAATTTTGGGAAGATCATCTGATTACTCTATCAAGTTTGGTGAAATTGCGACATTTATTTATGGGTTAAAAATTGGTTTAGGAGAATCTTGGGGTACATGCTCAATGGACTTATTTTGGGCTTTTTGGTGTCTAGAATCATCCTAATATTTTACTTTGTGTTTTATATTTTATTAGTTTGATTTCTTTTTACAACATAAGAGGGAATATAGTTGTCTTTTTTTGGAATGGAGGAGACAGCTAATGAGTTCCAAATTATTCTTCTTTATTGTTTATTGAGGAATTATTGTGCAAATCCGGTGTTATTATCTTAAGCAAAGCACGTTGCTTTTTGTAAAGAAAGCCTAATGCTGCTATGTTGACACATTTAAGCTTTTTCATTCTTGACCAGATATTGGCTGTTGCCTGACTGAAGACTTATTTCTATCATGTTCTTAGGGTTGTTACTATGTGCGTTAAAGTTTTCTAGATGGCCATTCATCAGTGCACATGACCAGGATCACTGATTCATGACTGATAATTGTATCTTCCATGCTCATATATGTCCTTACTCATTTGTTATTGCAGACATATGAAGAGTACCTGGAAGTCCACAGCCTATGTGTCAACAGATCGAATGTCCCTGTGAGTATAACCTATAGATGCTTTATAGTATCTGCAGAAGATTAAATAGTACCTTGGAATGCATGGATCAAATGGATTATATTATCATTATTCTTTGTCTTAGTATTTATTGAAATATGAAAAATTAGGGAAAGGAAAATGGACATAGGATTTATGTGGTTCAGTTGTAAAGACTTTCTTTTATGGACATGAGGCAAAATATACATATCGGACTTGATTGGTACTAGATACTCACAAATTAACTCTTAACATATTAAAACTTGATAATATATCCCTTAATCATGTCTAAGAATTAGTAAGGCATCGCTAAGATTTTTATTGCAGTATGACAAGTCATAAGTAATTCTAGTGCATTATGTAGTTATTTCCAAATAAGGCTTGTTTTACTAGTAGATGTTAACATTAAGATTTAACTTATAAACGTTAAAACATTAGAGACTTATCTGAATTTTTATCAAAATTTTAAGTGGAGATGTATCTTTAACTATTGATATAACAACTAAAAGGTTATATATTTGTTAGTGATATTGTATGCCCATTACATAGTACAGAAAGTCCTATTTATAAATATTAATGATGTATATTATCATGTAAGAAGATCTATTGATTTACATGTAAAATATCAAATTCTACAACTAATTCGAGCTCTAGTAAATCAACCATGATTGCATTCAATTGCTAAATATTCTAACTCCAACTTGTTACAAATAAAAAGAACTCATTAACATAAAATTTCTCTTTTGAGAATTGCCTTATCGAGCCAACAACACTCTTCTCCCTTAGGAAGAGATTCATTAAACCAACAAAAATGAAAAAAAAGACATCTCGTTTGGAAACAGATCCACTGAACCAACAATAAAAGACTCCTTTCTTCTCGCTTGAGAAGAGATTCACCGAACCAACAATAAATAGAATAAAAAACAACAAAGAACTAGTGGTAGAAAAAGAAGAAACCAAACCTAAGAGAAAAGAAACGAAAGCGCCTTAGTGATGAAACCATTGGCGGGAGAGAAGAAAGCAAAGCCCAGCAATGAAAAATCAGCAGAGAATAAACTAATAAAGATGGAGACGATGGCACCAAGAGAACTCCAGAGGGAAAGAGAAGAAGATTGGAAATGTCCATAAAAAAGAATATGGCAGCAAGTCTTTTTATTTATTTAACTTTCTGATAAAAAGTTGATTTTTTTTAAATCTCCATCATAGAGGATGCGTGGTTCATATACAAGAGGAGTGTTACATTTCAATTTGAAACTTTAAGAATTCCATTTATTATATGCATACTCTCCTTAATTATTACCTCTAGTGGATTTGAGCATTTTTACACTTAATACACCCCCTGACTCCTGGAAATGAACTTTTAGTGTGTGAAGTTTGTGGGATTGGATATTTGCTGTTACTCATAGGACTGGACTTGTATGGGAAAATCTGTTATTGAATTAGCAATGGTTCTACCACCATGTTGAGATGTGAAAAATAAAGAACCATTTATAGAGGAACAATAATATAGGATTTAGGTGGTTCAGCTGAAAGATCTTCTTACACATATATAACAACAAAAAGGTTACATATTTCTTATAAATAATTATAGGTAGGAATGGTGTATGTATTAGGTAATACTATCTCTTGATTTATAGAATAATATCATATTCTACAATTAATTCAGATTCTAGTAAATTAAGGATAATTGTTGTCAATTTCTTAATATCCTAATGGTGTCTTTGAAAACCATTGGTATTTTCTGTATGTAATTTATTCTTATGGATTGCTTGATAATTTTTGTTTTTTCGCCTTTTTAATTTGGTGTTACTTTGAGCATATGGCATCTTTCTAATTTCTGTTACTAATCATTAATATCTCTACTTGCATGAGCTGTACAGTAAAGGATTCTTGCCTTGCATGGAGCCATGGTCCCCGCTATATGGCTCCATCAATGGTCATTGGTAATTATGGTTTTAGTTGAACAATTACACTGATAACTAAATATGTAGGAAATCCCTGGGTTGGTCTTTGTGGTTGTCACTTTTGCCTACAGCTTAATTCACCATTTTCTATTTTTTTTTCATATAATCACATTTTGTACCAAAAAAGGACACTATTTTGTTTGAGTAGAATAAGCAACTACTATTTTAACTTGAAAACTAAATGCTTTTAGAACGTGGAAGGTTATCAGTTTGGATGGAAATAGTCCAAACTGCCCTTACAGGATGGCTGCACCCACTGCCTTCACATTCTGGGTTCACCACTAATTGTTGCTGCTGTTCCAAATATCAAGATAACATGAGGGAAAAGTCAAATATCATTTCATGTTTATGTATAAGCATGCTAAGTTATAGGGTATACTTTTTATTAAAACAGGTTGTTGGGATTTTCTAAAAAAGACAAAAAGGTTGTCAAGGGGTAATTTATCATTGAAACTGATGTTTCTTTTTGGCTCTACTGGATGACATGATCATTTCATGCTACATGATTTAAAAGCCATATGATGGCAAAAGCTTTGTCAACGGAGCGTACTATTGATTTCTATATGGTAGTGTGCATAAATACTACGTGATAAATGTGAGGATGATGTTGTCCTTATGTCCGCCATTTTTCTCTTATCTCTGTTCCATTTAAGAAATATGGATGTGAGTGGATTGACAGATGTCGAAGACGTCCCTTATGCTAGTGAAACTATGCTCTACCTTCCATTTACTATACATGGTCGTCCGTTTACGGAGGCCCTAGTATCTGTATGTTGCTCTAGTAGTGCTATTTTGCTTAACGGTTCTCCTGCTACGGCATCAAGCACACAGTTTATGATAAAATTGATGGAAAGAAGTCCTTAGTAACGGTTGTATATGAATGGCTAGAGCCATTATGCATAACTGCGTGCCCATCCACGTGTCCATCACCTTTTTGAAATTTCTCCAAACCATATAGTAGCTTTGCCATGTTTTTTGTTCTTAACTAAGCAATTGGACTTGACAGGCTACCGGAACATCATGCACAACAAAGGAGCCATCTGGAAGTTCAAATGATGCTTATATGTAAGCTTATTTTATTTGATTTATCTTTCGATTATTCGGTAAACTGTTATATAACTGCTATGCAGAAACTCGAGTTTAGTAAGTGATCAATGCAGGCCATGTAAAAGGGTACATCGCTCATCTGGGAAATGATTTCATAACTGAGGAATGTTGGAACCCTTTCCGGTTGGAAGTCGTGACATAGTCAAGTTGCCTTTATGACCCAAGGTTATCAGTCAATCTGTTCTTTTCCAGGTAATCGGGACACAATTATGTTGTCATGTTGTACACATTTTGTACTCTGATAATTGAACAACATACTGGGGTTTAGTGGGGGTTGTTACCAAGCTGTATAGGATTTAGATTGATGATAGCCCCCCGTTTCTTCCCATACTTTCCTTTCTGATTGGATCGTACCTATATTAGATGTACTATGTCTTGATTTTGGCTAGGGCACATCCTGTATGCGATGGTACAACAAAGTGATGTAAAATAGTTTTAACCTGATCCTCAGTTGCCTCAGGAATATCAACCATTTGGTTCTAGAAAGTTTGTGTTTGGAAGTCTAGTGTGAATGACATAATGACATATTTTCTGACTAGTAACAGTGGAACTCTCGTCCTTGTGGAATCTGGTTGTGTTGTCTCGTAAAATTTCACCTAGTTTGATGCATTGCAGGCACCACTTTCTTTCGTTTATGAGCTGTTGTTGCTGATGGGCATAGGCCAATATTATCTGATTAAAGGTTTCAAATTATGTTCCCTATCCTCTTCTACCCTAAAGTATGATCTTACTCTCAAACAAAAAGTAAGGTCGAAAACTTTGTGTAATCCCCAAAACAAAGTAAGAAGCAACGGAAAGAAAATTGCTTCCATAGAAATTTACCCGTTTTAGTACAACTAAGGATTTGTTGTTGACTTGTTATCAATTTTACTTTTAATTTTAGTTTTTATTTTTAAATTTGGTGAAAAAATTGATTGTTTGAGTTTTTTATTTTCGTTTTTTCTTTTAGTTGTCTTCCAATTTTCAATGAAAACTATAAAAAATAGTTTTTGTGTTTTATTCTTTCATTTTTTTATTTTTTATCAACTAAATATATATTTTAATTATTTGATATATTAATTATTAATAACAACTATAAATGATTTAATTTTAAATTGTATGTTTAATTAAATAAAATTAATTATTAATATGAATTATGAATAATTTAATTTAATTTAATTTTTTTATATAAATTTAATTATTAATAAATATTATTAAATTTAAATCATCTTCAGAATATATAAATTTTAAGTCTTATATAAAATATATTTAAAAACATATTAATTTTAAACGAAAAGTTAATTTAAAATTGTTTATTTTAACAAAATAAAATAACTTTTATTGATAATTTATTAATAAATATTATATAAGAGATTAAAATAAAATAATTTATATTTAAGTTTTATCAAATATGTAATTATTATCAGTAACAATTAAACATGTTTTTTAATTTGAAAGAAAATATAAATTAAAGATAGAAAAAATCTTCTGTTTCACTTACTCTGTTTTAATCTTGTCCTATTAAATCTTATCTATATATTTATGCGGAGTTTACGTAAATATGTAGATGAGATTTAATAGAATAAAGAAGATTTTATCCCAGCACAATTGATTTGACTTCACAGGCGACTATTACCATCCAAGCTTAAAATATTTTCACGCTTCATTTCTTCTGTTCAGTTCTCTGCCAATTGCATCTATGGTACCTTCGACAAGTCGAAATGCCATGTCAATTGCTTTGTCCAAATTTATCATCTAGTACACTAAATAATAATTATACAGCGATTGTAATTCGACAGCAGAGTCAGAGCTCTTGTCATCTTCAACGCATGCAAAAAAAGAAGTTTACACTCTTGCCTAATTCGGAAATGACTATTCTTTTTAGACTCAGTTCCATCCTGGGTCACTCAGAAGCAAATACTATTATGCATTTGTAAAAGAGATTTAGTCTTTGTCAATAAACCTGGAATTCTCTCACAACCTTAAGATTTACATAGCTATTATTAGTCGTTTTTGCCTGATAACAGCTTGAAACAACAGCGCATAGTGCACACCTATAGAAATGTCGCCACCGGATTCATCACGAAACTCGTTGCAGAGGAAGCTAAAGTCATAGAAGAGAAGGATGGAGTTTTGTCTGTAATGCCCGAAAAACTATTGCCTTTGCACACAGCTCATAGTCCTATCTTCTTGGGATTGACACAAAATGTTAGATACGGGAATTTGGGCAAAGGAGTGATCATTGGACTTTTGGATACTATCCTAACCACTCTTCATTTAGTGACCATGGAATGGCTCCACCACCAGCCAAATGGAAAGGAAAATGTGAAATCATTGGTGCAAGGAGCTTTGTAAGGAATACGAAAACTACAAAAACAATTTCACCAAATGACAATAAAGGATATGGTGTAACATGTAGCATAGATTTTATTACGCGTCTCGGATTGTACATGAAAGGGTTAAAAATGAAGAAAATGCAGAATTCTTGATTTCGGTTCCATCTCTGATTCCGAAACAGCTTTCAAGCACCAAACGATCCCCAATCTCCCGAGACCTTTACGGATTATGCTTCCCGACACGTGGTTACGCCTTTCTACAGTTTTCTCAATATGTAGCTCTCTTAACAGGTGAGACGATCCGTATACATACGATTGATATGAGCAACTGTAGAAGACCTTATCCTATATATATAGTTTCCATATCGGGCTTCCCCATCACAAGTCCGATATAGGTCTAGTCCACACTAATAGGAATCTATTTTCTACCCAATCTTTGATCCATTGATTTAGATCATTTATTGGGCTACTTTATTACCCTTATCTAGATCAAATTACATGACTTAACCGTTAATTTATTAAAAAGCCAAAACAATTAATAGTTGTCCACTTTATAGGAAAAAGACAAAAATGTCCTACATTCATCCCTTGGACAATTATTAATTGCGGTGTTACTCAAGTTCAAAGCAGTTTGAAAACTTGATTTAAGTCATGCTACTGTATTAGTACCAAATTTAAAAATTAAAAACATTTGATCTAAAGGTAATGAAAGTCCTACATTTTGTCCTGCAAGGCTTTCGATACCAAAAAATATCAAACACATATTTCATGTGTGACACAGGTCCAATATAATCACAAATATCTAATAACTTACTAACATGAATCGGAAAAATGAAGTGTGGCAAACTAGGATGATACCTTTATGATCTAATATGTATCATCTTTGTATATAGGCCTCGATTTCTCTACTTTATGTTAAATTGCACGTGCTAAACTGCAACAGAGAAATCCTATTTTCTCTCACCGAATGCTAAACTGCATTAGAGAAAATTTGCTTCCTCTCACCAGATGCTAAACATCATTAGAGAAAACTTGTATTTTCTTCAATTGAATGTTAAACTGCGTTAGAGAATTTTTATGAGATTTAAAACTTATATCCCCCTATGTCATGTGAAACTTTAAAAATATTTGTATAATCTGTATGTGTTAAATAACATAGGATCAAGGTCAATCTTTATAAATGCCCAATGACCTTTAAAATGCTTAAGATTAACACAAATCTTAAGGCTTCCATATGTATTAAGACTTTATACATGAGCAGTTATTACTGAGGATAAAAGAATACGATCATCTTTATAAATTAATAAGCATGATGTCATAATACAATAAAATGTACAAACATTTAAAGAGTAAAATGCAGTGATCCCTAACTACTGCTGTCTAAAGACTTTAACACGCTCATATCGGATACATATTTAACAAACACTAGTGGGCGAAGTCCTTTAATCAATGGATCAACTAACATCTCCTCAGTCCTGATATGCTCCACTTCAACATCACCTTTCTAAATCAACTCCTTTATGGTCAAGTACTTGACCTCCAAATGCTTAGACTTTGTGATACTCTTGTTGTTATTATTGAACAATACTACAACAAAATTATCACAATATAATCAAATGGGTCTAGCAATTGAATCTACTATAGACAACTTAGAAATCAAGTTTCTGAGTCAAACCGCCTGTGTAGCAGCTCTATAACATAGCAACAAACTTTGCATGCATGATCGAGGAAGTCATCAGTGTCTGCTTGACACTCTTCCATGATACTGCACCATCTGCCAACATGAAAATGTGTCATAAAATAGATTTGCGATCATCCGAATACATAGCAAAATCAGAGTCTGTATATCTTATGAGGTTTAATTCGTTGTCTTTTCTATATGTCAACGTATAAACCTTAGTATCCTTTAGGTATCTCAACACTCATTGGACTGCATTCCAATGGTCCATACTTGGGTTAGCCAGATATCAACCCAGCAGTCTAACAGTAAATGCAATGTCCGGTCTAGTGCACACCTGGGCATATATTAGGCTACCAACAGCACTAGAGTACGGAACATTCCTCATGGCCTCTCTCAACTTTCTTTGAACACTGTGCTAAAGATAATTTCTCATCATTAGAGATAGGTGCTACAACATGTTTATTAAACGTTTGTAGCACTCACTCAATGTATGCGCTTTACGAGAGGCTCAATGAGTGTTGAGATCTATCCCGATGAATCTATATATCGAGGACAAAAGATGCTTCACCCAAATCCTTTATGTCAAAGTGTTTGGCCAAAAGTTGCTTTACCTTATACAACATGGTAAAATCATTTGACGCGAGCAAGATATCATCGACATACAGTAATATGAAGATAACTTTGCTCCCCTTGACCTTATAGTATAAGTATCTTTCGACTTTGTTTTCCACAAAGCCGAATGAGGTCAAAACTTCATCAAACTTTAGGTACCATTATCTTGAAGCTTGCTTCAAACCGTATATTGATTTTGTCAACTTACAAACCTTGTCAGTTGTATCTTGATCCTGAAATCCTTCAGGTTGCTCCATATAGACCTCCTCATAATGTTCACCATTTAGAAAAGTGGTCTTAACGTCCATTTGATATAGCTCTATATCATAATGAGCTACTATTTTCATAATCACTCTAAATGCATCCTTCAAGGATACAGGAGAGAAGGTAACACTGAACTCAACTCCTCTCTGAGTGAATCCCTGGCAATTAGACACGCCTTAAACTGCTCCATTTGACCCTATGTGTCCTTCTTGATCTTAAATAACCACTTGCAATTGACAGGTCTGCTACGTTGAGGTAAATCAACAAGCTCTCATACCTTATTATACCTTATAGATTTCATCTCATCCTTCATTACTTCCCACCATATGTTCGCATAGGGTCTAGAAACGGCTTCTGTAAAAGTAGCTGGATCCATAATATGTCTTATGTCATAGTCTTGCTCACCAAAATAGACTATGTAATCTGATGAGATAGCAGGTCGCCTCTCTTTGGTGGATCTGCGCAACTGCATAGGTTCTTGTTCCTCAGAAACTTCTTCCTCATTAAGTATAGGTTCTTGTGCCTGCATAGGCATGGTACTCGGTCCTTCATCTATCGGAGCTGACTGTATAAGTGACGGATACAAAATGATCGTAGTATCCATCCTGCTATCTCCTAGAGGATGTGACGATCCTCCCTCATCATAGACATCGTATTCTAGAAACTTAACCGTCTGTGATTCTACTATTCTAGCCCCTCTTTCTCTAAAGTAAAATCTGCAACCCTTAAAGTGGTCGAGATAACCTACCAAATAGCAACGAGTGAAATTAGGTTGCAATTTATTCTCTTAAGGATTATATAACCTTACCTTAGCAGGGTAGCCTCACACACGAATATACGCAAGACTTGGCTTCCAGTCTTTCTAGTGTACGAAAAGAGTCTTTGGTACTGACTTACTTGGGACTCTGTTCAAAGTATACAATGTCATCTTAATGGCTTCATCCTAAAGGTATTCGGGTAGGTTAATCCTACTCTGAATTGTCCTCATCATGTTTTTTAGGGTACGATTGCGCCTTTCGATCTTACCATTTTGCTCAGGACTAACAGACATAGTGAACTGAGTCATTATTCCAACTGATTCCAAATATCTAGTAAACGGACATTTTTGTTATCCTGTAACCCTATGTCTATCATAGTATTCCCCTCCCCTGTCAGATTTGACTATCTTTATTGAGTTTCTCAATTAGTTCTTAATCTCAGTTTTAAAGATCTTGAATTTATCAAGAAATTCAAACTTCTCTTTAAGCAAGAACATATAATCATAGCGGGAATAATCATCTATAAATGTCAGAAAATATCTAGCATTGCACAACGTGACTTTATAGGGACCACTAACATCTGTATGTATGAGGTCCAATAAACTAGAAGCACGAGTTGAGCCTTTTGTCTTTATCTTGGTCAATTTACCTCTACAACAATTGATACATATTTCCAAATCACCAAAGTCTAGAGTTGAGAGAATGTTATCCTTTATCAGTCCTTAACCCTGTTGCTGGAAATGTGGCCAAGACATTTATGATACAGCATTTACGTGTTCCCTTTATGAAGGCTCTCTTTCGAGTAACAAGTTCGGCAACATAAGAAGAGACATACATTTCATTAGGAGTAAGACATATACTATATAATCTGTAAGATAAGAAGGCAGTTTTGATATGTCTTATATTGTTAAAAATATTTACAGCCAAAGTATCAAATACAAAATGATAGCCTTCTTTATCCAAAACTGATACAGAGATCAAGTTCCGTCTAAAAGACGGTATATAATATGTGTCGTAAAATTAATATAAACCCCGTATTGAGGTTTAATCCTAAATCTCCTGAAAAAAAACATCCACCTCTTCATTATTGCTGACCATCAACTTCTCCTCCCCTTTAGTCAGCCTTCTCCTGGATGTGAACCCATGCATTGTGAAAGTAACACGATTAAAAGTTCCACTATCTAACCACCAACAACTTGATGAGGTTATAGCTACATTGGATTCATGAATCACATAGGCCGAGGAGTTACCTGATAGTGCCTGCTTGACCTTCCATAGCTTGTACTTCGAGCAATTGGACTTTTTATGCCCCTTCTTCTTACAGAAGAAGCACCTTATACTCTTTAGGTCATGTGGGCCCTTAACAATGCCGGATTGTCCACTCTGAATCTGTGGAGATATTTAGGTTTTTTACCCTTATCTTACGGTGTTAGGGTTTAGCCTTTCCTTTACCCTTGGTTTCTGTAAAAATGGCTATATAAGGAGAACTCTTGATCTTCTCCTCAGCTGCAACATACTAGAAAATCAAGACATTGATGTCCTAATTCTCATCCTGAGAGATCTAGGAGGTGGCCAACATCTCAAACTCCTGAGGAAGAGTATTTAGTGCCTAATACAATATAAGAGCGTCAATAATCGGTATATCTAGTGCCTCAGCCTGCTCTGAAGGTGCACCATCCGGATGATATACTCTCGAACGCCTCCTTCTCCAGTATACCTCATAGAGAACAATTCCTTAATTAAGGCGCTTTGCTCTGCATGAGAAGACACCTTGTACCTTTGGGAAATGTTATCCATGAACTCCTTTGCTATGGTCATTTCCAACAACCCATTAAGCAATTGATCAAGGATCGACCTCTTGATAGTCAAATAGCACATCCTATTTGACTATTCCCAGGTTGCCATCGCGGCTTTGTCAGCTTCCAAGCTGACATCTGTAAGTGGAGAAGGCCTTTCGATGTGCATTGCCATGTAGACATCAGCCATCTCTAGGGCAAACTCAACATCCTTCATTCACTTCTTGA
Organism: Erythroxylum alaternifolium; assembly: GCA_027478495.1. Taxonomy (NCBI): domain Eukaryota; kingdom Viridiplantae; phylum Streptophyta; class Magnoliopsida; order Malpighiales; family Erythroxylaceae; genus Erythroxylum; species Erythroxylum alaternifolium. The sequence goes on from JANIIA010000192.1 coordinate 55,743,824, forward strand.
GATTGAAACCATTTAAGGTTTTAATTTCAACAGCATTGTTGTTCACAAAAAAGGTGACTGAAAAATAGAAAAAACAACAATATAAATGCAAGATAATAATAGTGATACTTTAAAGTATTAAAATATTATCTATTCAGAGAATCCGATTGCACATATTATGAAACACCTGTGGGCTGAATACATAATATATGTAATTAGACCTCTACATGAAACCGATAAGAGTACAAACTATTTACTCTCATGACATAACCACCTGTTGGTGAATAGATCATTTAAGCAATGACCTTCCCCCATCTAATGCTTTTATGTACATCTCAAAATATCATATAACGTCAACACCTGTGGGCAGAATAACTGAATATAAGGCCAGAGACATCCCTAAGCATGCAAGTGGTACAATCCAAATACTGACTCGAAAGACCACTATGGTGACTTCAATCTTACCAGTACCTAAAAAGACCACAAACATAAAGAATAGATCTTTATGTCATCCTCACATTCTATATAGGTATAATGTGTATGAAAATTAGCTATAAATGTAGAAGCCAAATGCATAGTCAAATAATCACATATTAAAAATGAAAACATTGTTTTTAAACTTTATTTGAGACTTTTATTTAAAAAATTATCATGAGAGTGACTATCGTACTTTCAAACCTACCACACAAGACATGAAGCTTTAAATGTCTCACTTATGTGTAGTTTGAAGTACGAAAATGCACTCAAAATTAGCTTTAAAAGGTTTTAAAACTTTTCCAAAATCCATAGCAACGTAATAAATCTATGATACTTAACAAATTAGCTTTAACAAACCAAAGAAACATATATAAACTTGGTTCGTATGTTTCTTAAGGTATCATAGCATTTCTAAAAACCTAAAAGATCATAGCATCGTTTCTCAACAATTGGAGAAATAATCAAAGAACATTAAAGGCAAAGAGGGAATCAATTTGATCAAGAACAGTATGTATACAACAATGGATTCAGGTTTGTCTTTGTTCATCAATCCATAAAAGTTTACATGGACAAGCCGAAGGCATAGCGGTTGGCATGAAACTTAAGGCTTACCTGGCTATGTACAAAGTTTGTGTTAGTAGTGTGCCCTAGGCTAATAGTCATATGTGACTTTTGTACTGACATTCTGACTTATTAATAATATATTATGAGATATTCTTTTAAATATGCATGTATATTGTTTATGTAATGTGATTTATATTTCATGAATAGTATTAGGCTTATGTCATCAAGTATGTGACTTGATAGTAAAACTATAAGTGTTATAATACTATTCTAAACTATACCTGGTCGATCGTTATTGGTGGAACAATAATGAATTAAGGCTAGTATGTGTTGATTGATGATCACGTTTTACTTATCATGGATATGAGTTATCAAATCAGAAACATATATATATGTTAGAGAATATATATTGGACAGACCCACAGAGAGAACACTACATGGTTTCATGTCATTAGTGATTCTCAATATGGTTTGACTTTAGTCCTCTGACCTGAAGTCATCATGGTTCCCTACATGAGGAATTCAGTGTACACATTAAGAACATGATTGTTGCCTTCCATTGTTATAAGAATAAACCAAAGTTCTGTTTATTGTAGGCTTGTTGAGCAAACTCAAGGCCGCTTTAACCTGAACATGTTTAGTCTTATGATAATGGATTATAATTAACTAAATTTGTGTGATTTAGATGAGCAAACTCATGATCACATGAATTTAGAGGCAGGGTTAGAAACAATATATTAGATATGCTTTGGCAAGAGTTGTCATCTAATGGATCTAGGAGTCACATGAGATGTGATTGATAAAGTTATTATCTACTTAATTTAAGTCTAGTTGGTTTGTTGAGCAAACTCAAGGTCAACTATATTTGAATGAGATCCTAACCCCTTAGAGAGATTAGAGTAATCTTTTTGAATAGTAGTGAGGGCTATTATTTCGAATATAATAGTGGGAGTAACTAAATGCATGATTAAAGTCCTAATCTTATTTTGTAGTCATGACATATAATTGATTACTTGTTTCTCTTACACTTATATTTGTTCTTAGTAGGATTTTCCTTAGTTAGTATGGTTGATACTAAGTAAGTGAACCCAACTTCTTGGACATAGGATATGTTTGAGAAGAGTTCTCAAAAGTTAGATAAAAAATTGTATGTTTATTATGTTATTATGCTATAATCCTTGTTGAGGATTCAGTGACAAAGTTTTAAAGATATGTCAAAATCATATAGATGACAAAATGTATTGACATTTTGAGTTGACAAATGTCTCATAAACTTTGAAGACG
>JANIIA010000192.1:55746227-55762312 GCA_027478495.1 Erythroxylum alaternifolium
GTTGACTAACTGTACATACATGCTGCCAATTCGTCTCTTCTGTGCCTCACATCGAATAAGCTTAGGCGTTTGCTTAAGAATAGGCATTTTCCTGAAAAACAAATTTTCAGGAATCAGAAAAGTGCACAAAATAAACAAATTATTTTGTCTAACATATAGCGAACTCATGCTCATCTATGGAAATAATTTAATTTATTAGTTATAGCAATTTATTGAACTAGTCAAATTGTGCTATTATTTCTAATTAATTAGTAACTTATTTCTAATATTCAAAGTATAATTGAACTAATCAATTTAGAAACTAATATCTAATGAAACCCCCTTTTTTAATTTTAACTAAACAATTTAGTTTGTGTAAAGTAGAAAGACTAATGAGGTTTTAATCATTTAAAAAAAACAAGTTAACCCTTTAACAGCCCAAAGAGCCCAAAACTAGCCCAAAAACACAGTTTTGGGCCCACAAATCCTGTCTGGCGCAGCTAAGGATCATCTTGTCAGATGGGGCGCTCGTGAAACCACACGCCCCATCTTCTTCCTTAACACGCAGACACAGTTATCTACGTGTTTCTGTTATTTAATTTTTTTTAACAACTTATATTATCATGCCAAAATGTTATAGCCTTTAGACCATGTCACGTTGTTTCGTTTCATGCAGATGATGGTAGTCCCAGTTGAAAACATCCAACAAAACCAATAAAACTTAAGAAAAACAATTTTATAAACAAGAGTAATAACAACAAAACTTCATATATAATTTAGCGTTTCGTTTCCAGAATCAAACGTTCGGTCTTGTAATGTGAATCCATACACATAATATTTAGTGTCTTTGTAACATCTCTATATATATAGATATTCACAGAAAATTTCGATTCAAGAACAAGAACAGTAATTTCCAAACGTTTCCTTTTCGATTGCTACAGTTTCTTACTCTACACCAGAAACAATTATTTGAGAGGCATGAAAAATACAAATCATAAGAAGAATGAGCATGCGATGGGCTTGATATGATAAATAAAACGTAAACATGCATATCTAAAAACAACCAGATTCTCTGATACCAATGTTAGAAAATAACTAATCAAGAACATAATCACTTAGATTATGTTAATCAGGATCATTTCATATGCATAGATAACAGATAATCACATACTTGGACTATTGTTGAAATTCCACCGATTAAAGAACCGTTTCTGAACTTTTATTGCGGAGCCTTTTACTGTATATTCTTCTCTGTATATATCACGAAGAAGTAAAACAAAAAACTCACAAAAAACTCCCTCTTCAAAACATTCCCGTTATATGTGTAACTACCTTTGGTAGTTATTTCAAGGGAGTTGACTACTATACCCTTCATGGGTGTTTATAAGTCATCATTTATGATAGGCCAAACTAGAAATTATATTAGGGTTTTACCCTAATAAAAAGGATTATGGTTCCTAAATTAAACGTACGCATAATTCTTTTATGATATCCTATCATCAGAGAGAAAACAGAGAATTAAGGGAAAACTCTGGAGAAAAGGCTACATTCTAATTTGAAAGACAAAACCACACGAATTTAGTGCATATTTCACAATAAATTCAGGTATGCTTCCACTTTTATTAATTATTGATGATTTGATATAAACAAATCCTAGCTTTAAAGGGATTAAAGACTAATAAATGGTATCAGAGCCTTATTCATAAATGGGTAATCGAGAATGGTTTTCTTTTTGTCTTCCATTATCTTGAAATTGTTTCTATATATGGATTTGACTGGTTCTATGGATCTGGCTAATAATTTTTTACAGTATTAAAAGAAAAAGGAAATATGCGCTGACGGTAAGCTGTGTTGGAAAGGTGGTTTTCAAAAGCTTCTAATCTTTATTGCGATGGTTGTTTTAACGTTGATTTACTCTCAGTTTTCATGAAAAGCTTTTAATATTTATCTAAGAATAGTCTGTCATCTGTTTCTAAATAAAAGCCATGACCTTTTTGCTTTAATAAAGCCTTGACCTTTAGATAAAGAGAAGAATCACCTTTAATGGCTTTCAAGTACGTTTTATGGCTTTCAAGAAATAAGCTTTGGTTTAAGTTTTGACCATTGAATAATGACCAAAAACTACTTTAATGACTTTTATTTGGTGTTATTGATTAACCATCACTATAAACAATAAAACATAATTTTTTTTAAAGGTTTATACATGCTACGTGACTCAAGATTCAGATAACGACCAAAAATAACCCTAAAATTTTAGCATCTTAGAAAGTTTTAAATTCATACTTGTTAGTATGCATGTTACCGATATAAGGGATGAGTTTTGGGGTTCAAAATTTATAATTTTTGGTTTGATTTGTCAAAATTTGACCCAATTCTCGATTTGAACTGACAGGATTATTAGTGTCATAACATCAAGAAATTAGGGTCATGATGCTTTCATACAGCTTATGCAAACTTTGGTTATTTTAATTTCATATTTTGGTAATTTAAAGAAATATATAGCATTTGAAATTAAATTAATTTAAGCAACACATTGTCAAAGTAACCTCTCTTGTGAAAATTAATTTAATTTAAAATATTAAAAAATTTTGTGCGTATGTTATTCATGCGAATATTGACTGGCCCAAAGGAAAGTTAATATTTGGCCCGAATTACATATACACTTGTGGTGGTAAATGTGTGGCAATTATTCAGTATAATATGTGAACATAAATCGGTCCAAAGAAAGGTTTATTGTTCGACATGCCTTATTGCCAGTGTTTGATCACTACACCAAGGTACCACTTACAAGTTAGTATTTCTGTCCAAAGACTAAATATTAATGTTGTGCTAGGTATCTTGTGATGGGGCCCTACCATTATCTATATATAATTAATTTGGCATATTATAGTATTGTTATGTGAGTAATTAGATTTTGTTTGTTTTATTCTCTGTTTAGTTCCTGGTTCTCCTGCAAATATCTCTGCTAGTGTTAATTAAATTCCTATGCTTAATGGCACCAATTTTAAGTCATGGAAGGAAAACGTTTTGATTGTTCACAGAGTCATGGACTTGGATCTTACTTTACCAGTCGATCAACCTGATCCACTTACTGGTGAGAGTACCTCTAATCAAAAGAGGGAGATGGAAAAGTGGGAAAGGTCCAATCGTGTGAGCTTGATGATTATGAAACGTGCCATTCCAGAAGCTCTTCAGGGCACTATGTTCGATCAAATTACTACGGCTAAGGGTTTTCTTGAGGATATTGAGAAAAGATTTGCCAAAAATGAAAAGACTGAAACAAGTACACTTTTGGAAAAGCTTATCTTAATAGGGTATGTAGGAAAAGGAAACATAAGAGTATATGTTATGGAAATGTCTCACATTGCTTCAAAATTGAAAGCACTTAAGTTGGAATTATCCAAAGACTAGTTAGTGCATCTAGTTTTGATATCTCTTCTAGCACAATACAGTCAATTTAAGGTGAGCTATAACTGTTAAAAAGAGATTAATGAGCTTATGTCACATTGTGTCCAAGAAGAGGAAAGGTTGAAGCATGGTAAGGAAAAAAGCACTCACTTAGACACATCATCTAAAGACAAAAGGAACAAAAGAAAGAAAACTAAGGAAGCTGTGGTTCTGGCAACACAAAAAAAAAACAGCAAAAGGATAAAAATCCAAAAGGTTGTTTCTTTTGTGACGTTGAAGGTCATGTAAAGAAGCAGTGTGCCAATTATCACGCATGACGTGCAACGAAAGGTATGCTTCTTATTTTGGTATGTTCTGAGGTTAATTTGACTTCAGTACCTAGACACACTTGGTGGTTACATTCTAGTGCAACAAATCATATCATTGTGTTTATGCAGGGTTGCTTGAGTTACCAAAAACCAATTGGTAGTGAAAGATACATCTTTATAGGTGATAGCAAGTCGATAGAAGTTGAAGTAATATGGAATTTTAGATTATTGTTAAGAATTGGATATTATTTGGATTTAGTTGAGACTTTCATTGTACCGTCTTTTAGACATAATTTGATTTCTATTTTGGCTTTAGACAAATTTGGTTATTGATGTTCATTTGGAAATAGAATATTTAGTCTCTTTCAAAATTTAAATTTGGTTGGTTCCGGTTCTTTATCAGGTTACGACAATCTATATATGCTTGACACTAATGCTTCATTTAATGAAGCCTTGCATATGGGTAGACGAAGTTTAAAGCGTAAATTAACCGGAGAGAATTCTGTCTCATTGTAGCATAAGAGATTAGGTCACATCTCCGAAAGGAGAATTGAGAGACTTGTGTCAAATGGAATTCTCGATCTCCTTGATTTTACAGATTTTGCTACTTGTATTAATTGCATTAAAGGGAAACATACAAATGTTAGGAGATTGGGTGCCAATAAGGCTTCAGACGTCTTATAACTTATCTATACGGATATTTGTGGGCCATTTCTTATAGCGTCTTGGAATGGTCAACCGTATTTTATAACGTTCATAGACGACTTCTCGTGATATGGCTACCTTTATCTCATCCATAATAAATCACAGTCTTTGGACGTGTTAAAAAACTTTAAGGCTGAAGTTGAGAATCAACTCAACAAAAGAATTAAAAGTGTCAAATCTGACTGTGGTGGTGAGTACTACAGTAGATATGACGAATCAGATGAACAACGTCCAGGACCGTTTGCTAAATTCCTAGAGGAATGTAGTATCGTCCCACAATACACTACACCAAGTTTACCTAGCATGAATGGTGTTGCTAAAAGACGAAACAGAACCCTCAAGGATATGGTGAGGAGTATGATTAGTCATTCTACCTTGCTAGAATCACTTTGGGGAGAAGCACTAAAGACCGCATCATATATACTCAATAGAGTTCCAACTAAAGCAACTAATAAGACCCCTTATGAACTTTGGATGGGCAAAAAGCCTAGTTTAAAGTACTTACACATTTGGGGATGTCCAGCTAAAGCAAGCAAGGACTATCAGTTGTTACTTTATTGGATATTCTGAAAAATTCAGGGGTTACAAGTTTATGATCCCACTACTAAGGTAATTTTTGAGACAGGAAATGCCCGATTTTTTAAGGATGTTGAATTTACGGGGGAGAAAGAATTAAGGACTTTGTTTTTGAAGAGGAACAAGTTGAAATTCCTCTAATTGCTATTGACAATGATCAGGGTGAGGTTTCCATTCTTGACATTGTTCAAAAAGCAATTCTGGATCAAGACAATGTCATGGAAACTCCTCCTCAAGTTCAACAACTTGCTCCAGAAGAACAAACTCTACAATCTCAAGAACCTATGCTATTAAGGAGATCCACTAGAGAGAGGAGAAGTGCAATTCCAGATGATTATGTTGTATTTCTTTAAGAACATAAAGTTGACATTGCTATGGTGGAAGATGATCCAATCAACTTCCGTCAAGCCATGGAAAGTTCTAACTCTCAAAAGTGGACTGATGCTATGAATGAAGAGATAAAGTCTATAAAGGACAATGATGTTTGGGACTTTGTACCATTGCCTAAAGGTGCGAAACCCATTGGTTGCAAATGGATAGTTAAGACCAAGAAGGATTCGAAAGGCAATGTAGAAAGGTACAAGGCTCGTCTTGTAGCAAAGGGCTTTACACAGAAAGAAGGCATTGATATAAAGAGACTTTCTCTCCAGTATTTTTGAAAGACTCTTTCAGGATAATAATGGCATTAGTAACACATTTTGATCTTGATTTTCATCAGATGGATGTTAAGACAACGTTTCTCAATGGTGACATTGATGAGATGATTTATATGGTGCAGCCAAAAAACTTTGTGTTTGGAGATACAAAGTAAATGGTTTGCAAACTAAAGAAATCCATCTATGGACTTAAGCAAGCATATTGTCAATGGTATTACAAATTTCACCAAGTTGTCATTTTGTTCGGTTTTGAAATGAACTTGGCTAATGATTAAATATACCAAAAGTTTAGTGCGAGTAAGTAGATTTTTCTAATTTTATATGTCGATGACATATTACTTGCCACTAATGATATAGGCTTATTGCACGAAACTAAGAGATTTCTGTCAAAGAAATTTGAAATGAAAGATCTTGGTGACGCCTCTTTTATTTTAGGGATTCAGATGCATCGGGAACGCTCTTGTGATATTCTTGAATTATCACAAAAGAGATATATTGAAAAGGTACTTAAAAGGTTTGGCATGCAAAATTGTTAACCAGGTGATAACACTATGTTTAAAGGAGATAAGTTTAGTTTAAGCAATACCCCAAGAATGACTTTGAAGCTAAGGAAATGTAAAAGATTCCTTATGGTTCGGCTATTGGAAGTCTAATGTATGCTCAGGTTTGTACGCATTTGGATATTGCATACATTGTTAGAATGCTAAGGAGATATTTAAGTAACCCGGGATTGGATCACTGGAAAGCAGCCAAACGGGTCATGTTGTACTTGTAGAAAACGAAAGATTATATGCTCACATACAAAAAATCGGATAAGATGGAGATCATTGGATATTCTAATTCCGATTTTACTGGATGCTAAGAAAGTAGGAGATCCAGTTCGGGCTATATCTACTTCTTGTTGGAGGAGCTATTTATTGGAAGAGTGCTAAGCAGACACTTATAGCTTCTTCCACTATGGCAACGGAGTTTATAGCGTGTTATGAGGCATATAACCACGGGATATGGCTACGAAACTTTATCATAGGGCTGCGCATTGTGGATTTTATTGAAAGACCACTTAAGTTATTTTGTGACAATAACTCAGCAATACCATATTCCAATAACAATAGGAGCTCGACAAAGTTGAAGCATATCGACATCAAGTTCCTAATTATTAAAGAGAGAGTTCAGAATGGACAGATGTCTATACGGCACATTGGATCAAACTCCATGATTGCGGATCCGCTTACTAAAAGGGTGCCGCCCAAGGTCTTTCATGAACACGCTGCTCATATGGGTTTTGCATCTTTTCAGGGTATATAGTTTCAGTGAGAGTTTGTATTATGGATACTTTTCATATTAGACATTTTTTTTACTGTCATCTTGGATACAGTTTTTGGTTAATTTATTTGAGGTTATTTTTAGCATTAAGATATTTGGTTTATTTTATCTCCGAACTTATTTAAAATTGATCTCACTAAAGCATAAGGTTGGATCAGTTGGAAATAAGCACGCGAAGATCACGCTGCTTATAATTTCCATGCTACACATCTATGCTTGATCCATGTCATTTGGTTATATCAGTATATGTAACCATTGATGGGTCTAGTTACGTTAATTGTAGTGAAAGACGCTTTGATCCTATGTTGGTGTGATTGATGGACCGGATTGTTTGAGGATACATACAGTAATAATAGCAAAATTCTGAGTACTCATAAGGTTAATACACAATTTTAAGATAACACATATAGCCCAAGTGAAAGATTGTAAGGATTTTTTAATCAAACTTGTGGGCTTATATGTGTATAATTGTGTATAAAGGCTATCATATAAAGTTAAGTCCAATTAATTAAAGTGGTCTAATATGGTTATGGTATTTTGGGCTTTATGTCTCTATTTTAAGTGTGGGCTTTATATGTGTAGAGACCGGGTTTATAATTTCTAGTTTTATGATGGCTCAAACTAGAAATTAGATTAGGATTTTACCCTAATAAAAGAGATTATAGTTTCCAAATTAAACGTACACATTCTTCTTTTCTGATATCTCATCGTTAGAGAGAAAACAGAGAATTAAGGGAAAACTCTAGAGAAAGGCTACGTTTTAATTTGGAAGATAAAACCGCAAGACTCCGGTGCAGATTTCACAATAAATTCAAGTATACTTCCGTTTTTATTTAATTCTTGATGATTTAATATAAACATGTACTAATTTTAAAGGAATTAAAGACCATCAAAGCATTCTGGATTCACAACTGAACTAGCCTTCCTTTTCGATTATGTTCGGTTTTAAAAGTCAGACATGCTCAAGAACCGTAAAAAATGCTAGCCCTGCCAACTCAAGTTACACCGTTGAGGTTTACCCACCAGCAGAAGTGAGCGTATATGTGTTTCCTGATAAGCTCTCGTTCATTGATGTGAAGCAAAAGATAACATTCACACATCATTTACTACGGAAGGAGGACACAGACACAGTAGTGGGATCTTCTCGTAAGGAAGCTTGGTTTGGGTTTCTCAGCATAGGCATACTGTTAGAAGAACAACATTGACCGCGTTTTTAGGGGTGGAAGATAAATGCCGACATGTTGTCAGACCACTTGAAGGCTTTCGAACAGACTCGAATGTTCCTTCGTCTCTGCTGCCACGGAATTTGTTTCCAATTGTCTTATTCCATTATTTATCTCTTTAAGTTCCCATTAAAGATTTTTTTCAACGCTATCCTTTAAGATTATAGCATTATATGTTGCCAAGTCATGCCAGGTCACGTTTACGGGAGCAAGTTTTCGTTGGTGCATATAAAGATACCGATTTTTATTAAATTTCACTTATATATTTATATAATGTTCATATAAATTTGTAAGCAAAATTTAATAAAATATGATAAAAATATTATAGTTAATATAAGAAATATGATTCTAATTTTTTCTCGTACACATAGCCTAAGTGTGCGGCACTAACTCACTCATAAACGATCAAATTCACAAGGAGGATAACCTAAAGTCAAAGTCTCATAAGGCCCAAATTAAAAAGAAGGTTTTTGTGCTCAATAATTTATAGTTTGCATGCACGCTTAATTAATTCAATCTCCTGTTTTTTTCTTAGAATAAATGATTTACTTAGAATTTAGTTAAATAAACTCTATTCTAGGTAATAATTATGAGTTAATTAAAAAATTTTCAAATTTTAATCAATTTTATAATTATAGTTCAAATTATAAAAACTGATAATTAAATTTTCAATTTTTTTAATTATAACCTAATGTCAATGTCTTTATTAAATTTGCTAAATTAGCTTATCACATATTTCAAAAATCTTAAATATTTATACACGTCACATCAAATTATATTACCTAATAAAAATTAACTAAATTATACCGTTTAATTAAACTAACTTATTAAACATAATTAAAACCCTTTCCGCATAGACCTCTGGGTGTCTTCTCAACACCATAATCACTGTAGTACATTTGACCGACTAAGACCTGCATGTTGGCTGTTTCAGGATGTCCTTAAACATCCATTTTACGTAATCTGAGACAATGTTTGACAAAGGCAGGCAGGTTTTGTTGATGTTGTTTTCATGTACGAGCTGATTTCTCCCTGAAGATGGAGTTTGTGAGATTGAGTAGCTTTCCTTGTAGCTTTGAACGATTTTCCCATAAAAATTTGAAGAAGAAACGTACACAAAGATTGGGTGTTTGTACTTGGAATCATCAAATTTCAGTTCTTTTACTTTTCCGACGACTTAAACTCATTAACCCTTTTATCTCTCTCCCTTTTTCTACTTTATGTAGGAATTCGGATCTGGGGGTTGAAGAGACATTCACATTACACTGAGTTTTTAAGAATTAAGGCAGGTTCAGAGGTTACACGATAAGAGAGCTTTGACATTTGACACCCAAAAGGTTTACGCGTGAACGAAGGATTCGTTCCCAAAAACGAATTAGTTTTGGTTATATTTAACCGGTTAGTTTAATTAAACCAAGAAGTTTAGTTAATCTTCATTAGTTAGTTTAATTTAATCTGACCCGTATAAGTGTTTAGGATTTTTGGATCACATGATAAGTCTTGTCAATAAACTTAACAAGGATATTAATGTCAAGTTAAAATTGAAAAAATTAAAATTTTGAGCATTTAATTACTGTTTTTTAAATTTGAGCTATAATTATAAAATTGAGTAAATTTTAAGAATTTTTAATTAACCCAATAACTTTAAAACTAAATTTTCAAAAAATAACTTTTATAACTATACGATGTTTTAAGTTCAATTCCTTATAAGGATGTCTATAGATTAGATTGGGCTAGGAGCTGGTTGGCTCGTAGTCCCACCCGACCACAGATTGATTAGTCTATGATCTAGCCATTGTCAAAATAACGTTGTTTTTTATGTTACGAGATCACTTTTGGCTCATGGTCTGGTTAATTCGGGCTAAAATCGGACTGAATCAGACCAAAATAAACATCCCTAATTCCTTAAAATAAATATAAAAAGGAAACTTTTTTGTATTTGTTCATGCTTACCTATATGAATGTATAATCTAAAAGAAATATTAACGAAGAAAGAAATTTAAATAAATATCTTAAATAAAAAATGATGATTTTTTTAAAAGTCAAAATTATATTCCTCAAATTTCATTTCTTTTTATAGCAGTCTAAGCCGTTCTCATAAGTTGATATTTTTTTAGTTCATTGTTATTTATGAATTATGAACTAAGAATTCAAAATTTGTGTTGGACTTATTAATATTGACTTTGTCGTATCTGCTTGTGGGTCTATTAAAAATAATCTCTCTGTTATATACGGGTAAAGTTGCGTATTATCAAACTTTTCCAGACCTCGCTTTATTGCGGGATTTTACGCTGGGTGATGATGACGACGACGACGATTATTAATATTAAATTTGTATCATTTTAGTTAACTTAACATTTAGAAAACTTTTTTCTTTCTTTTAGTTAATTAGACTTTAGTTTTTTGATTGACTCGGTAAATTTATTAGGCTTATTTCCTATTTTTATTGTGGTTTTTAACTTTTGCCTTTTGTTTTTAATTTCTTTTTTTAAGAACAATGTAATTATATTTTTATTACTAATGATAATTATATATTAGATAAAATTTAAAGATAAAAATTTTAATTAATTAAATTTATTTGAATCTCTTAAATAATATTTATTAATAAATTATTCATAAAATTATTTTTTATTTAAATAAATAATTTAAAATTAAATTTATATTAATTTTAATATTAATTTTAAATATATTTTAATTATTAAATAAAATTTTATTTGAAATATATATTTTGAAAATATTTTAAATTTACAATTTAATTACAAAATTAATTAAATTAAATTAAATTTTTGTAATTTTAATTAAGTAATATATATTTAGTTGATAATAAATGAGATTCTAAAAAACAAAAAAAAATTGCTTTTTGTAGTTTTCATAAATTTTGAAAACTAGAAGAAAGCAAAACTATAAACATAAACTGAAATCTCAAATAAATAGTTTTTTAAAAATAAAACTGAAAATTAAAAAAATAGAAACAAATAAGTCCTTAACTTTGAACACCCGTTTAAAAAAATTCTTTTAAACAAATAAATATTATATTATATTATATTTTTTAAATAAATAAAAAATTTGAGGATTAGTTTTCTAAATTTTAGTTGCAAATAAAAATCCTTTTCATTTTAATACAAATTTGGGGTTAAAATTTAAAATTAGAAGAGTTTAAAGTATGAAAATTTCATTAATTGAATAGTTGGCAAGGCTTGACGTATATATATAAAATTGAGAAATAAAATGAAAGATGGAAATTCCAGGGAGAGGTAATGTATGATACAAGCAAAGCACAAGCTAACTAGAGTTTCAATTTAGGACGGTGAAAGGAAAAAATATACATGAACGGCCAGATAGAAATTGGGAAGGAGAAGGCAAAAGTGAGCAAAGAAGAAGTTATCTCCAAACTCAAGGACGATGGCGACTTCGATGTCCTCCGTCTTAAAATCATTAGCAAACTCAAAGCGAGAGTACTCACTCTGTCTCTGTTTCTCGGTTTATTGTTTCTCTTTACTTTCAGTTGCTTTTGGATTTTTTTGCCATTTTTCTGCATCAATTGGCCGATAAGAACTTCAAAGGTTGAATCTTTCGAGAAATTCTGCGAACTATCGTAGGATTTAACATCCGTTTGGCTGATTTGGAATGGTGGGTACCAGTCAAGTTTTTTTGTTTTCTTGGATGATAGTCCGAGGTATTGTGGTGTTTTTTTTTTTTTAAGAGAGGAACATAACGGCAAAGAGTTGACGATGGATCTGATACGTAGATGAGAACAGTAGAGTTGGTTCTATTCGTAAAAATAATTAATTGGATTCGCATCAAAATTATGAGTGGTAATAGCATTAATGTTATTGTAACCATAAGCTTATGGGTCTCTCACGGATTCTAGATTTCAAACTGAAAATTTTGAAATAATCTTTTTTGCTTTATTGGTTTTTATTCTACGACTACGAGTTCTTGTGAAATTCCCAATTCTATACATTGTACAGCAGCTTTCGTACATATAATTCTTGGAAAATTTCTGAACCACCGCAAATTTGACGGAGCCTTTCGTATTGTCATTGTTTTCAAGTAATGTTAATAATTAACTGATGCATATTGCAACTGTATATATTATTAAAGTTTGCTTGATACTTTATTTTGATGTTTATGTGGTATATCTTCATGTCACGAGTGTATCTGTAACTCTAATGAACAGGAAGAATTACGACAGAACATCTTGTCCATTGTGAGTCAGTCAGCAGCACTTAATCAAGAAGGTGCTGAAAAAATGAAACCCAGACAACTTTCTGATGCCATATTTGATGAAGTTGGGTAAGTTTTTGTTGCTATTTCAACTGTTAAAAGTATGCTTGCTCCTCATGGTAACTTCTCTAGGAATATAGAGTCCCGTAAGTCTGTAATTTCTAGGACTTGATTTCAGTGGATTGATTATTTTAGGGTATTGTTTCCATGAACAAACTGGGGATTTGGTATCCGTGGACTTTAATTTAATTATATTAGTCAAACTTTAAAGAACAACAGCAATGAATAAGTTTTAGATTGCATTGTGAATGTTTTTTTTGTTTGCTATAACCAGGAGTGATGTGATGACTCTGCTGTCCAATGGTGTCTGGGAAATAATTAGATCAAAGGATGGCATGAAAGATGAAATTGCAGAAACAGTAAAATCTGTCTACAAAAAGATGGTCCAACCCGAAACGAAGGATGAGGGTAAGTCATTTTCTCTAGAGCATAATCACCTTCAGATTGAAGGTGATTGTGATGGTACTCTTGTGAGCACAGCTAATGCAGTGGACAATAACTTGCTTGATACTGAGCCCAAAGGGCCTCCTGGTTTCTCCCAGAGAAATAACCTTCAGAATAACAATCGTGAACATAAAGAGGAGTTGACGTCAGTTTTGCCTTCCGAAGGGCCTATGCAAGAACTGAAGGGTGGACTGAAAACAAGCGATTCAGAAGATGTTGATTTTGGCGTGCCACCAGGCTTTGCTGTGGATTTCAATCATATGAAGCCTTGTGATGGTAGTGACGAGGACCCTGATGTGCCTCCTGGTTTTGGTTGATAAGTTAAACTTCCTACTGCTGTCCTCTAACCTCAGAGTTTTGAGGGAAGTAAAAACATTCCTTTGCCCCTATCATGAACTGTTTCAGAGAGTTCATTAAGATGTTTGTGGGGAGGTTATGTGATAGATAAATTTAACACGATGTTGCTGGACCATTCTTTCACATTCCTGGAAGCCTGAAGTCGGGCATATTCAGAGATTGGTGTTTCAATATTTGGATGTCTGCTTATCCTTTTAAACAATCTAGGATCTGGAATTATCACTCAGACGTGAATTTGGGTTGCTATTTGAGAGAGAGGGAGAGAGAGAGAGGGGGAGAGAGAGAGTATAATGACAGTATGATTGCCTTCTAGTCCTGAACTTAGGATTTTGTTGAATTGTTTCAATTTGTCAGCCCTTTCTGTAATGCATGCTGTTAATGCAATATACAAGTGGGTGACAATATTACCTGACTCTGCTTGATGCTAGTAATCTATGTAATGCTGGCAATCTATGTAATGCTGGCATTTAATTACCTACTATAACTTTTGTTCCTTTCGACAAAGTATTCTGACTTGCATCTTATCTTCTTATTTAATACTCCATCGAGATGTTTTGATATGGCTTCACTTGTGGATAATTGGTGCAAAGAAAGTAAGAAACTGGAGAGGGGTACCCCATATGGCTGCTCGTTTCTTAGTTCAGTGGGATACACTAGAGGCAAGCACATATATTTACCTACCGAACTCTCCACTCCTCACCATGAAGGCTAGACCCTATCCTAGTGGATGGCGGTGAAAGGGTGCTACATCTTCCTTCACGAGTGCTTCACTTTCTGACTGTTCGCTTAGTGAGTTGGATGTCTTACTAACAAAAGATATGAAAAGATGATGAAATGCACTATATTTTGTCAGGACAACTTTGGGAATCCGCGAGTTGACAGTTGGATGCTTGTTGCATTTGAGATTTTAATTTTTCATAATGGAACTTTGGATTAAAGTTCGAACTATTAATGCAATCTATTGTCAATGTGCACAAGAAGTTGAAATTTCAATCCCTTAGTTCTAGTATTCAGTATTAACTCGTTCATGGATAATTTGCTAGTTTGAATACTAGAATTATGCTTCGAATTCCACTAAAATCCAAACATGGTGTGTTCTTTTACATTGTGTTGTGGATTTAAATAAGGAAAAGTGAATACTACTAGACCTTGAGATTTTTTTCATTACACCACACTATTCCATGTTCAATTTACCCCCGGCGTTTTATTTATGCAATACAACTCTTTCTTTTCGAGAGAAACTTATGTATGTGTACTTTCCTGGTGGTTCTTTCCAATATCTTGGTAGAACACTGGCAATGTCCTTCCAAGTATCAGGTTTAAATCATCGTGAATGCCGACATCGAGTGTTTCTATTACCATTTATTGTCCTATTAATATTCAGCCACGAACTCCACTAAGGGGGATCTTAAATTATACAACTGAGGGAGAAGAAAGAGAATATCTGTATGAAAGGAAATATCTGTACCATATTGTTCCTTCTGAAAATTTTTTCTTCTCTCAATATTTAAGAAGCTAAAAGTAGCCAGAAAACACTATCTATTGCTAGCTGCTTTGTCCACTCCATTCTTTGTATCATACTCTTCTTCTCAACCTATGGCTTTTTGTCGAGCTCAATGCCTTAATTTGGAGGTCTCAAGTATTTGCTTTTATAATAAAATATTTGCAATTCGATTTAAAATAAAAAGATATATTTCTTATGATCGGCTTTATTTATGATTTAATATTGCTTGAAAAGATTATTATATTTTGTTAATTTTTTGTTAAAACAATTTATGTGCATGACATAATTTAAAACATGTCACATAATAGTTTTGTTACGTTTCACGAAAAATAAAAGATATTCATGGAAAACTTTTAGAATGTTAAATAAGAATGAATTAAATCATTACAAAAGAGGATGGCTTTATCTATTAGATTTATTTAAAAGGTGTAATGCCTTAGATTTAGTTTGATCTAACAATAATTTAATTTGGGTTTAAGAAAATTAAATGTCTAAAATAATTAGTTACTAAGTTAATTATTAGTCATTTTTATATCACTTCTCTCCTTTTTTATATAGAAGGAGAGCATCATAATCTCATCGTTCTTGTTTAATGCTATATTATTGGAGGTTTCGCTTTAATACCATGCGGTAAAATCAGATTTCACGAGTGAGGTGACTATAACAATTTCATATTAGAAAAGATAAGAGAGATGAAAGTCTATATAAGTCTATGAAAGACTATTAATTAACCTTTTAACTAGCTATTTTCGAGTGTATGATACTCTTAAACCCAGCTTGGAGTTGTTGAAAGACCAGTTTGGACTTAAAGACTGACAAATGGGTATCAAAAGTTAGGTTTAAGGTAAAACAGGGTTCCAGGATGCAATAAGATGAGTGAGGTTAGAAGGAGTGAGTCATTATTGTCATTCGGTTTAGTTGGTAGGATTTGATTTTAGACTTACAGATGCCCAAAGGGTTAAAAAAAAAAAAAAAGACTTCATCTTGGGAGTATGTTAGGGTTTTGAATACCGGACCAAAACTCGTACGGTATAAAGGGTCGGTCATACTAATTTTAAATACCGGTTGATACCGGCCCGTTTCAGATGTATTGGTCGGATTTTAAAAAATTGAGACTTTTTTGCAAAATTTTCAAAATCTCCCTTCTTCCTTCTTATCTCTTCTTCCCCCTTTTTTTCAAAGTTTTTAAAATAATAATAAATATTTTTATTACTAATAATAATTATAATTTAAATAAAACTTTAAAATAAATTATTTTTATTTAAATTTATTTTAATATTTTATATAATATTTATTAATAAAGTATTAATAAAAG
>JANIIA010000192.1:55977450-55991044 GCA_027478495.1 Erythroxylum alaternifolium
GCAGATCTGCTTTCAAATTTAAATATGATTCTTTTGAGATTTTCATAATCTTTTAAGATCAGATTGATAGGGATTCACAATCTGAACATGTGAGAAACGTGATCTGCAAGATAGGAAGGAAAAGAAAAGGATTGGGAAGCTTTAAAAGGAGAAAAACGTGAACAGTACAGGGATGTACTATTCACATAGCACTTTAGGAGTGGTTTTCAATTTTCTGCATTCTTTTCTTCTTCTTTTCTTGATAGTTATAGGAGTTTTTCATTTTCTGCATTATTTTCTAAGTATTTTCAGATTTTCTAAAAAGACCAGGGATGGAAACATTGTGTTTTATTATTTCTTTGTTGAATTTCACTTTCGTTATGAGTACCTAAATTCCTTTTCCTGGTTGAGGGAAGCCATGTTATCTGTTATTATGTGTGAGATGTTTCAATAAAGTTTAAGTTATTGATGAACATTGAATATCTTCTGAATTACTTTTTCTAATTGAATTGGGTGATTTCACCTTCGTAAGTAGTAGGGTTTTTGTGTATGCAATGGAGCAGATAAAGGTAGAAATTGCATAGGCTTTTGGGTTAGTGAGCAAATTCTTGTCAAATATGAGGAAGGTTCACTAGGAAGCAGTGAAACACATTTTGAAATACTTGACAGGTACTTCAATGTGGAATTTGTCTTTTAATGATGTTGAACCAACTCAAAAAGGTTATACAGATGCAGATATGACTGAAGATCTTAATGAAAGAAAATTCACTTTAGGTTTTCTGTTTAAGTTTGCAGGGGTGAGTCATTTCGTAGCAATCCAAGTTATAAAAGTTTGTAGTTTTGCCTACGATTACAGTGGAAGCTTGTAAGGAGATGTTCTTGATGAAAAGGTTCCTTCAAGAGTTGGATGTTAAGCAAAAAGACTATGTAGCATTATGTGATAGTCGTGCTATTGACTTGAGCAAAAATACTATATATCATTCCCATACAAAACACATAGATGTTAGATATCATTAGTTATGGTCCATGATTGAAGAGCAACAATTAATGAAAAAGAAGGTTCATACGAACATGAATGGTTCTGATATGTTGACTAAAGTAGTTCCTGAAAGAAAGCATGAGCTTTGTAGTAAACTTACTGGGATGTATCTTAAGTAGCTGTTAAAGCTTAACATGTCTTCTCCATGTTTGGGCTAAAGTGGGTGATTATTGTGTGTATCCAACCTTATTTTGAGATTTATGGTCCTTATTGACACTTTTATGTTTTATGGGGATGACAAACAAGTGAAAACAAGATAGATGGTGGGTGAATCAAACATTTTCTGGACAGAAAGATCCATGTCCTCTACTTACACAGCCGTGTGTATCAACCATATAAGTCTTTGGAACAATATCAAAAAGGACGTGAAGGGTGAAGTCATATGATTGTGTAAATGCTCATATTCATGACTTATATGGTTGTATGTCATGACTGTATATCTCTTTGTAACCATTTACATTTGCAAGTGTGGTGATGCTAAAGAGATATGGTCACTTACAAGGTTTTGTATGTGACCGTGTATAGTGCAAAAAAACTTATTTCGTGATGTAAAAGAAAAGATACGTAGGTTTTGCATGTATAACAGTATAAGTGGAAAAAGCAACAAAAAATGAGAAAAAACATAGAGAACACAAGTAGTATAATATTCTCATCCTTTTTTGATTGTTTTTGGGATTAGTTTGAGAGTTTGTTGATTCACATATCAACTTTAATTTTAATCCTAAAACTTTGTGAGACAATTTATTATTGTGAGGTGAAATATTAAAATTTGTAAATTCTTATTTCGTTTTGGTGGATTTTCTTGTCAGTTTGGCCCTAGTTTGTTTCCTCCACATTGGAGGATTTTTCACGTAAATCTCAGTGTTTGCTTCTTTATTGAGTTTCTTATTCTTGTTCTATTTACTGGTTAAACTCTAGAGTGTTTTGTTGATGCTCTTTAGTTGTTTTTAGAGAGTTGTACTTTTCGTGTCTCAATTGTATGGCTAGGTTTATTTGGACGATTATGTTTTAGGCGAAGCATAATTCCATTAACTGGACCACACATCTTACTCCTTAAACACAAAAGGTGACAGAACTAAGAAAAAATATTGTCCAAGATCTATTCATTTTCAAAGACAATTCTTGTGTAACACAATTGAAGCTAACCCATGATGCAACAAGAAATAAGCAAGATTATTAACGAAGAAAAAATTCTTCTACATCTTAAGAAATTAAACCAGCATGGTCGCAGAAAGGGTTACTAAGGCCACAGTCAACGCATAGAATGAAGGTGAAACACTGGCCCTGGCAGATGATGTTGGGGTTGGACTAGGGGCGGTTGAACTTTCTGGGGATCCCATTTCAGGCCACACGGTAATGGCAAGCTTTTGGTTTCTGGCCTCACAGTGCTGGGCAACGCCACAAATGTACCATTTTCTGCCTGGTGTTGTTAGTGGGATCACATCGTTTCCACTCGTAAAGGCCTGAAGATTTGCTAGTTTCAGGCATTGTTCGAATACAGTTCCGTTCACTTTTAAGACATTGTGTGCTCCTTCTGTGTACTTAAAAACTATAGATGAAGAAGTTGAAGAAGAAGCAGTTAATAGTTGATCACAGAATAATTGTAAGTTTTTAAGTACTTAAAAAAGTGCAGATATAATCGTACCAAGTTTGTCACCAATGTGGAATTCCTTTCCTTCGGCCCATTTTTGATAATCGAAGTTGATTGTCCAACCTTTATTGTCACCAACTACAAATTCTGTGGCCAAAGTTAAAGGAACCGAAACTGCAACAATGGCCATGGCCACAAAAAACTTGGTGAAGGCCATTAAAACTTATGGTAAGCAAATCTTTCTCTTTTTTTCCCCTTCTATTGATAGATGCCTCTTAGGTTGCAATTAAGTGAGTTCTTGTGTAAGTTGCTTCTTATTTATTAAGTTTCAATGTCAACAAGATACATAGTTCGGCTAAAGACGGCTCTGTCGGATGGCATGACGAATTCAACTACCTAGTTTGTTTCAATTTTGGCTATTATTTGAAAGACTTGTTTAAAACGACGCTGGAACATTTCTTTCTTCGGTCGGACGTCCTTGTAACAGATACCAGGGCCTGCAATTAGGAACACCATGCTGCCAGAGGAAACACTTCGGGGAATCAGCAGGGAATCTAAATATCATAAGTAGGCATGAAGTTTACTCCTACCTTTGGTCAAATTTCTTTTGTTTATCAAAAGAATGCATTGTGCAAGTGTTACAACCGAGAATTGGAACTTAAAAGAAGGCCTTGGACATTCCATTGAAAATTTATTTTCTAAAAAATTAGTAAATTCACTCTAGATATTTTTATACGAACTCAAATATGTGATCATTATTTTAACTGTTTTTATATGAACTCAAATATATCTAAGAGTATGGTTGTTGGTAATGAAGAAATACATAATGGTCATCAAAATTAGGAATTGGAGAAGAAGATCAATTCTTTCTAGAATCACTTTTCGGGATAAAAAATTAAATAATACGCTTGGAGCTTTAAAAAGCTTAAATGATAGATATATGATTACACTTATATAAATGCATCACCAATGCTAAAACAATTTTACGAAGGACAAGTACATAAATAATGATGAGCCATTGATAAAATCATCACATGAGCAAAAAAAATTCAATTCTAGATATAAAAATATTCGTACTAATGCATCATCTCAGGTCCCAACTTAGAAGGAAGTTCTATGTATCTTGGTATGATTCACAAGACAAAAATTAGCCACACTTTCATATAAGTACACACTACAAGAGTATGCAACATTTTTATCATTAGTATAAGCTCCTTAATCATCAAAATAGTATGAAATAAGCTCATAATTATTACAAATATCACTATTAACAAAGAGGCATAAAAGAGGCTCCTATTCATTATAGACCATATTTATATCAATAAAATATGTCATTTTCTAATTCATATCCTAGGATTTATAGTCACATAAAAAGAGCTTCATAACTCCTCACATATCCAAATGAGAGTTCTCATTTACCAATATATCCAAAAAAGACTTAAAAATTCAAATTCTTTATATTCTCGTAGATCTCTCATATGGACCATATAACTTTAAACTTTTTCACGTGAGTGAACTTTTCAAAGCAATGCTTATTAAATAGAACCAAAACAATATGGGCTAAAATTTGTTTAAGAGCTAACCCTAAAGACTTAAGTTTGTGCGGTTCCAAGAAAATATTAATCTATTCTTATTGTAGGTCAATATTAAGTGCTAGAGTACGTAAAATTGATCTTATCATCATTTCTATCAAAAACTAAATATTCATAATATCTTCAAATTTTATTTCAAAGAGAAAATCATCAAAAGCCCTCTCATAACCTGAAGTAACAAAATTATTATAAAAAAAGCCAATTGTTTAACAAAGTGGGTAAGAACAAATGAAGTAACCATTTGTGGTACATTAAAAAAAAAAAGATAACCACATGAAGTGTTGATAATATTTGATCATATTGACTTAGCTTATACATTCAAGGAATAAAGTATATTGCATATGTCTCAGAAGAGAAACATAGATTGATATTTGCATTGGTATATGAAATTTTTGAAAATTGCCCATTTCTTTGACAAGAACTTGGCATGTTCACTTTGTGCATATGATATGGTTTTAGAAAAGGGAGAGTGTGAAATTATTTACTTTTACCTTTTGATACTTTTAGTTTCATATATCGTATACCTTTTACTATTAAAAAAAAGAGAGAAAGTGGTGATCTTAAAACTTAATTTTTAATATATATCATACTTATATATAACAATATATATTAATATATCAAACTATATATATAGTTTGATATATCATATACCTTTTTAATATTTTAAAAAAGAGAGAAAGTAGTGATCTTAAAACTTG
The DNA here is from genome assembly GCA_027478495.1 of Erythroxylum alaternifolium. Taxonomy (NCBI): domain Eukaryota; kingdom Viridiplantae; phylum Streptophyta; class Magnoliopsida; order Malpighiales; family Erythroxylaceae; genus Erythroxylum; species Erythroxylum alaternifolium. The sequence goes on from JANIIA010000192.1 coordinate 55,982,350, forward strand.
ATTATTCGTATTTAACGATTTATAAATTAAGGGGATTCATACATTAAATATTGCTTTAACATAAAGAGAGTTTACTCAATATCATTTACTTTTTCTAATTTACCAAATATTTTGTCATTATAAAAAAAAGATTGTTAGACCACGTGAGGTGCTAAGCCAAAGATTTTATGAAAATAAAGTACATTGCTATTAATGATTTTATTCCTGTAATATTAGTAACTCTTTATAACCTAAGCAAGTAATATATAAAAGATTCATTTAAATAGAAAGAAAAAGTGAGAAAATGATCAAACTGAATTAATTATGCAATCAAAAGGATGAATAAAATAAGCAAATTGGATCATATATACAATTCAAGAGAGTTTCAAGATGATTCAAGTTAAGTGAACGAAGAACATAAAGATTTTGATCCTTTCCGTGTGTAACAAATTACTGTAATCTTACTTAATACAACTAAGGCATAATGCATAACCCCTTTCATAATCAAGAAGTTTGTTTTGAACTTAAAAAATAATTCATGTTAAAACAAACTCTGGAAAACTTTTGAAATGATTTTGAATAAAGTGTTTTTTTTTTTATCAAAATAAGGTTTTTGGATAAATTGAAAATTTTGAAGTTTTAAAAATTTGTGACTTTAAGTGTTCTTAAAAGTTGGTTTTTGCAGGGATTTGACTGGCCTAACCCAAGAAGAAAAAAGTTATAGAATGAGTGTAGCCTGTTAACTAAAGAGACATGCTTAACAAATCTCCAACTGAAAAAGCTTTAGCTAGTCAATGGTATCCAGTTGACTAGCCGAATATACTTAGAATCTAGCCATTATAACTAGCTTGTATGTCTAACTATTATTTGAAATAGTTTTGGGTTAAAATAGAGCGCAATTAAGTTGTGAGATGAATATTTGATAGACAAGAGAGTTGCTAAGAAATTTGAAATACTAGATTGTGAATTTGAGTGTACACGTATATTGCATAAATCATATTAAACCCTATTTCCTTTGTGTGAGCATGAAAGAAAGGTTTTGAATTGCATATAGTTTGTGCTACTGTAACGATTGAGAAAAAAAAAAAAAAAGCCTTAAGATACATATTATAAAGGTTACTGCTGACACGTATTTCATAGCGCAACGTGAAGATGAAATTGATGGAAGTCTGTTAGCCATCGAGGAGAGCCATGCTGAATTCCTAGTCTAACAAAGAGCATTAGGGTAACTACAATCTTACAAGGAAAAAGCTTTTCCTTGCACATGCATGCAGACGTTGATGATCAGGGGCAAAGCAACCCAATTCCAGATGGGGTTGTTCCAGCCCGAAGACTTGTCTTTGTATAGGCATGCAGATGTATACTCTTTTGTGGTAAACAATCGAGAGGATCTAACAAGAATCCGAAAGTATGTAGCAGTTCTATTTGAGTGTAGCTCGTACCAGATGCACTGGCGACTGGACTAGTGCTTTTTATGTAGTAGTTTATAAGGCGTAGGCACCAATTATCTAAGGATTGTTGGGTAGACTACGGTGGACACAATTAATTTTGTATGTAGCACACTTATATTCTCTATCGGAAATAAATTCTTATTCAATTTTTCAAAAGAAAAGGTTGCCATTGACCTTAAATAAATAATTATAAATGACTCCTCTTAACAAAGAATATTTTTTACAGATATTATCGAGTGAATATAAATTAATTTGTTATTATTATGGTTACTTTATAATTTATTGATCAAATTATTCATTTATTGAAATTTCAAATAAGTCAAAGGTTAAACAAGCATAATTTAGGTCACATCTAAAAGCTAAGAATGTCCATCCTTTTGTCTTTCTTTTTCTGCTGAAGGTCAAACCTTAAATATAAAAAAGAATCATCTATTTTCACTCCATTGTTAGTATATTTAAGGTTTCTTATATCAAATCAATTTGATCACAACCCAATAAGCAAGCAGGAAGCGACCTTTAGTCAGGCCTTAACGGGCCAGAGTCCAGACTATCCGGTTACAAATTCCATGGACTAAAAGCAGAACGTACAAACTTGGAGGTCTTTGGTTCTTTTTTGTAAACTGACGTGCATCAAGTGATACCGAAATATGTACCCACCAACCGATGCATAATTGTAGCCCACTCAATTACCCAAATCTTCTGTAGCCCACTCAATTACCCGAATCTTCTTTTCTTTTAAATTACTTTCCCTTTTCCTAAACCACCAGTCCGATCGATAGCAACTCCTCATGATATTAAACTCTTCACATATATATGACAAAAAATTTTTAGGCCGTATCACGAGAAACCCCTTCAAAGATCCATTATTTTCCTAGAAAGTATTGGCCTACATTTCGTCTACCAAACAACCGCCAACTAAGCAAAGCTGTTTAATTTTCTTCTTTTTCTCTACTTCTCGTGACGTCTCTTCCTCTAGGAAGCATGCAACATATACATAGAAGTTAGTACCAAAGTGAAGAACCACTTCCTAAGGTTGATCATGAGAAAAGGTATGGATTGCAGCACAAGACATACGTCTCCGAGTTCTAATGACAATAATCACTTTGTGGATATACATGAGGTTGTGACAAAAGAAGAAGAAGAAGAAGAAGAGGAAAAAGAAACACTGGCGAGATTCACAGCAGAAAAAGTAAAGAAGGGTAGTAATTTAAATAGACAATTTAAAGCTCGAGAGGCCAAGAGAGATAACAGGAGTTTTGTCAGGCAAGTTTCACTAGAGACAGGTTTCTCTGCTCTCACTAGAGAATCTAAGCCCAAAGATGAGAGAAGGACTCTTCCTAGGAGTGGACGTAGTTTTGGCGGATTTGATTCGGCCATCAGAGTTAATGGAGAAGTTAGGAAAGGAGACTTTAGTATCTTCAGAACAAAATCGACAATTAGTAAGCAGAATTCTTTATTGCCTGCAAAGAAGGAAAGAGAGACAGAATCCCAGAGAACCGATCATGGATCGAGTGTAGCTGATGACTCTGCTCATAATGGTGTTCCTGCTGGACGATACTTTGCTGCCCTAAGAGGACCTGAGCTCGATCAAGTCAAGGTAATTAAATATTCTCTCATTTTCCCATTGTTCTGCTTATAACCCGTTTTCCATTTTTACGTGAACACAAAAAATTATATAAAACGATTGTTATGTTAGGGAGAGAACGTAATTTTGTTTTTCATTAATATTTCAATCACAATTTAAAAATTATATTAATATAATTTATTTTAAATAAAAATTTCTTATTCAACTTATCAGTCAAATTAATAAATCCTTTACAACTATATTCTCTCGTAAATTATTATTTGCATTATTAAAATATTTATAATCGAATAGTTGGGGACTAAACATTTTCCTCATGCAATGACTTAGACTTATGATCCTATTGACTCTAAATGAATGTAGGACTCGGAGGACATTCTCCTACCCAAAGATGAGAAATGGCCATTTCTCCTCAGATTCCCAATTGGTTGCTTTGGTATTTGTCTTGGTCTTAGCAGCCAAGCCGTGTTGTGGCGTGCACTTGCTACAAGCCCGGCAACCAAGTTCATCCATATTCCGCCATACATCAACCTTGCTCTCTGGCTGTTAGCTCTCTCCGTCCTTGCTTCAGTCTCCATAACCTACCTGCTCAAATGCATATTCTATTTTGAAGCTGTTAAAAGAGAGTACTTTCACCCAGTTCGTATCAACTTTTTCTTTGCTCCATGGGTTGTGTGCATGTTTCTAGCCATTGGTGCACCATCTACAATAGCCCATGGAAAACTACACCCTGCTCTTTGGTGCGTTTTCATGGCACCATACTTTTTCCTTGAGCTCAAGATTTATGGACAGTGGCTCTCTGGTGGAAAGAGGCGTCTCTGCAAGGTGGCTAATCCATCTTCACATCTCTCAGTTGTGGGAAACTTCGTTGGTGCGATCTTGGCTTCTAAGGTGGGATGGAATGAAGCAGCCAAGTTCTTGTGGGCAGTTGGTTTTGCACATTATCTTGTGGTGTTTGTCACCCTTTATCAGAGACTGCCAACTAGTGAAGCTCTACCAAAGGAGTTGCATCCTGTTTACTCCATGTTTATTGCAGCTCCATCAGCTGCGAGTATTGCCTGGGAAACCATATATGGTGACTTCGATGGGCCATCGAGAACTTGCTATTTTATTGCACTGTTTCTCTATATTTCCCTTGTTGTGCGTATCAAGTTCTTCACAGGATTCAGGTAATTAACTGTCCTTTTTCTTTGATTCTTATTCCACTTAATTTTAAGGTACTTTATTCTGTAGTAAAAATCGTTAAATGAAATATGTGAAATCCACTTAAAATGATTGACATGATTTGTCAATTGTCAGTATGGCAAATCCACATAAAGATTTCGCAATTTTCGTTATAGATACTCCATGCAATTTCTGTCTCAAATTTAACAATTGTTCATATACACCGAACCAATCATTAGCGTACAATTACTAAAACTAATCAACCTAACAATGATTGACAGGTTCTCGGTGGCATGGTGGTCTTACACCTTCCCCATGACAACAGCGTCAGTGGCAACCATCAAGTACGCAGAGCACGTCCCTTCTATTTTCAGCAAGGGCCTCGCAATGACTCTTTCATTCATGTCATCAACAATGGTGTGCGTATTGTTGGTGTCCACCCTTCTCCATGCTTTTGTTTGGCGCACACTATTTCCAAATGATCTTGCTATTGCCATAACAACGAGAAAACTTGTCAGAGAGAAGAGACCCCTCAAGAAAGCCTATGACCTAAAGCGCTGGACAAAGCAGGCTCTAACCAAACATAGTTCCGTGAACAAGGATCAGGCTGAATATCATGATTTTGGTCAATGACTTCTAAGTAACCAGACATATTTATCTAAATTTTATTCTACATAACATTGGTGTATACCCTCGTCAGATTTCTGTTTTTGAGTACCCATCAGAGTAGTAACATAATATACTTGGTGTTCATGTTGTGCGAAGCCAAGCCTATATAAAGCTGTAAGGATACAAAATAATATTAGGGACAAACATTTACGTGGCACAAGTACTGGAAACTAAATCATAAGGTTTTTGCAACCTTTTCTTTCAGTTGGCTCACGTAGGGTACGGTGTGTGTACTTCCATAACACTGCACGTCTGCACGTCACAAAGACTGGCATGGGGAAAAAAAAAAGATATGCCTAGTTCTCTCAACCTCAGGCATTTCACCGATAGCAGCATTCGAAGAAAACAAAAGATGTACACAGCTGTTTCTTCTCCGCTATAAGAAATTGTTTGCATTATTACAAATTATAATGTAGCTAAATATATTGGCTTTTGTAGTTAAATACATTGACAATACATTAGCTTTAAAACGATTCTTAAGACAATTTTTTGTTCTCATGTTTTTCTATCCAAAAGTGTAATCAAAATGGTGGAGTGATTGCTCAGAAATTTTTTGTGGAACCAACCCAATGGAACTAGAAGACTTGCAAAGATTAAATGGACTGACATTTGTGTTCCTAAAGCAGAAGGAGGCTTAAGTATCACCTTTCTGAAGCTCACAAACCATGCACTTATTCTAAAGAGGTTATGGTGGATCCTCCAAGACAAGCAATCAATTTGGATTCGTTGGCTTCACTCATACTTCCTCAAAGGAAGGAGTATGCCGGAACTAAGTGTAAGCCCTTCTCGATCCTACTTCTTGAACTAGCTGATCCTCCTCAAAAACTCGATCTAAACTGATGTGACCTGCAAAATTGGAGATGGGGCCGGGACCTCCTTTTGGTTTGACATTAGACAAGAGACGGTTCTATCTGTCATATCCAAAATTCTAACTCAGCCTATTGTCTTTTTCCTTCAACACGAAGATGGATTTCTTTATCAGGGAAAACTCTTGGGATTTTCCTGAATACCTGCAACACCTTCTACTACAATACCACCCTTCTAACTGCCCAGATACATTCTTATGAAAAAATTGCCCTATCAACCAATTGAAAAATAAAAGCATAATTGAGCTATTGCGCGTGAGACTGCCTTGAGAGGAATGGAGCAACATTGTTTGACACAGGAACCTTCCTCCCAAAGTATCTTTTCTCCTCTGGCTGACCATGAAGAATAGGCTTAGCACAGCGGATCGCCTTTCCTACGTTGATATGCCTCGAACTTGTCCTCTTTGTTCATTGCATGCAGAATCACGTGACCACCTTTTCTTCTTGTGTCCCACTGCCAAGCTGGTTTGGATGAAGGTCCAGTACTTATGCGGGTGGAATCTTTTGGATAATTCACCAAATGGTGTCATCAACTATCTAATGTCTAATACATCTATTCCAATTGCTAAACGAGAGACCTTAACCATTGCCATGAGTTTGATAGTTCGAACCATCTGGACTGAATGAAACGCAAGACGATTTTAGGCCATCAGCAAAACTTGGGAAAAACTCACTGAGGAAGTCATAAGAGGCATCAATGAGCTTCTCTTACTGCAGAATCAATTCCTACCTAATTAACAGCCTTCATCTAGAAGTCTATGACTAGCATCTATTATATGTACTTGATGTGAAGGTTTATAGTGATCTTGTTGTGTGAAAAGTTATGCCCTTAGACATCTTAACCTCTGTAATCTTCTTATTTATTAATTCAAAATTTTCATTTTCAAAAAAAAGCTTTAACTTTTTTTTAAAAATTAATTGAGTATATATTGAAAATATTTCAGAAGATAGTACAACTTCTGGAGTTTTTATACTCCCTTGCCAAAACATCCACCGGTTGCTCAACATCATTCTTATCAAAACGACTACACATCTAAGCCACTATATTAACAAATGACGATGTTGTTTCAAGATTAGTGAAAGTTCTGGATCAAAGAAGTAAACTTCCCTCTCCTCTGCAGTCCAATGCCTGCAATCTTCTCCAATTAAGGTTGTAATCTCCAGTGCCGATGGAAGCTTTGCTTCGCAACTGACAATCGTAGGTAAGAAGGTGTTGTATGGTTTTTCTTTCCTTGCTCCTTCTTCATCTGATCAATTTCATCTCTCCTCAGGCCAAGTTTAATGTAGAGATTCTCTCATAACCTCATAACGTTGGACATCGCCTTTATCTGGGGGAATGGAGAAGAATCTCTAATCAGGTTTCTTCATATTTCTTCTTTAACTTACTAAGAGTGTCAATGGTCAAAATGCCTTTTTCTTTTTAATATCTCATATGTCAATTAATAGATTATATTACTTTTTGATTACGTGTTATGATAGAAAAATTGTATTTAATAATTAAAATTTTGAAAAATTGCATAAGTGATAACAAAAATAGAATATCAACTTATTTTTATAGTAATAATAATTAACTATAATTATTTTAAAATTAATATGTTCATTCTTTTTACTTACTCTTTCAATAATATATTTGTATGTTTATTAATAAATTGACTAATTAAACTCAAGCTTTTCTATCTAATATTTATGAATCAAATCTTTTTGAATATTTAGAGATAAGTTCAAATAGTTAAGATTTTTTCAATATTTATATAGGATAAATAGCATTATCTTATATACATATTGACCAATTTAAAAAGTAATGTCAATCCTTAAGAATAAAAATTGTTTTCATATTTTCTCCCACTTATTAAGTATTATATTTTATTTCTCTAATTTTTTAATTTAATTGTTAGGGACTAAATATCAAAAAAGTACTAATATTTACTTTTATAGGTCTATAAAGAAAAAGCTTAGAGTCAGACTCATATATCATATCTTCTGGTCTCCAATGGATGAAATTAGATCCAAACTCGTATTGTATGTCTAACTAATCATAGAAAACTTAATAAAAAAAATGTTTTGAGTGTAAATCCATAGTTGTATCATATCTCTAAATTAGTCAATAGATTTAATAGGAATGCTTAAGTTCAGACCTACACTTAAAAATATTAGCAAACATAAATTACACTATATTAATAATCAATTCAATTCCCTAATTGGATAGGGTAAACATCTATAAAAAGACTGCTTGGACTTTTAAAAAAGTTGACTAAAAGGTTGCATCAATTCAATTTCGTCATACTAGCCACAAAACATCTGATCTTTTTAGTCATATGAAAGGAACTTTTTCTAACGTAACCTTAAGTCATTTGATGCAAATTGTTAGTCATAGGACTCACCCTTGCACTCTTTCCAATCACAAGTTGTAAGTCCTGAGTCGTATGATGCAATTTTTTAGCCATTCATTTCAAGTTTTCAATCACAAGAATCAACTCTACAGTTTTTCCAATCATAAGTTACAACTGGATGCAACTTTTCAGCTATTGAATACGAGTTTTCAGCTTCAACCACATTTTATTTTTGTTAGATGAACTCATTCAAAATAAAGGAAAAGGGACCCAAACCCATTAAAGATATTTTGTAACCCTCTTTATAAATTAAACACTTCAAGAAAAAGTTAATTTCCCCTTAAATAAATTAGCCACAAAAATGTACTTGACAACCCTATTGTAAGGCAGTTAAGAGTTAGTCTCATTAATTTTATTCTTTAGAGAAAATAATACAATATAATAGTTAAATTTGTGTAATTTCATTTTTAATGATTGCTACGATTATATATAATCCTATGACAAAATTAATTTAGGTTTTATCTTTTAAAATTTATGACTAACATATTGAAAGAAAGAACTTATTTTAGTGACAAATAATAGTTTCTCATTATAAATAAAGAAAATTGTGATTGAATACTTTTCTATATATATATATATATATATATAATTTAC
>JANIIA010000192.1:56070040-56105404 GCA_027478495.1 Erythroxylum alaternifolium
CATTTTCTGTATCAAATGATTATAAAAACAAAGTGGAACGTTTTAGTTACTGATTTTCTGTACTTTATGTTGTGTTTTTAAAAAAATTATATCGACTGTTTGATTGTTTAGTGATGTGGCAAGCCACCCTCGCGGGGCACGGACTCGGATATCACTGTCGATATCGGGTTTGGGTCCAGCAGGAGTGGGGTGTTACATATCCTAACTGTTCTTATTTGCTAAATTTTAGGAGTCAATAATATCTAAGAGATATCTAGCTGGATATTTCCCAACACCCCCCCCTCAAGCAGGCTTGTATATTTCATCCATGGCCAACCTGGTAACCAAAACATTGAACTGCCTCTAGTGGAATCCTTTTGTGAGAATATCAGCTACTTGTTGTGATGTTGGAATATAGGGAACACAAATTAATCCTTCTTCAATCTTCTCCATGATGAAATGCTTGTCAACCTCAACATGTTTTGTTCTATCATGAAGAACAGGGTTGTGAGCAATTGAAATTGCAGCTTTGTTGCCATAATACACTTTCATAGGAACTAAAATAGGAATCTGTAGTTCCTCCAGTACCCTTTTAATTCATAAAACTTCACAAATTTCGTATGCCATTGAACGAAACTCAGTTTCGGCATTGCTTCTTACAACAACACTTTGTTTCTTACTCCCCCAAGTTACCAAGTTACCACCAACAAATGTGCAATAACCTTAAATTGACCTTTTATCAGTTGCACTCCATGCCCAATCAGCATCAGTATAGACTTCTATCAGTTGCCCGAGAGTACCTTTTAGATATCTTCGTATTCTGTATGCAGCATTTAGATGTTCTTGGCTTGAAGAATGCATAATTTGACTCACTAAGCTCACGATAAAAGTTATATCAGGTTTGATATGTGACAGATATATTAATCTCCCAACTAGTTATTGGTATCTCTCCTTATTAGTAACGTTTTCAGGTTAAACTGGTCTAAAATTTACACCAGTCTCAACAGGAGTATCAGCTACCTTGCATCCTAGTAATCCGGTTTCATTCAATAGGTCCAGAATATATTTCCTTTGGTTCACAAATATTCCATCCTTTGATCTAGCAAACTCCATTCTGAGGAAGTATTTAAGGGGTTTAATATCTTTAATCTCAAATTCTTTGGCTAATCTCCTCTTCAACTCTACTATTTCAGATACATCATCTCCTGTTATGATAATGTCATCTATGTAAACAATAAGAATAGATAGCATACCTGCCTTGAACCGCTTGTAGAATAATGTATGATTAGCTTGACTTTGATAATAGCTATAGCTCTTCACAGCCCTTCCAAATCTATCAAACAATGCTCTAGGGGATTGTTTTAAGCCATATAATGACTTCTTTAGCTTGCACACCTTATTTCTCCCATAAGTATCCTCAAATCCTAAAGATAGGCTCATAAAGACTTCTTCTAAGTCTCCATTAAGAAATGCATTTTTTACATCTAGTTGATGTAAAGTCCACTCAAAATTTGCAGCCAAGGATAGCAATACCCTAATTGCATTTACCTTTGCAACAGGAGAAAATGTCTCTTGGTAGCCAATACCATAAGTCTAACAGATCAGTAGAAAAATCACTAGTAATTTGTGGGTCAGTAGGTATAGATTGATCATTACTAGGTACAATAAGGGGTAAAGTAGCAAAAGGGCTACTTGAATTGTTCCTAGGTTCATTCTCCGAGGGATTTGAGAGGCCATACATTATAGGTTGTTCTCTACTTCTCAATTGAGTCTTCCTCTTAGTATAAACATAAAGCTCAGTATTCTGTTCCTTAGGAATGAACAGTAGTATTTCTCCCACTGTGGTTAAACCGGGATTTCCTGGTATGGACAGATTAGAAGTAGTATCTTTGGCTTCATTATCAGGAATTATAATATAATCAATAATAACAGTAGGTAGGGGGTTAGGTGTAATGGCCCAAAACTTTTCTACTTCATTAGAGTTCTCCCCCTGAAGGAAAAATTTTTTATGTTCTAGGAATGTGACATCCATGGAAACAACAATTTTTTGAGTTAAAGGATTGTAGCACTTATAACCTCGTTGACTAGGAGCATACCCAATAAAGACAGATTTTTCAGCTCTTGGATCTAGTTTGGAGTTTCCCTTAGATGAATTGTGAACATATACAATACACCTAAAGACCCGAAGAGGAAGAGTATAGTAAAGTCTATTTTTAGGAAAGCATTGTTTAAACACATCTAAGGGTATAGTATAATGAAAAACACGGCTAGGCATTCGATTAATTAAGTATGATGCAGTTAAAACAGCCTCGCTCCAAAGGTATTTTGGCACATTCATTGTAAACATAATGGACCGAGAGACTTCTAGTAAATTTTTATTTTTCCTCTCAGCAATACCATTTTGTTGAGGAGTGTTAAAACACATAGATTGGTGAACAATGCCTTTAGACTTAAGAAATTTTCCAAGGATTTCATTAAAATACTCGGTACCATTGTCAGAGTGAAGTATACCAATGCACAAAATTGAGTTTCAATCATGGTATAGAAATTTTGAAAGATTTAAGCAACTTTAGATTTTTCACGTATCAAATAAACCCAACATAACCGAGTATGATCATCAATAAAAGTTACAAACCATTTTTTCGGGTAAGGGTTTTAACACGGGTGGACCGCAAACATCATTATGAATTAAATAAAATGGTTTAGAGGTTGATATGGTTTTGTAGGGTAAGAAATATTATGACTTGGAAAAAATGCAATGCTCACAATGAAGTTTTGAACAATCCATAAATTTAAACAAAGGAGGTAATAGTCTTTTGAGGTAAGAGAAATTAGGATGTCCCAATCTATTATGCCAAAGAAAAATCTATTCTTTAGCAGGTGTAGAACAAATACTACTTAAGCCATAAGCTTCTTTATTCTTCAAGTTGTCATCAACGAAGTAATAAAGACCACCTATCAACTTAGCACTCCCAATCATCTTCCTCGAACTTAGTTCCTGAAAGACACAATATGAGTCAAAAAAAGGTAATGGTACAATTAGAGTCACGGGCTAGTTTGCTCACAGTTAGCAGATTACAAGTTAGTTTTGGATCATGTAAGATAGATTTAAGGTAGATATTCGAGGATATAGTTATTGAACCTTTACCAGCTAAAGTAGAAAATGATCCATCTATTATACGAATTTTTTCATGGCCAAAACAAGGGTCATAAGCATGGAATAAATTATAAGAACTGGTTATATAGTCAGATGCTCCTGAATCAATGATCCAAGGAGCAAAATTGTATGGAAAGGAACATGATAAGGCATTAAAATCACTACCAGTTTGTGCCATAAAAGCATTAGGAGCACTTGAGGATTCAAATTTGGTCAGTAGCTTCATAATGTAATTAATCTACTCTTGAGAGAACAGTCCAACATCCACCTCATGTGCTGATGGCATTTTACATAATTCATAATGAGTTGAAGTTTTATTAAATTTTCCTTCATGTGATCCCTTCCAATTTGTAAGCTTTCCATGGAGTTTCCAACATGTTTCACGGGTATGTCATGCTTTATTGCAATAGTCACACCAAACCCGTGACTTTTCCTCAGTCTTCTTAGTACGACTAGTAGTATTCTTAACAACTAATGTTGTGTTTTCAATAGTAAATGTAGGATTTCATTTGCCAAGCATCACAAACCATCTACTCTATTCACGTCGTACTTCTGCAAAGACTTCTCCAATGGTAGGAAGTGGTTGTCTTCTAATAATCCTGCCTCTAGCCTCATCAAACTCAACATTAAGTCCAATTAAGAACTTAAAAATTCGATTTCCTCTACTGTTTTCCGTAGATAGTTAAAGTCATCAAGGGATTTCCATTCATAGTCATCAAACAAGTCTAAGTCTTATCACAAACATTTCAAAAAATTAAAGTACTTAATAACACTATCCTCACCTTGGTGGATCTCACCCAATTTGAGAGTTAGTTCATACACTTGGGACTGGTTTCTCAAATCAAAACATATCTGATTCACGTTGTCCCAAAGCTCCTTAGCTGTATGGTAACACATATAGTTGGAGCTAATATCCTCCTCCATAAAATTTACCTGTCATGTCATCACCATAGAATCAGCCGTAGGTTCCTTTTTGATACCAGTCAAATATCCAATGTTGTCGAGATATGGAGCCTGATAATAAATTTGGACTTTACACCAAGCCCACAATTGCAGATCAGTTATGTCTTTTGTATTCTCCTGAGAATATAAATACGTTTTATTCTCCTAGTGTACAATAGGTTGAAAAACATTCATGGTGAAATAAAAACCCTAGCCGCCTATGGACGTAGTCAAAACATTGGTGAACCACGTAAATCTGTGTGTTTCTATTATTTTCGCACTTGTTCTTTGATTATTGTGATTGATCGTTCATAACAAATCTTGCCTCTACCACGGATGTACTAACTAATTGAGACCAGCGAAGAAAATTCTCTTCATTCAATCATATATTAGTGATATGAATGGATAGAGAATCTAAGGTAGTATTATGAGGAGGAGGTGTTTGACGAGATAGGTTAGAGGATTCACCAGCTTCGGACATGGTTGACATAGACTGGTAGGATTAGAGACAATAGGTGGGGGCTAGGGTTTAGGACTATTCAGGTAGTAGGATTAGAGACAGTAGGTGGCGGCTAGGGTTTAGGACTATTCAGTTATGGCTCTGATATCAAGCAGAAATTCTGAACAGTTGTATATTATTCTCACATTGATCAATATACATAGGTACTAGTATATATAGAAATAGATAGGGCTATTCTAGCAGGAAACTAATATTTGTACATAACATCCTAATATTTGTACAAAATATCCTAACTGATATGATTTTCTAAATTTTAGGAGTCAATAATATCTAGGAGATATGTAGCTGGATATTTTCCAACATAGTGGTTAGATAAAAATGTCCAAAAGCTACCCAAAATACTGAGCTTAGCCAAATTTTCTTCAGTTTGATTTCCAATAATCCAAAAAAAACAGGTTTATTTTTCATGGCAAATTCTCTAACTGCTACTATATTATTCGACAATTTATGCCTCTAGTATTCCATGCTATTATGGACATTAAGAAGAAGCTGAGGTGGTAGGGCCCTTACCCTAACTTTTTCTTCCTATTTTCCTCCTTTTGCTTAATTGAAATGCTCATGTGTCTTGCTCCATGCTAGTTCTTCCAGAGCCTTCCTTGCCTTCTTTCTAGTGTAGGTCCACTAAGGAAGTGTTTGACGATAGTGTTCGAGAATTGGAAGCATTTTTTACCTCATCTTTTCCTGGATCTTCCTTACCTTCTTTTTGTTGTATTGTCACCAAGTAGACATTAGAGGGGTGGGTTGGTTGTTTCCATAGCCTCCTTTTGATTTTTATAAGCTAGTAACGTTGTATCCTCTTCTCGGGTTTGTTTAAAAGGGGAATTAGTAGCTATTTTAGATAGTTCAAGCCCTTTTTAATAGCTTTGAGTAGGTTCATTAACTCTTCATAATCCCCTCTACTGAAAAGTTTATTAGTCAGACTCTAAATCTTACCTTGATGCTTAAGAGGGGGTCTCTAGCTACATAAAACATACATTTCATCTTCAGCAAATCTCCCCTCTTCATCGAGTCTTAAGATTGGAATAGCTTCAAAACACTCTTGATCCATTCGCACAGTAATTCAAATGCGTGCAAAACCAATCTTCTCCTTTTTGCTATTGTTTTGTACATACATAAGGGCCTTATTATATAACTTACCAATGAACTTAGCCCCTTATTAGTCCAATACTCTAAGGGAACATAATGTATATTCACCCCTAGTGGTATATTTTCATCCTTGACCTTGTTTAACCTGATATCAAGCCTCCATACTTAAAAGAAAAAATGGCAGGTTGAATATATGTTATAGACCTGACTTAACTATATTCCTTGCTTCATTAGCACTTTGGAATTTGAACAAGATATGATATTCCTCTGAGATTAGAACTTCCTGCAACCCTCTACCTTTCTATATTTGTGCCCATTTGTTGATTGCTTGGAAAGGAGGTCTACAGTCTAGAAATGACCAACAATTGTAGTATTCCAAAGCTTTGCCCCTTTTTTTAGAACCTCAATGTCAGGTTCTGCAATCTTACTCGTTTCTATGTTACAAGAAGGACAGTGTTGCAAGTAAATTTCCAAAGAATCCCCTACCACTTTTCTCCAATTCATCTGTGCTGAACATGAGGTACCTATCGCCTGACCTTGGTGCTTCTTTGCTTAACTTAGTAGAGGAAGATAGATAAGATAAAGGACGGGGTGAAAATGTCAAAACTAAATTAAGGTCAATAAAAGGCATCGCACTGGAGCTTGACATTATCTCAAAGCTGAAAAAGCTGGCTAAAAAGGAGGATAAGCTTGGGAAACAATATTAGAAGTGAGAAAAAGAAAAAGGCGGGAGGCTAAAGTTATAAGACAAGGACTAAAATGCTCTTAAGATGGTGGGGGACTAGAATGACTAGAATAAACAGAATGAGATTTATAGATGAGAGAAGGAAAGCGTAAGAAGACTTTGAAACAAAGAAAATTTATCAAGGTATATCGAAGAGAATGGAGAGAGCATGGTATTAAGTATGTTGTAGGCTTCTTCTCAAAAGAAAAAAGAATATTTTAGGCAAAATGTAAAAATAATAAAGAATATATTTGAACCTTTCATCAAAATTAGATGAGCTTTTTAGGTTTTCTTCCTTAATTTATTTGGCAAGCTCTTTTTTACGGAAATACCCATCTCGATCTATTGTTTCAAGTTAATCATGTACTTCAAAAAAAGAATATCTAAATCACACGTCTTGTTAAATTAAAGATTGGGTTCAAATTGACACTATTAGATAAATTAAAGATTTATAATTATCAACCAAATAATTGGGATTGTTTTCCTCGTACGTAAGAGTAACGATAGTCAATTAGACACTCTTGATAATTGACTACGCACCTTTGATTACTTTGAAGAGTTGATTGATACGTATTTCGTAGATGTATGAAACTTACTGAAAGGACTGAACTAGAGCATCTAATAATTCCTCCAAACGCTTCCAAGTAAATATAAACGTTGGTGGGAGGTCTGATTCTCGATTTTTAGAAAAACAAACTACAGCAGACTAATCCTTTTCATCTTGTAACTGAACAGACTAGAAGATTTTCTGATTCTTATCCCTCGGGCAATTATATCAGAAACCTAAGGCAGTACAGGTTTATGTTTCCCTGTTCATATTGTAAATTAATTTGTATTGTAGACCCACCGGTTCATGTAAATAGGCCCCCCTAGTTGTCCAGAACTGGTTTGCGCAACCAAGTTGGCTCTTCTTTCCCTTTTCGAACTTAGCTTGTACAAACAAGACACAAAATACATACACTTCCCTTAATCCCAACTGAAATTTCGATACAACGGCAGATAATTCAACAATCAACTTAAATGGACTACACAAGTCCACACTTTACATATGCTACTGAAATAACAAACTTACCCCAAATCAAATTTTATATATTGGGGCTTCCATTTCAACCATGTAAAGATACAGAGAAACAGAGGCATAAAGAAAAATGAGAGGAAATGGAAGAAATAAGAAAGCTGGCCGTCCCTACGTTAGATTTTTGTCATGTTTTTTGCTGTCTGTAGCAACATTGTCAATGTCCTTCAATTACTCCATCGTGGATGAAGTTGTTGAACAAAATTAAACCTCACCCATCTGAGACATGCTCTATTGTGCTTCTGTGAGCACACTGGTATAGATTATACTGATCAAAATGAGACCTGTCACGCTAGGCCAACAATGGTTCTCCTTGTGATACTCTTAGCTTCCTTTTAGAATATAGGGTGAAGACAACTGTGGTGGCCACACTAGCACAGAAACCAATAACATTAAAAATAATTTGTGAAGCTGAAAGAGCATGGTGGTCATCTGAAGCATCTGCCAAGGCCTGTATAAGTATCCCGCTGCAATAAATGGAAGAAATATACAACCTCAGGAACACATCAAAAGGATTATACTAATAAATAGAACCAGTTTCTGCATTTTCTGCAAAGAAAGGACAAAACAACTAAAGCCACTTTTAGAGAAAAAGAAGGAATAGGGAATACATGAATAGAACAGAGACATTAATCGAAGAACTGTCTGCTTCCGAAGGAATAGGAACCAAAGAGACATAATTCTTGAAAGCTGATGACTTTTATGCTACCTTTGCTCAACAAACCATCCTCTGGCTGTTGAAAGCCCAATTGGCACTCTAATAGGGACAACTACTAACGAAAGTAGCTTAAGTTCATGTAACAGGTGAGGCTAGAGGTTAGACCAACGAACAGATGCCATCGAAATAACTTGTATTTGGAACAAATTACATCCTCCCCAAGTATTCAAAGAACAATTTCTCGGTTAAGTGTAAAATGTAGGCACACAAATTCATTAAAAGAACATAAAATGAGAAAATGTGTTAATACAATTCAGAAACGGATGTATGTTGATTTACTTTGGGTCTTATATAGCTTTACCATATCTTGATTACTGACTACAATATTTAAGTGTGGATTCTGACAGGCTCCTATCATCAAATCCAGTTGTAACTTTACAGCCAATACCTAGAGGTCTTAACTCTTAAATAAATAGCCTCCTATTATAATTTGTAAGAGTCCACATATATGATTGCCGGTTTTTATCTTTGTGTTTGTCACATTCAAGATATTCCTGATAAACCAATTGTAAACATCTTCCGAAGCTTATGAATTCATCAATAACTTGACGAATGCTCACTAGCAAAATCTTCCAAGCCCCAAACCCAGATGTAAACCTAGATCTAACATATGTTAAAAGGATAGGAAGACTGCAACTAAACAATTACAAATTAGAATTAGAATTTTGAATTTCCTAACGTTGCAAATGACGGTAGCTTTAATTGCTTACTCCAAGGCATGTACTTCTAGTAAAACAGCACAAACAGTCAGTAAAAATAATCACTAGGAAGGATCTAGCGCCATCTTCATCACACGGCTTTTCCTCTTTATCCCGTTTTCTCACATCATTTATCACCTAAATAGCTGGTGGTGTTTGATTTCCATTCTACCATAATTTTCTGGGTGTAAGTCTTCTAATTGAAATTTCAGTTTGCTCTTTCATTTGTGTAATAGGTTTGGACCAGACAGATCCACACACATTAAGGTGAAAAACATAAGAAATATCTGAGAGGGAAGGGATACAGAAATAGCTCTTACGTATATATTGCAAGAAAAACCTCTGGCACCATTCCAACCAATGACCCCAAGATGTAAGGACCATACTTCACATTTGTTGCCACAGCACAGTAATTGTACAAAATATATGGAAACGGAGAAATCCTTATCAAAGTAACACTTTGAAACTGGTGAAACCAGTTTCCTTCGCCAGCTGCTCTCAATATAGCAGCTTTCTTTGGATATTTTTCTAACCAACCCTGCATCAAAAATGTTTGATGCCATCGGTCAAGAATAGTGAAGAAGAAAAGAGAGTACAAAAACTTGATATCTTCACATAGGCATACTTGAATTTTTTGAAGGAACAGAGAACCAATGAAAAAAGGAAGTGATACTCCCACAGCTGCTGCCGACATAATTAATAGAAAACCAAAGCCGTAACCGAATGTCATTCCAACAACCCACATAGAAGGTGTAGAAGGCAAAAGCAGAGCAGGGAATAATGCCATGGATGTAAAGAGTAGAATGGCCAGCACCGGAGTACTAAATGTCGCTGTCTCCCAGTTTATGATAGGAATAATCTCCTGAAAAGGTAAGTCAGAAACAGAACATTCTCAAATAGACATGCAAATATCAATAGCATATCTGCTGGTCCAGAGTATAACAACAAATTATATGGTTAGTGTTGCTAATGATTACCATTAGGATGAGGATATGCAGAGACATGATTGCAACTTAGTTTAATTACATGCATAAAATTCCATGTGCTACAATGGAGTAATTAATGATATTAGGAAAACAAAGCACACAAAGAAGAAGACAAAAAAGGAGTATTGCACAAAGCAGAAAAGCCCTATAAAAATCTAAAGGCAGATGAAGACTGAGCAACTTACTAGGGAACAGCATAAAAGCATACAACATACATCCTCATTAAAACTTTCATCTATTAACCAGCAATCCCATTCTTCACCATTAACCAAAAAGATTAACAATCAAGACTAAAATTATCACTCTTGAAAGCATTGCTGCATTATAAACTGGTCATTTACAAAAGGAATATATCACCTCAATGTTCTGCAAAGATCACAAGAAAGGAAGATTTTAAAGGCCAATCCATGTTGAGGCTCATCATATATCATAAAACAAGAAAGTGGCGCAGCCATGCTTCTATTAACGCTATCATAACCAAAAACTCGAATTAGAATACATTAGAATGAACTCCAATAATGTCACCGTGCATAAGCTAAGAAAGTTACATGAGAAGTCCCTAATCTCTTTTCCACTTTACAGATTAGCAGGGGATACAGTTGCTCAAACCAAGCCCCGTTCAAGAATTAAGGAATGACATAATGCAGGTAGAAGCACCGTATACAGGATAGCTCACAAGAAGAGTACCATTGCATATGAGACAACTCCAAGCATCAAATCAACAACGCCAGAAAAACTCTCATCAGTTTACATTTACGCTCATTTTAAAGCTAGTCCTAAATTTTAATTATTGGAACAAATAAAAAGAATAACCAGATCCAATCCAATGGAATCATAAAAGAACCAGAAAAAAGAAAAGGAAAAAACACAACGAACACTAGAAAACTAACAAGAAAAAAGGGGAGAAAGACTAATTGAGCATAAGTACCCCCCAGTAACATGCAATCCAAGCATTAAAAGAATCAAAAGTAAAGTGTCCAAAGAAAAAAAATGACAAAACCAACTAAAGCTTAGTAATTCATAAGCAAATAAAAACTAAATATGAAAGCTTTTTAAACCCATTTAAGAAAATCCCCAACATCGAGCTTCCAAACATCCAACAAAAATCTTGATAAAAAAGAACACTAAACGCAAATTGCAGATGGCCATAGTTGTAACTACAAGTACATCACATGATAAGAAAAACCAACCTTATCCATGAAATAAGGGGCAACCCACTTGAGAAAAACTGCGGCCAAGAGCCCCAAACAAGTGACCAACAAAGCCAATTTGAACCAATACCAAACCACACACCCCCTCCATCTCCAACAAAAGATACTAGACCCTTCCCTAACCGGAACCCCATTAAACGCCTCATCCACTTTATGATTCCTCAATTTCACATAATTTCCTTTTCCATCATCTTCCTTATCTCTCATCATCAACGCCTGAACCTGGTCATAATCCTCCTGATAAGTCATTGATCAGCACACCCCACAGAACCAATAAAGCTTCCAACTTTCCGCTTTGTTCCTGAGAAAGCTGGGAATTTAGATAATCCCAATTCGCTACAAAGAAAAGGGTACTGGAATATGAAGAGGAAAGACCATCTATGAAGTAATTGGTAAGCAAACAAATTTCGGTTCCTAAGCCAACTTCTGTAGCCTTCCTAAAACATAAAAAGCTGTGAATTTGTTTCTATGCTGCCAATTTCCGCTTTTCTCTTTTTCCAGGATGTTGTAATTTACGATTCAGCCAAACGCATGTACTACCATGTCGCGACCTCTCCGTTAATTAGCGTCGCATGGTGGGAGACGATGCGCCGTGACTTAACGTTAGGGAAAGTAATAAGGCAACTGAAGGGATCGATTTGGTTGGGATTTTTGTATAACGTTAGGGCCTAATCCGATAGCCGGCATATTTGTAGGTTTTGTTTCGAGGATTTGGCCTTGGTGAGACCGGTGGTTAGAGTCCAATTATAAACACAACTATTACAATCTTATGTTTCACATTTAATTTTTTTTAAATAAAAAGGTCAAATTAGATTTTAACATTTTAATCAAATTTTAATTTTAATTTAAATATTTTAACATGTTCAAAAAGAATTTTTAACGTTTTATAGACTTTAAATTTGAACATTAACTTAACTTATTTGTTAATCTTCCATTATAAAAAGCATATATTGTGGGTCCTTTGATAAATGTGTATATTACCTAGCAATTGAATTTTAAAGAAAAACTTTTTTTAAAATGATTGTGTTCTTTTTGACCCTTTATGTTTCTACCTCCCCATTATTGGCATTAATGCCAACCTCACCACTGATATCCCTCTTAGCACTTGGGTCAATTTCACTCGTATCGTCACTGACCTCTTCTTCTTAATTCACATCCTCGTCAAGTTTCACACGACTTTTATTTACTTCCGATTCTCACATTTTTGGCAAAGGACAAATGGTCATAGACTCAATAACCATTGTCATTTGATACCTCAAATATGACTTTGTTCTTGATGTCTCCTTTAATACATTCTTAGATTTATTGCCATGCTCCTAAACAATCGAATTGTGAAACGTAAGATTGTAATAGTTATGTTCTTAAATGGACCCTAATGTTTTCACCAAAATTTAATTTAAACCCAAATATTTTGACACATCTGAAAAGAACCTTAATATTTTATGAACGTTAGATTTGAATATCGACTTAACTTATCCGTTAATCTTCCATTATAGAAAGCATATGTGGCACTTTCTGTGGGTTCTTTGTTAAATTTGTATATTACGTAGCTATTGAAGTCCAAAAATAAAAAATAAACTCTTTCTTCCTCTCTCTCTCTTTCTCTCTCTCTCCCCCCTTTCTTTCTCTTTAAGTTCTCTATTTGTCATTTCTTCTATTCTTCCTTAAATGATTGTGTTAATTTTTTGATCCTCCCTATTTCTACCTCCCCATCATTGGCATTAATGCTTACCTCACCAATGACGTCCCTATTAGCATTTGGTCTAACTTCACCCACACCGTCACCTCTTCTTCTTTAATGTCCTCATCAAGTTTTGCACAACTTTTATTGACTCCCAGTTCTCACATTTTTGACAGAGGACAATTGGTCATGGACCCAAGAGCCATTGCCATTTAATACCTTAAATCTGACTTTCTTCTTGATGTCTCCCCCAAATCATTCATACATTTATTGTCATGTTCGTTCTAAACAATTGAATTGTGAAATGTAAGATTGCAATAGTTATGTTCTTAACTACACCATAACTTTTTCATCAGAATTTAGTTTAAACTCCAACATTTTGATACGTTTAAAAAGAACCTTAACATTTTATAAACATTAAATTTGAACATCAACTTAACTTATCCGTTAATCTTTTGATATAAAAAGCATATGTGGCACATTTTTGTGATTCCCTTGTTAAATTTGTATATTACAAGGCAATTTAAGTCTAAAAAATAAAAAATAAACTCTTTTTTCTCTCTCCTCCTATTTCTCTCTTCTTTTTCTTTCTCTTCAAGTTCTTTGTTCATCATTCCTTCTGTTCTTCCTTAAAATGATCACATTATTTTTTTTCCTTTTCCTTTTGACCTTTCGTCCTTGGCATTGATGCTAGCCTCACTAACGACATCCCTCTTAACATTTAGGTTAACTTTGCTCGTATAGTCATTGACATCTTCTTTTCTCATCAAAGTTTTGCACGACTTTTGTGACTCCCAGTTCTCAAGTTTTTGGCAGAGGATAAATAGTCATGGACCCAAGAGCTATAGCCATTCGATACCTCAAATATGGATTTATTATTGACGTCTCCTCCAGCACATTCCTAGATTTATCATCATATTCCTTCTAAACAATTGAATTATAAAATGTAAGATTGAAATAGTTATGATTTAGTTGGGCCTTAATGTTTTCACCATAATTCAATTGAAACTTAAACATTTTGACACATTCAAAAAGAACCTTAACATTTTATAAACGTTAAATTTGAACATCAAATTAACTTATCCATTAATCTTTCATTCTAAAAAGCATATACGACACTTTCTATAGGTCTCTTGTTAAATCTGTATATTACATGGCAATTGAAGGCTAAAAAATTTATATAAAAAAACTCTTTTTTCTCTCTCCTCCGCTTTCTTTCTCTCCGTATCTTTCTCTTTAAGTTTTATATTCATCGTTTATTTTATTCTTCCTTAAAATTATTGTGTTATTTGATACCCTCTTTATTTTGACATTCCCATCATTGCATTGGTGCTTACCTCACCAACAACATCCTTCTTAAAATTAGGGTCAATTTTGCTCAGACCATCACTGACCTTTTCTTTCTTCTTCCACTTCCTCATCAAGTTTCACAAAACTTTTATGACTCCCAGTTCTTGCGTTTTTGACAAAGGACAACTGGCCAAGAGCCATTGCCATTTGATACTTCAAATATGACTTTGTTCTTGATGTCTCCTCCAATATATTCCTAGATTTATCATTATTGTAAAGAATTGTTTGTATTGATGAAGAAAACGTTATTTCATCATATTGAATATGTATAGAAATGAGAACTTTATACTGAAAGCAATGAAAAACTATTGGCTAACGTACCTATCTTCTAGAACTTCTATAACAGAAAGACAACCAAGGATGATTTGTTGTAACCAACGAATCGTCTAGAAAACTATATAGCAGAGAAGGAATAAAATGTAAAGATGAGGGAATAATGTTAACGTCGTTGTTTGTCTTAGTTGTAAATGTAATTGGGCTAGACTCTTTAACACCCCCTTCAAGTCAGATCCCTGAAGAAACTCACGGATCCAAGCTTGAGAAGTAGAGTTGTAAATGTTCGTGCTGGAAGCAACTTAGTAAACAAGTCCGTTAATTCGTCTTGGCTTCGAAGATGTCTGAGACTTAGGAATCCTAAGTTCACCGCGTCCCGCACCAAATAAATGTCAATCTCTAGATATTTCGTCTGCTCGTGGAAGACAGGGTTCTTCGAGATGTGAATCGCTTCTTGGTTGTCACAAAATAAAGGTATGACTTCTTGGTTTGCTACTTGAAAGTTCTCCAATAGTTGAACAATCCATTTCAGCTCACAAGTAGTCGACGCCAAACTTTTATATTCTGCCTCTGCAGATGATCTACTAACGGTCGTCTATTTCTTGGTCCTCCATGAGATGAGCAATTTTTTTAGGAATACGCAAAATCCAGTTAGGGATCTTCAGCTGAACCTACAACTTGCCCAGTCCAAATCAAAGCAAGCTGTGAGTCATAGGTCTGAATTTTTCGCATAGAATAAACCCTGATTTTGAGTACATTTAAAATATTTGAGAGCATGTTTTACTACTTCCCAATGAGGTTGTCTTGGTGTTTTCATGAATTAACTCAGTTGTTGTGTGATGTAGGTGAGATCTAGTCTCGTGAAGCTCAAATAGTGTAATCTGCCTACGACTCTTCTGTAGAGTTCCGGGTCTTTAAGTGGCTCTCCTTCATCTATGGTAAGTTTTCTGCCTGGAGTTATGGGTGTTATACATAGCTTGCAATTAAGTAATTTTGTTTCTTACAAGATGTCTCGTATATATTTGCTTTGACTGAGAATCATTCCTTCTATTGATCTTGATATCTCAACCCCTAAGAAAAATTTTGCATACCCTAGGTCTTTGATTGTGAATTCCTTATTTAGGGCTTGCTTGACAAAGTTTAAATTTTCTTCCTCAGTCCCAGTGATGAAAATGTCATCTACGTAAATAAGAATAGCAGTAAAGCTGTTTCTTTGATCTTTTGTGTAGAGGCAATATCTGATTCTGATTTATGAAATCCCAATTCCTTGAGTTTCGTAATCAGTTCCTTGTGCCACTTCCTTCCTGCTTGTTCAAGTCCATAAATGGACTTTAGTAATTTGCAAACTTCTCCTGCCTTTGCTTTATTGTAGCCCTGAGGGGGTAATATGTAGATCTCTTCCTTTAGGTTCCCATGTAGATATGCATCGCTTATGTCACATTGTAGGATGGGCTATTGCTTGATTGTAGCTACATCTAGGAATGTTCTGATTGTTACTATTCTGGCTATAGGGGAGAAGACTTCAAAATAGTCTACACCCTCTCTGTAGTTAAAACCCTTTGCCACTAGCCTTGATTTCAATTTGTCAACAATACCATCTAGGTTGTATTTGATTTTGTATACCCTCTCTTTTGATTCACTTGCTGTCTCATAAGATAAAGGTTCAAAAATAGTAGATACATTACCTATGAACTCTCTGTAGCTTTCCTTATGCGCAACATGAAAAATTGATCCTTTATTTTCCTCAGTGCCTGCAGGACCGAAAACTCTTAAAATATTGTCAGCATTATTAGGGACAAAAGTGGAATGATGAGCAGAGGCTTGGAGGATATAATCGTCAAGGTATTTAGGTATGGTGTGAATTCGTTGGCTCCTCCTCACATTATTGTTTGTGATGGGTTCTTGGTTGATGATAGTGTTAAGTTGTGTTTGTATGTTTATGATTTCTAGTATGTGGTCTATATTTGGTGTGCATGATGATCCTGATAAGTCATCTTGGGCCATTGTTATTGCATCATCATTTGTTGTGTTATAAGGGAACAAGGGTAATGGGCTTAGTTTAGGGTTTGGTGTTTTAGCAAAAGGAAAGGTATTTTCGTGAAAGGTTATATCTTTGGAACTGAAGATAATGTTGGTGTCAATGTCCATGACTCCGTAGGCTTTGTAGTCGGGCATGTATCAAAGGAAAACACATTTTAGGGATCTAAGGTCCAACTTGGTCCTAGTAGGGGTTTTATCTAAAGCAAAACATAGGCATCCAAAAATTTTCAGATGTTCATATGTTGGTTTTCTATGATGTAACTTTTCAAAAGGTGTTTTCCATTGCAGCACTTTGGTTGGGATTTGGTTTAGGAGATAAGTAGCAGTGAGAAAGGATTTTCCCAAAAATTGTTTTAGTAAGTTTGCTGTAAATAACAATGCTCTTGTCATTTGCAATAAGTGCTTGTGTTTGATTTCAACTACCCCATTTTGCTGTGAGGTGTAAGGGCAACTTTTCTGAAGTACTATTCCCATTTTTACAAAGAATTTTCTGTATTCATGATTTATGAATTCTCTCCCATTGTCTGTCTAGATTTTCGAACACCTGTGTGGCATATTGTTTTTCAATGGTTTTGATAAACTGAGTTATGGTAAGGTATGTTCTGTCTTTGTGCTTGAGTAAAAAGGTTCACGTGGTTCGAGAAAAGTCATATACAATAGTGAGGAAGAATTGTGATCCATCTAAGGTAGGTATTCTGTATGGTCCCTATAGGTCCATGTGTAGAACTTCAAAAGGCTTATTGGTTTGAATTTTGTGTTTAGGGAAAGGCTTTCGGTGTTGTTTGGCCATAAGGCAGATTTGACAATCGGATAAGTTGTGAGCAAAAGATTTGATTTCATTGATATGTCTCAATTTTCCCATAGACACATGCCCTAATCTACTATGCCAACTATTTAAATCAACAGAAGCATTAAACGCAACATTTCTAGTTCTGTAGAAATCTAAGAGAGGACCTTTTAAAGTTCCTGGAGGTAATAGGCTGTTAGGTTTCAGCTCACACAATCCACTTCTGGCCTTGATAACTACTAAAACATCATTAGTCTGTAAGTCCTACAGAAAGAGATCATTAGATACGAATACAGCAGCAATATTATTATGTGATGTGAGTTTGTTCACAGATAATAGGTTTTTGGAAAAATTAGGAATACTTAGAATTTTGTCAAAAGTGATTCTGTCACCAATTGTAGGTTGACATATATGCTTTACTTGTTGCTTTGAGCCATCTGGGAGTATTACAGGTTCATACATATTGTTTATTGTATTTGTATGGCAGAAATCTAAATTTGTTACCATGTGTGATGATGCACCTGAGTCAACCAACCATATGCATTCATTTTTTATGTTTTGAACATTATTATGAATAATGTCATTACCTGCAATGTTTGCAAGCCCACCAAATTTTACCTCACCTATGGCCTTCCCTTTAATTGCTTTGGATATCTTCTGTTGAATGAAGGTGGCTAAGCCATGTGGGATTTGACTATTTCTTTCAATGTGCTCATTTGGTTCTTGTTGTGTGTCTGCAGGAGAGTCACTTATCACTGCTAGGTTTGTTTTATTCTTCTGCCCAGTTAACTCCTTGTACCAGTCAGGTACGCCGTGAATCTTAAAACAAGTCTCCACAGTATGTCCCATTTTTTCACATTATTTGTCTTCTTTCTTGAGGAATGATTTTTTGTTGTTTCTGCCACCTTTCTTAGCATTGACATTGCTTTGCCTCACCATCATAGCTACGTTTAAGTTATTGTCATGATTAGCATTTACTGTTTTCTGCCTTTCCACCATTTGCATCATGGCAAATGCTCTATTAACTATGGCAAGGGTTCCATCCATATGACCTGGTTAACTACATGTTCATAATCTTCATTTAATCCCATCAAAAACTACACAAGTCTGTGAGTATTTTCCTTGATAGAAATAGCTTTAGCAGCATCACAAATACACGTAGGTGTAGGACTTAGACTAGCTAAATCATCCCAGAGTTTTTTCAGTTTTGTGTAGTACGCAAAAATGCTGAGGTTACCTTGTTTTAGGGAACTGAATTCTCTTTCTATTTGATATATCAGTGGACTATTGGCTTCTCCAAATCTTTCTCCTAGTTCTTCCCATAGTTACCTGGCTGTGGTGGATGACAGGAAAGCATCACTCAGCTCCTTGTTTATGAAGTTGAGAATCCATAAATTGACCATGGAATCTACTCTTTTCTTTTCCATCTGGTGAGAAGAATTGTGTCGACTGTTGGTGGTGTGCATGTCCCGTCGATGAAGGAAAGCTTGTCTTTAGCATAAAGGGCTATCATCATTGATTTACTCCAGGTTATGTAGTTGTTACCATTGAAAGGGGTAGTAATAAGAACAGCTCCAGGGTTTTCTGTGTTTGTGATAGAATATTTTTCTATGTCTGGGTTGGGGTTACTAGTTTCACTGTCGTTAGCCATATTTGGTAGATAGGGTAAGGTGTCTCAGACCTTTAGCTCTAATACCATGTAAAGAATTGTTTGTACTAATGAAGAAAACTTTATTTCATCATATTGAATATGTACAGACATAAGAACTTTATACTGAAAGCAATGAAAAACTATTGGCTAATGTACCTATCTTCTAGAACTTCTATAACAAAAATAAATCTAAGGACGATTTGTTGTAACCAACTAATCGTTTAGAAAATTGTACAGCAGAGAAGGAATAACATGTAAAGATGAGGGAATAAAGGATGTGGGAATAATGCTAACATCGTCGTTTATCTCAGGTGTAAGTGCAATTAGGCTAGGCTATTTAATAGTTATGTTCCCTCTAAACAATCAAATTGTGAAAGATACAAGGGGTATAGCCAAGAATTCTTAGTCAAGAGTGATATATAATATACTTTTCCATGTACTTGTTAGCTATGTAAGCTTCTTGTTTTTTTCCACTGTTAGATGATGATATTATAGGGGCTTAATCCTAAATTTTAGTGTTAAACTTAATATATGACCATTATTTAAATGGTTTTCAAAGTTGATCCTACAAGTTAACTGATATGCTACAAGAATATTTTATCCATTTGATTTATCATAAATGTCAATGTAGGCTATTGGAACTATATGGTATTTAGCATCCAATTAATAACAACATGAGTGCTGGGAGCAACATTGTAGGAGAAGAATGATATATATACTCTCCTTCTTGTGATGTTACATTTCTAGATTATTGTAATAAGGAAGATCTTTTATGCCAAACTTGGCGTAGTCACTCATCTGTTAACTAATTGTGATGCTAAACACGATGAACATTTTCAGTTTAGAATATTTGTTGATGCCTTCATCAATCATGTCGCAGGAGCAACTTTTAATGATAAATACTTCTATTTCCTTTTATGGGCCTTAAGGAATCTAAGGTATAATATTATGTCTTAAATTTTCTACTAGTTTTCTTATATATATAGAATCCCTCACTTTGGTGTATGCAAAATCTTCTCATTTAGTTCATATAGGCAAACCCTGATGATAAGCATTTACAAATCTAAAACTTTATTTAGCATTGGAATATACATCATGGGTTTATTTTTGAATGCACATCTTATAGGTAATATGTAGGTATTCATCCTCATTTGTTCACTTAATGTGCTCCTCATTTTCATGACATTGTTGCTGAAATTTTTTTAATATTATTGAATTGTTGTTTCTCTTAAGACTTATATGCAAACATCAACTACTAAGCTAGATGAATGAAGCATTATTAAAAGAGATACAGACTACTGGATAAGGCATTGTCATTTACCTTCAAACTTGCAAGAACATGTTCATTGTTTTATTCAATATAAATGGTTAACTATAAGAGGTGTAAGGAAAGAGAGAGAGCACGGAGAGGAAAGGAGAGGAGAGAGAAGGAAAAAATAGTTTTTTTTTTCAATTTTTAGACTTCAATTGCCATGTAATATACAGAATTAACAAAGCACCCATAAAAAGTGCTACATATGATTTTTGTAATAGAGGATTAATAGATTAGTTGATTTGATGCTCAAATTTTACGTTTATAAAGTGTTAAAGTTCTTTCTTATCGTGTCGAAAAGTTAGTTTAAGTTGAATTAATGTGAAACCATTAGGGTTCAATTTGAACCTTTTACTTTCTTTTTTTACTAGAACCAACACTTAATTGTTGCATTTAAGTTTTAGTTCTTTTATCTAGAGCATATCACAATTTACAAGTTTCCAGTATAACATATATGTAAATTTTATTTGTAATTTCAATAAAATTATTAAAATTAACTTCAATTCTATTTTAACATATTAATACAAAAATATTCATTTTATATTAAATACAGCTCAAAGTTAATAATTTTTATTAAGTACATACCCACAATTTACAACTTTTTTTAATTTTTAAAATTTTTAAACACAAATTATTAATTAACTATATAAAAAAATTAAGTTACATTATATTATAATTTGGGAATCAAATTTGAAAACCTAATTTATACTAAACTAAGTCATAATTTTTTATTCCTTTTAGCACCTAAGTAATCTTTATAATCTATAATTTTATTTGAATTAATTATAAATATTAAAATTTACTTAATTCTATAATTAAAATTTAAAATTTAAAAGTTGATAATAACATTTTTATTTTTTATTTTTTCATAAAATTGATTTGCAAATCACAATTAATTATGTTAATATAATTAATCATGTTAATTAATCCATTTTTATGTGACTAACACATGTATTATTATTATCACGTGACAAATAAATATTTTAAAAATAAAACATAAATTCTGTAAATCTTTAAAATAATGACCCTAAATTCTCCCAATTCGTTGTAAAGAACAAAAGATATTCATGAGAAGCAATAATATGGACAATTTATAGCAGAAGATTTGAGATGACATGGAGTAGAGGTCCGCAAGATTTTATTATGGAAATGGTAACTCCGGAGGTATATGTTGGTTTATGTCCTAAGGTTAATCGGTTGGTTATAGTTTAGTAACAAAATAATTTTAAAAAATTATTTATCTTATACATATTCAAATGTATATGATAAAACCTATGAGATAAATGTACATTACAAGTAAAATTATGATGAAATCATAATTATGAGATTCATATTGTGTTCATGTATTATCCTTAAATTATTTTTAGTCATTTTTTATTAAGATTGGACATTAATAAAATATAAAAAGATAATTAGCACACGTTATGTTTTTCCTTATAAAGGAAGTAGCTGATCTCATAAACTAAAATATAGATATACTTAAATAAACGTAAGAGTGCTTGTTAGATAATAAGTTCACTGAACTGACCTTATATGAGAAATCCATTTGGAACATTATTTGTATGCTTATGGAAATTCTCATTATGATAATTGTATAAATGATTCGTTGACTTAATATCTCCAAAGTTATCTTGTTGGCTTCGGGTCTCCATATAGATTTTATGGCGACTACGTGTCACCATTGGGATTTATTTGAAATAATAATAAATATATTTGGTAACATTTCAATAAAATAAAATATAACATTTAAGTTTAATTAAAGTCTAGACAAGGAAAATTTATGGTGGGACTTTTCTGATATAAGCAAATAGTAATTAAAATGTCATAGAATGATTTTAGACATAAAATTAACTTATTCAAAAAAATGATTTAATATAAAAAATTAACTATTAATAAGATACACAATTAATAGATAATATCAAAATAAAAGAAATAGATAATAATTATTTTAAATAAATATAAATTCATAGGAGAAGTAAAAATAATACCCAACAATTCAATGAAAAATTTTCCATAGCAAAAGTGATCAAAGAATAAATGATTTGAGTGTTAAAAGAATTAATTTGCAATTTGATTTAGTATTAGACCATCTTAATTTAAAAGAGGAAAAGTCACAGGTATGACTCTTCATAGTCATGCCTGTGACAAATGGGTTGGAGAGGAAAAAGTCACGGGCGTGACTTTTATCTCTCATGCCCGTAAGAGAGAGACAAAAATAGGGGCGTCGCGATCGTGCTGTGTCACGATCGTGACATATGGTGAATAGTAGCAAGAAAACGGTAGGAGTCGCGATCGTACTGTGTCACGATTGCGACTTTTGTGAAATTCTGGGACTGTCGCGATCGCGCATTCCCAGTTATATATCCTTACTTCTAAACAACATAACTTTCAATCCATTTGTCCAAAACTTTTATCGTTGAAAAGCTAAGAAAAAGATCTACAACTTTCATGAAGACAATTTTGTCTAATTTAGCCTGTATCAATACAGTTTAATTGTTTAAGTAAAGATTACCATTTCAGTCAAAAATTTGTACACCAAAACTTCTATCTTATAAAGACCATAACTCTTGCGTTTGAAGTCAAAAAATTTCAATCTTTTTACCATTATAAAGCTAAAAGAATAATCTACAACTTTTATGAAGACCACTTAGCCTAAATCTACCTATATCAATGCAGTTTATTTCTTAAAGTTTTAGATCACATTTTATCCAGTTCTCTATTTTCCATTCATCTATTCATAAACATTTCTAACACAAATTCCAAAGGACCAGAACTAACATTTAATTCCCTACATACCAAAACTCCTTTGATAAACAATTTACTTTAAACAAGTTCATCTAAAAATCTCCCAGCATTTAACACAGAGCCAACTTAACAGAAGAAAAGAATCTGCATATATATCTATACATACATACATCAAAGAAATTTCTGCACTTTCACTAACAACTTTCACGTTCAACTTGCAACAACAAAGTTGATACACATCTTCATACTTCATATCAAAATGTCATATCACTATCATAGTTACAAAATACATACAGAAATGTTTATGCTGATATGCTTCTAAGTCACAAAAAATGATCCTCACTAGTTAGTTACAAAAAGTCTGGAATTCTTGGTAATTGCCAAAACTTTGCAAGGGCTCGGTTATGATCTGCTGATTCTTCACTTGAGGAGTAGAAAATTTATGGGGTCAGCTAGAAAGCTCAGTGGCAAATATGTTTATAGCCAGTAATAATGAACCACACCCAAATATATATGAATGCTCATATAGGAATAGTTTTCATCAAAACATAACACTCAAATTACATCATAACTTGACGTATAAAAAATGCAATGCACAACATAATGGCTCGAGAGTTCTGTGGAACAAAATGGAGAAACTGAAGTTTACACCGTGAAACGAAACTAGTCTGATTTCTCAGGATCTCGTGGCCACAAGCGAGCAACTGGGAGAAGGCTATAGGTCATCGTGCACGAGACTAACTAAACGGATTCCTCTCTTGCCCACATAACAGGTTTTTCAATGCTCATTCATTTCATAATATATTCATGCTTTCATGCTTCTTAAATTTTCTGTTTTTCCTTCACACAAAAGTAACAGAATGTTTCGCAAAGCAACATGATATACATTCATAAAAGATCTTTCCCACATTCATAATCAGTAAAACAAACATATTCATCATACATACACATAAATTTTAGCTCATCATCATAAAACTATAAACATATTACCCACCTATTTAACTTGATATTCCAAAATCAAGCTTACTCTTCTCCTTGCTCTTGACGTTGATATTCTTGATTCCCTAAGAACAAACATATTTCATTTAATCAACTCACACATGAAGCTTTCCTTAAACCTAGCTATCCATGAATAAACTTACGCTTAATCTATTCTTAATTTTATCTAACTAGAAAAACTAAGATCTAGTTAAGGTTTATAAAAATCTAAAGAAACATCAACCTTTTGTTTTTCCTCTTTCTTGCTTCATCTTCATTTTCTTCACATAAAACCTACTTTTTCTACTTCCTTAATCTGTCAAAACAAAAAGAATAGACAAAGAAGAACTCACCTAAACCTTTCCTTCTTCTTTCTCCTTTTTCTTTCTTTCTTTCTTCTTCCTTTTCTTTCTCCTTCTCTCCTTCTAGTCTCTTCCACGTCACTCTCATTCTTTTCTTTCCTTAACACACACGACTCCTCCTCTCTTCTTTGTCTTATTAACTTAAGACAAAAAATTTTGATTTTCCAATTTTGCCCTTCGTTATAAAAGAAATTCCTACTAACTCCTTCACTTTATTTTTACTTCTTTCTTTTTAATTCATACCACCATATAAAATTCATAATATACCATATTAAATTCCAAAATTTTCTAATTCATAAATTCTAATAATTTAATAAAATAAAACAAATAAAATAAAAATAAAAATCCTAAAAACGGGATCCAACATCAAATATGAGGTTACTATTGTATTTCAAAAATATAAAGTATGGGTGGAGAATCAAAGTGGTTGCAGCCTACACACAATAAAATCATAAAGTGGGAAAGAATATACAAATGCTAATTTGGACAAGTTCTATGAAGAAGCGGACATTAAGCACTAACTTACATCACCTTATACTCCATAATAGAATGTAGTAAGTGAAAGAAAAAAGTCAAAGTATTATGGATATGATGAGGTGTGTGCTACTTAAAAAGGAGTTACTAAATAAGTTATGGGTAAAGGCTACAAATACTATTGTTTTCTTATTAAATAAACTACCTATAAGAGAAAACTCCATTTGAAGCTTGGTTTGGATATAAAACAAATTTGCAAAATCTAAAACCTTTTGGTTGTTTCTATTTTTCTTATATGCTATAGGTGAAAAGAGATAAAATAACAAGAAATAATTGAGATTTTTCATTGGATATAGTTGTTCTTCCAAGGTATACACAATTTTCCAACCATAAAATGGAAAAGTTATTATAAGCAAAGATGTTAAGTTTAAAGAAGGTAAACGATAAAGTTAGGAGGGGACAATAAAAAAGCAATTGCTAAAGATTCCACAATAGTTTAATGACAACATTATGATGTCCCAGTTAGAGGTACAAGGTCCCTAACTGATGTTTATGAAAAAAAACAATATTGTTGTCTTTGAACTTGCAAAATATAAAGAGGTTGAGAAAGATGACAAGTGGATTGAAGTAATGAAAGAAGAGTCTTCAGATGGTTGATAATAACAATAATTGAGAGATAATGGACATGCCTAAATATAGAAACATCATTAGGGTCAAATGAGCTTATAGAACCAAACTAAATGCAAATGATTATGTCAACAAATATAAATTCATATTAGTTATGAAGGGGTATAGTCAAGTGTTTTGAGTGGATTTCCTAGAAACATTTGCTCTTATAGCATGCTTGGATGTGATCAGAATGTTATTTTCTTTGGCTACACAAAAGGGGGTGAAGAATATATCAGTTGGATGTAAAATCTACTTTTTTTAAATGGTCATCTTTAAGAAGAGATTTATGTAGAATAGGCTGAGGGATTCTAAGTCAAGGGACAAGAGGATAAGGTCTAATTGTTGAAAAACAGGCTTTATATGGACTTACACAAGCTCCTAAAGCCTAGTATAGTAGGATTGATGAATATTTTTAAAGTCTTGGATTTGTTAAAAGTCCAAGTGATCCTACATTATATGAAGGGAACAGGTGCTAACTTGATTATAGTTTCTATTTATATTAATGATCTCCTTGTAATAGAAAGTAATGAAATATTGGTGAAAGAATTCAAAAATAAAACACTTAAAGCATTTGAAATGACAGACCTTAGTTTAATGACCTATTTGCTAGGTATGGAGGTGAAGCAAGACCATGATGAAGTTTTCATAAGCTAAAAGAAGTATACAAAGAAGGTACTCAAGAAGTTTCACATGGAAATTGTAAAAGAACCTGCAAGCAATGAAGTTAAAGGAGAAATTTATTTGAGAAGATGGAGCTGAAAAGGTTGATAAAAGTCAAAATGGGAGTCTAATTAGTTGCTTGATGTATCTCATAGCCACTAAACTAGATATCATGTTCCTAGTATGCTTGCTCTCAAGATTTATGCACTCTCCCAATGAAATCCATCTTTAGACTAACAAACAGATTAAAAGATATATCAAGGACACAACAAATTTTGGCATCAAATATTCATGTATTCAAGTTTCTTAGCTTTATGGTTATTTTCACAGTAATTGGACAGGTTCTTTTTATCACATAAGAAGCATAACAAGTTTTTGTTTCAATTTTGTATCAGAAGTTTTTCCTTGAGCTAAAAAAAGTAAGATGTGATAGCTTAAAGTATAATAGAGGTAGAGTATATTGCTACAAATGCTACTGTAAATCAAGCAATTTATATCTGAAAATTACTTTTATATTTACGCATGAAGCAAATTGAGCCAATTGAGATTCGTGTGAATAACCAAGCTGTAATTGCAATTTCAAATGATTATACTTTCCATGGAAGGATAAAGCATTTCAAGATCAAGCTATATCACTTGAGAGAAGAACATAAGGCTAGTGAGATTAAACTAGTCTATTGTAAATATAAAAATCAAATTGTAGATGTGTTAACCAAGGCTCTTCCAAAAGTTAGATTTGAATTCTTAAGAAGCAAATTAGCTCTTTGCAATTATTGAGACAAGGAGGAGTATTTGTGATACGCCTTAGAATTACAATTGAATAATAGATTTAGACTTGAGTAATTTATCAATAGACCAAGTCTTCATGAACTTTTGTTTTATGACTTATTTTTAAGAGTTAGTTAGAATATGCCTTGGTATTTGCAGATTTTTCTCTCTTATTATTATGTACCAACTCTATATATTAAACATTGAAGTGAATGAATTGAGTGTGCGTCCAGGAACAAAAATCACTAGTTTTACTATATGATCTTTTTTTTTCAATTCTTGTCCCAAATAACAATAGATTTGAGCATAATGTTTTCTTTTACCTTGTTTATTATATGATTTTGTAGTTCTCAATATTGTTTTTATCTTTGTTGAACCCTTATAGCTATTTTAATCTAAAATGTCACCTGCTGAATGTTAATGATGCTTTTAAGTTTTGCTACATGATGTAACAAAAATCATTTCCAATGTTATAAGAAATGAGTTTCTAACATTGGCATGTTATCATAGCTCATGTTATGTAAAATTAAGATCATGATGGTGTAAACTGTTAAGAGAGAAAAATGGCTAGAAATAGCATTTAATCTACTTTATCTCATATATTTTCAAGTTTTCTGTCATCCTTTGATACGTTCTTATCCAAATACTAAAATATTTAAAGTCTTCACTATTTTACAGTTGGGTTTTTACAACTGGGAATGGAGTTTTTAACGTGTCACCAAAATAAAGTACCCTTTGGTTATGTTTTTATTGAAAATGATTTCAAAATTGTAGCCAAAATCGTCACTAAAGGTTTACCATTTTAAAAAAATCATCGCTAAATGGCAAGCCTTTGATGATGATTCAGTGATATCATCGCCAAATGGTAAGCCTTTGGTGATGCTTTTCTTGAATCATCACAAGAGACTTATCCTTTGGCAATAATTTTGTTAATCGTCACGAAATATGTCACCTTTGGTAATGATTTTTGAAATCGTCGCCAAATGCTTAACTAACATAATAACTCTCTTATTTATAATTATGAATTCACTAACTTTTACTTGATCATTTTGTAACTGAATGTCATATTAATAAAAGAAAATTTTAATATTTTTGACAATAATTCTAATTCTAAAAATAAATTAGCTAATAACAATGTCAAATTATTTCAAAAACTTACCTAAATATAAACTCAAAATTAATTAATATTACATGGAATTATATTTTTTATTTTTCTCTTTTAAATTATATGATTTGACAATTTTATATGGTTTTACAAAAATTTCAAATAGTTTTGACTTGAAATTTGTAATATAATGATATATGATTCTTACAGAAAAACAATAAATAATAATATATGGTAAGTAATATAATATAGGGTTAATTACCAAAAAAAGTCTAAACTTTCCTTAATTTTTCAATTATAGCCTAAACTTTAAAAAGTAGCAATAAAATGTCTCAACTTTCAATTTTTTTAATTCTAGTCTGACGTTAGTCCCACTGTTATCTTTGTTGAGGTAACACTGCCACGTGTTAGTAGACCCTTACTAATCAAACACGTTAGTGTCATTAGAAGAAGTCAATCTGATTAGTGGAACGACATCGTTTCTTAATGATACTAAAACGATATCGTTTCTTGATGATGCTAAAACAACATCCTTCTTAACCTACGTTGGAATCCTATGCAAGAATAGTTAGGAATACTAGAGATGTTATATAGAGGAGGAATGAGAACACTAAACATGCAACAGATTGAACAAATCGTTGCCCAATTAGGCAAATACAACAAGATTGAAGGTAAGAATGTATGTTACTAGTTTCAGAACCATAAAGCATGCGAGAGACAAAAGCAAAAGCGCAACAGCCTTGTAGAAGCCATATTCTAAGAACACTAACCTCACTTACTACCATATCGCTAGACACTAGGGTATGTCATAAATCTTTTAACTTGGTTTCTTTCCCTTTAATACCTACCTACGTACCTATATTTTGATTATTGTTGTTACCACTTATTCCATAATACAGAGAGGATTATTAGAAAGAGATGAGGGTAGTCCATATAAGGGAAAGTGCAGAAGCTGGGGATTTGAGAGCTTGGAATTAGAAGAAAGTGATTGGTCATCATGTAAAGAGGATTAGGGAGATGGAACCCTGAAGCTCTTCCCATTGCACCAAAAAGGCTGATGAAGGGGTTCGAACTTTGAACCAAAAAAAGAAAAGCTAGGGATTTTAGGTTGGGAACGACGATTAAGGGTTTGAACTTTGAACCAAAAAAAAGAAAAGCTAAGGATTTTAGGTTGAGAACTAAGTGAGAGTGATTTCATCTTCTTAAAACGACATCGTTTTAGTATCATCTAGAAATAATGTCATTTCACCAATCTGATTAGTGAGGTTCCATTGACACGTGGCAGTGCCATGTCAACAAAGATAACAATGAGATTAACATCGGGCTAGAGTTGAAAAAATTTGAAAGTTGGGTCATTTTATTGTTACCTTTTAAAGTTCATGCTATAACTTAAATTTTGAGAAAAGTTTAGGTTTTTTTTTAGTAATTAGCCCTATAATATAATGATATATGGTAAGTAATAAAAGATTTTAATTAGAACTTTAACAATTATTATAGACAAAAAAATAAATAAAAAAAAGGATAATGAAGTTCACACATATTCTATTGAAAAGAAAAAGATATAATTATTTTTTTTTAGATTCCAAGTAATATGAGACTCCTTAGATAAGGTAAAGGCGTTTCCTATGTATAGATTCCCAACAAGGTTCCTTGCAAGTTCAAGGCATCCACTAAAATAGACAAAGATCTTCCCCTTGAAGTTGGTTTATTGACAACCTTTTCTAACAACTTCTTGGTTTTAACTAAACTAGCAAAACATACGTTGAACAATTTCCCAAATGTAGTGTTTATAAAATAGTGAATTAGATGAATCACACATACCATGCGTTTCACCTAAGGAACAAACAATATAGAATAATCACCTTGATTTCTTCAAAATCCTTCGAAAAATTAAATCCTAAAAACTAAAAAAGCTAAATCAAATGATATAAGGAACCCAAATTCGAACATATGCATGCC
Source organism: Erythroxylum alaternifolium (assembly GCA_027478495.1). NCBI lineage: Eukaryota > Viridiplantae > Streptophyta > Magnoliopsida > Malpighiales > Erythroxylaceae > Erythroxylum > Erythroxylum alaternifolium. Next base: position 56,099,951 of record JANIIA010000192.1, read on the forward strand.
CAATTGAATGACTTCATCATTGTCACAATGAAAAGGAATATTTTTTGCAATTGATGATTGTGTAAAAACAACTTATTTGCTTGATCCTGTATAAACTATCAAGGCATCTCCACTATCTCTGTTTTCATCAATGTTCTTATGAAGATTTAAGGAAGCTTTACACAATAAACAATATATACAATGAAACATTCACTTAATAGCTTCTTAACAGAAAATGAGATACAGATAATAAAGAAAGAAATCAAATTCGAATGATACTAAAAACCTTAAAGAAGAAGATTGGACATTGAAAGCAATCAGTGATTAGATTTTGTTGAGCATATTTGTTGTGCATCGATTTGATCTTTCGCAGGGAGAATTCTGCCAAATACCTCCCATCAGAGCTCATTTCTACCATAAAAAAATATCTACCACGTTGACATTTTGTGATGAATTTATGTTAATGGTGTTATTTTGAAAAGGCAATAGAAAAAAAAGTCATAGATATAATCAATATAGAAGTAGAGTGTACAATTAAATAAGGAAACAAAAAATTATATGAAGTTATATGCAATTAACAAAATATTCACAAAAGAAGCAAAGATCATGTGAATATAATTTTTTAGCCAGCCATAAATCCACTATACAACCACATTCTAAGTTTGCTACTAACCCTTAAAGATTAATAAAACCCAGAGTACATGCCACATATTAATAAGTGATCTGACGTCTTTAAGAATAAAAGACTTATTATTTAAATGTTCTTTTCACATCTGACACACTTTTAAGATTATTAATGGACATCAATAAGTTAGTATAACTAGTTGAAGTTGAGTTTATAACCTATTTACATAAGAAAAGAAAGTTTCTATTACACACATAAGTAGTAATTTTATACATTGTCTATTCCAAACATAAGTCATAACTTACATAAATACACTACCAAATTATACAACATATACCATATAAATTTTCGAAGTCTTTTATCATCAAATCTAATATAAAGATTCTTAGTAATCAAGGTAAAGTTTACTACTTATCTTTATATTTGTGATCAATCCATATATTAATTTTAAACATGGGTATAACTATAATGCATTATTTATTACCAGAAGCATCAACAAGAGAGAACATCTTAAACCTGAACTTATAACAAACAATAGAAACATTGTAAATGAGAAGAAATGGTGAGAAAATGACTTGGGAGATCTACGATAATCATTCGTGCACATAAATATCCCACTTCTCCATTAATTTTTTACATGAAATTGCCTTCATCCCTATATCATCATCGTTATTTTACACTTTTGTTTTCATTTATTTAATTAGGAAAGTTTGTTTCAACATTCCAGTAATGTTAATTTTGTCTACTAAAATTAAATGAAAATATACACACATATAGAGATAACCAAGGTTTAAACTCACCCAGATGAAGTCCAACACACTATGTATAGGTATTGTAGAAATGAATAACCTAGAAAACCAAAACCCTTATGTGGAGACGAAGACAAAGAAACAAACTGGCAATGAAGACAAAGACGCACAACGATGATGAAGACTAACAATTAAGACGAAGACCAAGCTAGGAACTCAAACACGAAACTAGAAGAGAGTTATCACAACTAGGAAGACAAAGACAAGACGTCCTGTCTTTAGGTATTTAGGTTTTCAACTTGATAAGATGATGTCATTTTGGGGATATGTCGTAACAAATACAAAAATTTTCACTAAAAGGTCACATTTTCGCAAAAATTTCTAAAATTTGTCGCCAAAATAGGAAACCCTTTGGTGACGATTTCGAGAAAGTGTCACAAAAGACTTCACCTTTGGCAATGGTTCTCCAAATTCGACAACAGGGGCTACCCTTTAGCAAGGCTTTTCTAGAAGCGTCACCAATGCTTAAATAGCTCTCTTATTTACAATTATGAATTCACTAACTTTCACTTGATCATTTTGTGACCAAATATCATATTCATAAAAATCAAATTTAATATTGTTAACAATGATTCTACGTCTAAAAATATTATTGACAAATTTTTATGGTATCACAAAATTTTCAAATAGTTTTGACATGAAGTTTGTAATTCAAAATTATATTTTAATGTATTCTCTATCAATTCTATTTATAGTTTCTATTTAATATTTATTAATATTTAATGTTTAATTTATATTTTTAAATATATTGCAATTATTTTTAAATATATTGTAAGTAATATAATGATATATATATATATATATATATGCGTAGATAATAATTGTAATTAATATAATGATATATGAATGATAGATAATAGATAAATTTTACAAAATCTTAGTTATTATATTAGTGTTTTTAATCATATTACTCTATTTATTATATATAAACTCTGTAATATTATGTATAATTTCCATTTTATATAAAATTTTACAATATGTATATAAAAGAAGCTTTTGGCGACAAATTCTGAAATTGTCGCCAAAGGGTAACCTTTGTCAACGAACTCATGAAAGTGTTGCGATACATGAAGCCTTTGCTGACGCTTTACTAAAATTGTCGCCAAAAACTCAACCTTTTATGATGCATTAGTAGAATCGTCTCCCAAATTTGTTTGAGTATCTTATACCATATCACCACATGATAATCATGTTATTACTTGGACAATAGTTTAGTGAGAAAATTCTATAAGATTCTCTACAGTGAGCACTTACTTAAATATTATCATTTTCTTTTTTATTATCATCATAATTAAGAAAAAATCCTTGAACACGTACTTGGATTTTTTATGAGACCTTAGTTATTTTTACATGCTAAATAACTCTAATGTCTAAGAGTACATTACTATTTAGATAGTGCAAGGAACTATACGAAGTTCATTATAGAAATTATTAATCCAAATAATCATTTCTAATAAATGAAAATTGTATTATGGCTTGATTGACAATTCATGTCACATTGGAACATTTCCAACCTCAAAATAATATTAATTTAATTAAAATATACCTTAACGAGGATTTAATTCTAAAGTTAATATCTTTATAACCTTGAACCCATTTATCAACTCATACATAGAATTTAGGATATCTTTAATACTTTATAAGTATCAAATATTTCAAATACAAAACATCTTTTGTACATTATCTATGTACTTGGACTTAGAATTTGTAAACAACTTCTATACCTATCTCTACTTATCTAATTCAGAGAGTTAAGTTATTTCATTTTTATATCCAATAAGAGTTGATTGAAAAGATATGATTTGATTATATTAATTGGAATGATCTCTTTTTTTTAATGATTTTTCTGCTTAATTGGTAAAATTAATTTTTTTTTGTTTTAAAAGGTGACAAGTAGAGGTTGAATTAAATTTGGCTTAAAACATCAAATTGGAGCATTATTTGGTAAAGCCACAAATTTTGGAAAAAGATGACAAATTCCACTGAGATCATGCTTAAAGCCAGATTCACTCTCAGAGTTTCAGTTTAATTATGAGACTTATTCCCAACTTTATTATGTATGGATTTGGATTTGTTTAAAAAATAATCTCTAGAATATTGAAAGAAGTTATCTTTTAGGTAGAAAAAAGGGGAGAATGTTACATACAGTCTCTCAATAATTCCCTTTTGTCTTTCTTTTGTTTCTCTTCTTCTTTATTCTATTTTTTAGTGAAAGAAAGCAAACTAAGTTTATATTTTATGTTCAAGGGGAATCAAAACTTTGCTTATAACCTTGTAACGCTTTGTTCTAAACATTGACTATATTTTAATTCAAGTATTTATTATTTCTTGTTCTTTTATTTCATACATAATTAATATTGATTTGTCTAACAATTTAATTCAATATTGATTATTCTATAGCTATTTATGAATTTATTAATCTATAATTTTCATAAACGCTTTTTAAATGTAACCAATAAGTTACTTATGAATTTACATATTTAACTTATGAGAAACAAGAGAAAAAAATTGGACAGTTGTTGCTATCTCAATTATTTAATTTAGGGTTCTTTCTTTTTCATTAAGTTTATTGCTATCGTTTAACTAATATGGAAGGTTATTATACCCAATTAATTTATGGTATGTTTTGGTTTGAATGTTGAGTTTGAACTGATTAACTTGAGGAAAAAACGAGACTTATTATAGCTATCCTAACAAGTTTTAGCCTAAATTCTATAAAAATTATTGTTTTTGGACCAATGATCAAAGTTACAATTAGATAAGATCCTTCCATTGAATTAGAGTTAAGTACCATTAAATTTCTCATTTTAATACTTAGTTGATTTACTTTGATTCCTTGATAAATTTATTTCATTATTAAATTAGTAATAAACTCCCACTTAGTTTTATCAATTGAAATCAAGAAACTAGTTTTTAGTTGTTTTACGATTCAACCTAATTCCACAACTGCTGTAAGAGTTTAGTGAATCAGAATTAATTTTGAGGGCTTCAACAACCCACTCAATATTTTGACGTTGTTGATGAGCAACTATTTTAATTTTTTAATTTTTTATTTATTTTAATAGGTAAGTCACATTCTAGATGGCTTGGCCTTTTATTATCACGAATGCATTTCCTTATAGTACAAAAAAAAGAGTTTAGATATTGGAAACATCTTTAAGGGAAACGAATATAGATTGAAACCATTTTATGAGATATGAAGATCTCAAGTTTGATGGATATAGATTTTGCACTTTCACAATATAGAGAAGATTGACAAGAAAAAGCACGCCAAGTATAACAACGTTAAATAATTGCATTCTTTAGAAGTTAACCCAAAATATGATAATTTTTATTGGTTTTGTTTTGATTATTTATAGGTTTCATTTACTTTTATTTGTGTAGTTATTTTGTTAGTTTAAGGGAAAATTTCGGTTTTAAGTTCCATAATACTAAAAGCATAAGGTGAGATCATGCCTTATGCAACTCAACTTTCTAAATTGAATCCCTTAAGTTCCAGAATACTATTTCATAAGGGGAGATCACGACATATATAATTTAGCCTTTGGGATAAAAGATCTGAAATTTCAAACTACTATAACTTACAAGGCAAAACCACTCCTTAAGTGACTACATTTTATGGTAACATTCATCTTAAGTTCTAGAATATTAAAAGTCATAAGGCGAGATCACCCCATATGCAACTCAACTTTATAAAATTGAATCCCTTATCTTTTAGAATACTAAAATTTATTAATGTTAGTAAATTGTTTTATTTCAAGAAATTTATTTTTTAAATAATAAAAATCATGATATGAAATAAAAATAATAAAGAAAAAATAACAAAAAGCTAACTCTGTTTTATTTTTCCAGGTTTTACATAACACGCCACAGTCGCACCACACTAGCATTGTAGCAGGCGTCCACACCTGCAGCAGCCCTCCAACAGTTGCACCGTTCACCATGTTAGTTTATGCCCTTGCAACCAATTTATTTTGGTTGTAATTTTATTTGTATGACATTATTATTATTCAATAAAAGGCATTCTTTATCTTTGTGTAT
>JANIIA010000192.1:56105504-56118745 GCA_027478495.1 Erythroxylum alaternifolium
TTTTTTCATATTAATTTTTTACATTAATTTGATAACTATTATTACATCAACAATATTTATCAAATATGTTTCCTTTTATTACAGAAAGAATTTTTTTGGGATCCTCAATTGGACGAGATCGTATACCGAGTATGGGAGTCGAGAGTGCGTACACGATATCGAGATTTCGTTGGTGCGATACGCAGGGCGACTGTACGATTACAGATATAGTATTGGTCATTTACTTTATGTTACAGATATTATTATTTACAATGTAACGTTTTTATTATTAATTAAGATATTTTAATTTATATTAATTAATCAAAATTTTTATTTAATCATTTACATCTAATTAAATATATATTATTAATAAAATTTTTCGATGGTTATAATTTAAATATAATGGAAATATATATTTTTAAAAAATTTAATAAAAGTTTTACCGACGGAAATATACAAGATTTCCGTCGGTAATTGTCTACATACTATACCGACGGACAATAAGTTTCGTCGGTAATATTCAGAATTTACCGACGGACAAAACGTTACCATCGACAACTTTACCGACCATATTAGAAGCATTCCGATGCTAAATTTACATAAGGGTACGCCACTTACCGTCGGTAAATTTAGCGACGAAAAATTTCTGACGGTCAGTAACTTTTCGGATGAAGTTACCGACGGTTTATTTTTTTCCGTCAGTAATGTGGCCGACGGTAAAGAAGCTTTCTGTCCGTAAGTTTAGCTACGACCGAATCTCTGACGTTTTTGGCCGTCGGTTTTTTTCATCGGTAATGTTAGATACCGACGGAATATTTGTCATTTTCGTCGGTATTTTCTGTCCCTAATTCACTATTTTCTTGTAGTGGAATAAGCTTAAGCTTGATCTATTCTTGATTTCATCTAACTAGAAAAACTAATATCTAGATAAGGTTTATAAAAATCTAAAGAAAACATTAACCTCTTGCTCTTCTTCTTTCTTTCTTCATCTTCATCATATAAAAACCTAGTTTCTTCACTTACTTCTTCTATCAAAACTAAAGAGTAATAAGGTTTACCTAATAAGAAAACTCAGCTGAAAATCTTTCTTCTATCCTTTTTCCTTGCTCTTTTTTTCTTCTTTCTCCTTGCTTTGGTTTCTCCTTCTCTCCTTCTAGGTTCTTCCACGACTCTCTCCTTCTTTTCTTCCTTAACACACACGACTCCTCTCTTCTTTGTCTTATTAACTTAAGATAACCTTTTAGTTTTTACCAATTTACCCTTCCTTATAAAAGCAATTTCTTACTAACTGCTTCACTTTATTTTTTTTAATTCTTTCTTTTTAATTCATACCACCATATAAAATTCATAATATACCATATTAAACTCCAAAAATTTATAATTCATAAATTCTAATTTATTTTCATGCTTGCTAATTTAATAAAATAAAATAAAATAAAATAAAAATCCTATAAAAAAACAGGTCCAACATATCTTGTATAGGGATTGCTATATTTTGACAACGCTTATAACCTATTTTAGTCAATGATAGCTTAGTTGATTGTCATTAGATAATATGAACTATATGGAAATAGTTGAGTTATCAATATAACCTTAAAGTAATTAAGGAGAATGTTTCCTTGTTCTTGGTTAGAATTGGTTTGGTAAATCCTTAGCCAAGTTGGAATGATACTTTGAAAATAGTTTATAAATTTCATTAATTGAATCAATTACTAATGGTGGAGAACTAATAAGATTGAGCTCAAATGGAGTAGACATTAATTCTATGCTCTATGTCTAATTGAAGCATTATATAATGAAATGATCGAATTATATAAAAAAATCCATGCACAAAAAGGTCAATGAAAATTTTTTGACATTTATAAATATTTAGGTGGTCATGATGTGTTGTTAGACGCTAACTTTGATCTATAGATATAAATTGTTTAATTAAAGAATTAAAGAAGTTTAATTTATCTAATCCTAAATATAATTTAAAGTTATAATTTTTATCCATTGTCAACGTATTTGAGAACCTAATGGGTCACACATAAAGAATGGTTTAAGAGAGAAAAGATATTTTAATCAAGTTGGACTTGATTGTAAAGTTTAAGAAACTGTATAATTAAATATGAGACATTTAATAAATAAAGATCGATATGAGATATTAGATCTTATTTGGACAAAAATGATATTTAGTTAGAATTATTTATAATTCTAAATAAAGTTTAATTAAAATTAGGAATTTAATTTCAATTAAATTATTATAATGTTCAAAACCTATTATAAATAGGGTTAAGCTCTAAAAAAGCTAACACTCCTTAGCTAACCTTCTCTGTAATTGTTATAGAGTTCTTTTAATATATTCTGTGGATACCATTAAAGGCTGAGCATTCATGCCACTAGAATGGTTAAGATGAGCTAGTTTCAAAAACGGTTCGAAGTATATGACAAGAAAAGGATCAAGATTCAAAATAAGGTACAAATTAATATTCACACTATATTATGATTTCTATGTTAATCATTTTATAGAATGTAAAGTGATTTTGGCTTTTGACATTTCAAAACAAAAAGTTTCGTTATTAATCCACTGCATAGAGATTGAATATCACCTCAATTTTTCAGTAGTGGTATCAAAGCATACTTAAATTCTATAATTTGATTAAAATTGCTCAATAGTTATTGATTTGATGAAATTAAGTTTATTAGTGTAAAAGTTGAACTATACGTGGATTTCCATAATATTGATTAGAGATTGTTTTGATTTTCTGAAAAATTGAAACTTCCTTTTTGCATTTTTTGGAAAGCTAGAATATTTATTAAAGCTTACGATAAAACATGTTTGTATCAATTTCTAGAAAGCTAGAATATTTATTAATTTTAATCACATGGCCCTTATTTTGTGTTTTCTGAAATATCAATCATGCCTCCCCTTTTTGTTTCTAGAAAATAACATGAATCTACCTTATTTATAAAGAAGAAAAGAAAACTAAATTGCATGCCTATTTTTTTGTGGATTTATCAAAATAAGATGTATATTCTTTAAGCTAGATTGTGTGTGTGTGTGTGTGTGTGTGTGTGTAAATGAGATTATTTCTAGTTGCTAGAGTTGGGTCAAAAATTAGAAGGAGAATGTCTCCTGCACTGTGCCTTCACCAATGGTGACCATGGTCAATAGTGTGAAACATTATCAATGTCGATTATCGCCCAAAAAATGCTATGGAAAAAAGACACATCATGTAGTCAAGATAAGAGAGCACTAAAGGAGACAAGTAGGAGTGGCCTAACTGGTTTCAACTCCTCACTTAAGGCTCTGCTTTGTAAGAGGTCTTGAGTTTGAGTCACCACAAAGGGGAGAGGAAGAATTTTTCCTGTGATGATTCTCTAGCTCCCTCGGCATGCTCCTTGATCGGATCAATTGTGAACGTCTCACTTCCAGCGGCAGCATGGGAATCAAAACTACTGAAAACTTGGGGCTGATGGGAACCTGATGATGAGCAGGGCCAATGATCAATCAGCAGTTGACCATTCAGTATATGACGATTCCTTGTGCGCAGAAGTGTACGCCAAAAACCTATCTACATCACACACACCCTATAGGAAATCAACATCTAATGGTCAAATGATGCGTGGTACGTGTGCACAAGTCAAAACTAACTGACTGAGGTGCATGAATTGCACATGCCTTACAAAAACAATCTGATGCATCACGCACCAAACAGTCCTATTTTTATTTGATTTGTGCTTTAAACCTAAATTTCAAATCAAATTAGTTTAAATTCCTAATAAATATGGAAAAAAATTCTAATTATGTGAGAATTATTTTCAAAAGGTTAATTTATTAGGAATAATTTTTGAAATTTAGTTTAATTTTTTAAAGAATTGAATTATTAAATTAAATTAGTTATAAAATCAATAATTATAATCAAGCAAATATTTAAAAAGGATTATCTTTCATAATTAGATTGTGTTAGCTAAATAATATAAGGAGATTACATTAATTAAGATTAGATCTTAATTTTAATATTAAAGTAATTATCTTTCTTAATATGACTAAGAATAAGAGTAAAATCAATTCCTAATTTAAAATTTGAAAAGTTGTTTCTAAAATAGTAAAATAAACTTAATTATTTTCAATTAGATTGAAATTAATTAATTAGATTCCTTAAAATTAAGAAAAGTGTTTTCTTGAATAATTATGAAAGGTGCTTCTTAATTAAATTTATTTATTTCAATTTGATTAAGATAAATTAAATTTATTGATTTTATTTATTTATATAATTATTAGTATATTGTTTCTTTACTTAGAGAATTATTATTTTATTTATTTAGAAATTTTTTTATTTATGAATAATAGATTTCTTGATTTATTAGTATTTTTATTGATTAAATTTTAACAAGTGTTTTCATTTATTAATCAAGAAAAATGAGATTTCTTTCATAATCTTGAAAATATTTTTAATTTATTGAAAATTTTCTAATTAATTAATAAAACAATCTCTAGATAAATAATGTAAAGGAATTTTTAAATTAAATTCAAAAGTGTTTTATTTAATTGTGAAAGTAGTTTCCTTTTAATATTAGATATAGTTTTCTAATTAAGGAAAAATAATGTCTAGCTAGATTTGAACTAGTTTTCTAATTGGATTAGGATTTCTTACTTGTTAAATTTTTTAAAAAGAGTTTTCCTAAGTTATAATGAGTAAGAAGCATAATTTATTGAAATTTTTTTCAATTAAATTTTATTAAAGGGGTTAAGATAATTGAAAATAGTTTCCAATTGAATTTGAAATTATTTTTAATCAAATTAAATTTCTATTTAGAACAGGAATTTGATTCCTTCATGAATTAATGAATTTAATCTAATTCAATCATCCAAAGAGTTCAAATTATTATTTTAGATTGTGAAGATTAATGACTAGAATCAAATGAAGCTTGATATTTTATGCATATAATTTGATTATGAATACATAAGTTGCATACTTTGTTTATATGTTTGATGTATATATTGGACGCATGTTAAATTATATGCTTTACATGTGATATTATTACATATAATTTTGTGTTTGATGAGACCAATAAAATTAAATCTCTTGTCAAAATATTAAGTACAAGTTGAGAACATGATTGTTGTCTTCCATTCATAAAAGAGGAAATCAGAGTTCTATTTATTGTTAAGATTATTGAGCAAACTCAAGGTAGTTTTAACCTGAATTTATTCAATTTTATAATGATGGATCCTACTTAACTAAATTTGTGTCATTTAGATGAGCAAACTCATAATCACATAAATTTAAAAGTAGGGTTATGAATAACATATAAAATATGTTTGAGCAAGAGTTATCACGTGACGGATCTAGGAGACATATGAGATGTGATCAATAAAGTTATTACTTACCTAATTTAAGTTTAGTTGATTTGTTAAGAAAAGTTAAGATCAACTAAATTTGAATTAGTTCCTAGTCCACTAGAAAGATTACAATTTGAATAGTAGTAAGGGTTATTACTTTAAATAAAACAGTGGGAGTAACCAAATACACGATTAAAGTACTGAACTTATTTGGTAGTCATGACATATAACCAATACTTGCTTTTGTTACATTTATATTTTATTCTGAGTAGAATTTACCTTGTTTAGTATAGTTAATACGAAGTTAATGAACTAAATTTCTTGGACAAAAGTTATGTTTGAGAAGAGTTCTCAAAGTTAGATAGAAAAGCTGTATGTCCAATATGCAATTTTGTTATTAATCCCTATTGAGGATTCAGTAACAGAGTTTTAAATATATGTTAATATCATATAGATGACAACATGTATGAACATTTTAAGTTGACTATTATCTTATAAACTTTGATGACAACATGTAAGATATATGTCAATATCATGATAGCAAGATGCAACAGGTTACATGAAGTAGAGCTAAAAGGTATAGTAACTTGATGGACTTGTTCCCCTCAATTTAGCCTATTAAAAATATAAACATAGACATTAGTTAAAGATTTTGCTATAGTATGATAATAGTTGTCATAAGAAGAAAATGATTGCATAAATTTTTTTACTTATACGTGATATGATATAGATCATATGTATTTTTAGTTCATGTTTATGAGTAGTTTATACCAAATTCACATTTGACATTATTATAATGTTCATTGCATGATAAGAAATATATTGTTAAGTAAAAGTAATTTATTCAATCTTATACAAATAAAATGTATCTATTGAATCAAGGGCAACTTAAACTGGCAAGAATACAAAGTTAAATAACTAAGACTATCCTTTTATACCATATTGGTTAAATCAATATAACAATAATCACAGAGTTATATACAATGATATATGTATCTTTTTCATTATGAATTATATGAAACTTATTAAGTTGAATAATAACCAAATCAAACTATAGTGAATAGATGATGATGATGGTATTGAATTATTAAATTTATATAGAATAACAATTCATAAAAGGAGTATTCTTATATTTTATTAATAGTATTAATAACTTTATGTGATATAGTCTTATATATTAGATGAAATATTGATTTAAAATTTTAAAAAATTTAAATTGTTTAAATCTAAGTAGAAAATTAAACATCAGGAATGCTAAGTCACTTCGATAAGATCGAAGTGGTGAAATTTAATATTTTTGGTCATCTATAGCAAATGAGATTCCTTAGTAAATACCTTCACAACAAAATTTTATAAGTCTATAGACTTATAGAAGGAAGAAAATACATATGAGATATTGTACAATGCAATATTTATTTTTATTATAGTTATACCTTCCAACTGACCGTTAATAGCTCTAATTAGATCAATTAGCAATATTTCATATCAGATATAAAATGTTAAGACTTTTATGTGATGTTAAATTGAAGCATATATTATCTAATATGTTTAGAACTAAATTAGATAGTTGATGGTTATGAGATATCCAAAAAGGTTATATATAATATTACAATCTCATTGAACAAATTTTTTGTTTCAATGAACACTTATAGGAGAATGGTTGTCAATATAAGTAGCAACAGTAGTTTGAAATTTGAAAGTTCAAATCTCATAACAATACATCCAATCAAAACTAATGCCTTTGTTGATACATTTGATGTATAGTTGAAAGGCCATAAGGCATTGAAAGATTTAATTTTATGATGAATTCAAAGAGTTTGTTTTGAAGATGATTGTAGATCTATCATGTTTATAAGAAGGTAAGCAGAAGTATAGTTGTCCTCTTCAATGGGAGTATGTAGAGACATATTGCTCACAAAGAAAAATAATTCATATTTTTTATTTTTGAAAACATAATTGTCTAAGAATAATTCATATCAGATATGAAAAGGTAATAACTTAATTATGAGAATTAGATCTATAGATAAAGATTGGAAGTTGTTTACTTATTCTAAGTCCAAGTACATTGACAATGTACTAAAGATGTTTAGTGTTTGAGATATCTAATACTTATGAATTATTAAAGATATCCATTATTCTATGTATGAGTTGATATTTGAGTTCCAGGTTATAGATATATTAAATTTAGAAGCAAATACTAATTAAGTTTTATTTTACTTTAAAAATATTTTCTTAAGATTAGGAATGGAAATGATTATATGGAACATAATTTATTTAATGAACTTTGTATAGTTCCTTGCATTGTTTAGACAGTAATGTACTGTAGAACATTAGATCCATTAGGCATGTAAAAGGAGCAAAGGTTTCATCAAAGATCTAATGAAATGTTTAGGCAATTTCTCTTAATTACGATGATAATTAAGACTAAAGTTGTAAGATTTAAGCAAGTGCTCATTATTAAGAATCTTGTACAATTCTCTCACTAAACCACTATTCAATAATAACATAATCGTCATATGGCGATATGATATAAGATACTTAAATGATTGGCTTAGTACAAATGGGATATTATTGTTTTATTCCCTACAACCAATTAGTTGGTTGTAATTTAGTGATAAAATAATTTAAAGACATTATTTATCTTATACATATTCGTATGTATAAGATAAAGTCCATAGGATAATTGTACATTGCAAATGAAATTATAATTAGATTTATATTACATTTATATATTATCCTTAAATTGTTCTTAGTCTTTATTCTATTAAGACAAGACATTAATAGAACATGAAAGACTAGGATACATTATGTTTTTCTTATGAAGGAAGTAGTCAATCTTATACACTAAAGTATGAAGATACTTAAACAACTTTGTGAGTTCTTATTAGAGAACAAGTTCACTGAACTGACCCTATATAAGAAATCTATTTGGAACATTACTTGTATGCCTATAGAAATTCTCATTATTATGATTGTACAAGTGATCCTTTAAGTTAAGATCTCCAAAGTTATCTTGTATAGGAATTGTTATGTTTTGATACTACTTATGACCTATTCTGGTCGATAACTCAATCAATAGTCAATTGATATAGCATGAATTATATGGAGGTAATTGAGTGATCAATATAGCATTCATCACCCTAAGTATTTAGGAAGAATGTTTCATTGTTCTCAATTAAAATTGGTCTGAGAAATCTTTGGCCAAGGTAGAATGACATTTTGAAAATAGTTTACAAAAACTCATGGTGGAGATCTACCAGTATTGGACTCAAATAAAGTGGACATTAATTCCGTATTCTATGTCTAAATGAAACATTGTATGAAGAAAATATTGAATTATATGGAAAAATTATACTGGAAAGGTTAGCCAAAACTACTTTAACATTCCTAAATATTTGGGTGGTCATAATGTGTTGCTAGACACCAATCTCAATCTATGGATATAAATTGTTTAACTAGAGAATTAAAGATAAATTAAAAAAGTTTGATTTGTCTAATCATAAATATAATTTAGGGTTATAATTTATATTCATTGCTAAAATATTTGAGAACCTAATGGGTCACATATAAAGAACGAGTTAAAGAGTGAAAAGATATTTTAATCAAGTTGGACTTCATTGTAAAGTTTTAAAAACTTTATGATTAAATATGAGATATTTAATAAATAAGAATCAATATGAGATATTGGATTTATTTGGAAAAAATTGGTATTTAATTAGAATTATTTATAATTTTAATTAAAGTTTAATTAAAATTAGGAATTCAATTTCAATTAAATTACTATAATGTCCATAACTTATTATAAATAGGCTTAAGCTCTAAAGGAGTCAGCACTCTTTACCTAACCCTCTTTACAATAGTTATAGAGTTCTCTCAACACATTTTATGAATACCATTCGAGGCCAGACATTTATATAGTTACGATGGTTGAGATAAGCTAGTTTCAGAAATAGTTTAAGGGATATGATAAGAAAATGATCAAGCTTCATAATAAGATACGAATTAAGATTTATGCTTTATGCTTTATTGTGGTTTATGTGTTAATTATTTTATAAAATTTAAAGTGACCTTGACTTTTGTAAAATCAAAACTAAAAATTTTCTTTATTATTTCACTACATATGGGATTGAATCCCACTCTGATTTCCTAATAATATACACTAATTATGGTGCATATGGTTAAAGAAGTCCCTTTCCTAGTATTTGGTCTCAAACAAACATTAAAAATTAAGATAACCAGACAAGATGGATATAAGAAAGTTGATGCCAAAATTCTTGTATGTGATTTTGATTCGTCCTCCTTTAACGTAATTATCATTTAATGTTGTCTAGTCCTTTAGTTTCCTAGTTATATCCCTTGCCATTAGTTTTGATTCATGTTTTCATATAAAAGTTGGATATTAAAATTGCATTACAGCTACAATTACTGGGTTTCTCTCTTTTCACATCATTAAATTTATTCGTGATTTTAGGATTTTGTATAGGTTTCCTATAACATGTTATTTTCCCCTATTTTGATGTTTCTCATTAATAGTTAGAATTACCGTAACTTCTATTATAGAAAAAGGAAAAAGATTATAATGTAATTTTCTTTATTTTTGTAGGCTTATTTCCATGAAGGGAGTGCAAATATAGTTTAATATATTTTATGTTTTGTTACGAAATCAAGGCGAGATCCGATCCTGCATGTAGCAAAATTAATATAAAACTTTTTCATATAATTTTATGAACGTCAAAATCATTTAAAATTCTATAACATGATTAACACATAAAATATAATAAAGCATAAATCATAACTTGTGCATTAGTGTGAAGCTATATCATTTTCTTATCATTTCTTTTCGATTTGATTCTACAATTAGCTCATTTCAACCATTATAGCTGCACACATATCTAATCCTTAACAGTATCCATAGAATAAGTCGAGAGACCTCTACAATTATTATAAAGAGGGTTAGGCAAGAAGTAGCAACTCTCATGGAGCCTAATTCTATTTATAATAGGTTCTAGATATTTTAATAATTTAATTGAAATAAAAATATAATTTAAATTAAACTTTAATTAGAATTACAATTAATTTAAATTAAATATCAATTATTCGTAAATAAGACTCAATATCTTACATTGGCCCTTATTTTAATCATAAAGTTTATCAAACTTTACAATCAAGTCCAACTTGATTAAAATATCTTTTCTCTCTTTAACTTGTCTTTATATATAACCCAATAGGTTCCTAAATATGTTGATAATAAATATAAATTATAACCTTAAATCATATTAAGGATTAGATAAATTAAACTCCTTTAATTTATATTTAAATCTCTAATTCAATATTTTATATCTATTGATTAATATTGGCATTTGGCAATGTTTCATGACCACCCAAATATTTAGGAATGTCAAAATAGTTTTGAATAACTTTTATGTGCATAATTTTTTTCATATAATTGAATCCTTTTGTCATTTAATATTATGATTAGACGTAGAGCATCTAATTAATGCCAACTCTATTTGAGTCCAATTATATCAATTCTCTACCATTAGTATTGGATTCTATTAATGACATTCAAAAAATGTTTTATAAAGTATCATTCCAACTTGGCCAAAGATTTCTCAAATCAATTCTAATTAAGAATAATGTCTCCTTACTCACTTTAGGATGAATCTTATATTGATCATTTAACTATTTCCATATAGTTCATGCAATATCTAATGACTACCAATTGAACTACCCTCGACTAGAATAGGTCATAAGTATTATCAATATGTAACATCCCTATACAAGATACTTTTAAGATCTCAAATCAAAAGATCACTTAGACAATCATCACAATAAGAATTTTCATATAAATGTAAGTAAAGTTCTAAATAGAATTCTCATATAGGGTCAGTTAAGTTAACCTTTTTTCTAATAAGGAACCACATGCTTATTTAATTATCTCTATACTTTATTCTAAGAGATTGACTACTTTTTTATAAGGAAGAACATAATATATACTAATCTTTTTAGGCATTATTAATATTCGGTCTTAATATAACAATGACTAAGAACAATATAGACATAATACACAAATGCAATATTAATATCATAATTATGATCTCTATAATGTTATATATAATATACATTTATCCTATAAATTTACCATAAACATCTGAATAGGTACAAGATAAAGAATGCCTTTAAATTATTTTGTCACTAAACTACAGCCAACTGACTAGCTGTAGGGCATAAAACAATAATATCCCATTTATACAAAACTAATCATTAACTTGTACGTTATCACTATATGACGATCATGCTACTGTTAGGACAGTGGTTAGTGAGAGAATTTTATAAGATTCTCTATAGTGAGCACTTACTTAAATCTTACAACTTTTATCTTAATTATCATTATAATTGAGAGAAACTACCTAAATACATACTTGGTCTTTTAATAGACCTTATCTTCTTTTATATGCCTAATGACTCTCATGTTATATAATATATTACTGTCTTTAACAATAAAAAGAATTGTATAAAGTTCATTAAAGATCTTCTTAATCCAAATAATCATTTACAATAAATGAAAAATGTATTATGGCTTAATTAGCAATCAATGCTACATTGAAACCTTTCTAATCTCAATATAATATTGTTTTAAGTCAAATAAATCTTAACTAAGATTTACTTCTAAAGTTAATATCCTTATGACTTTGAACTCAAATATCAACTCATGCCTAGAATAATATATATTTTTAATACTTCACAAGTACCATATAACTCAAATACTAAATACCTTTAGTACATTATCTATGTACTTGGATTAGAACAGATAAACAAATGCCATATCTAATCGTTTTATGTCTAATTGCCATAATTAATTTGTTGCCTATTCATCTCCAATAAAAGTTGTTCTTGGATTATCACGTATTCAATAATTAAAAATATAAAATTTTTCTCTTTATGAGTAGTATGTCTTTATACACTCCCACTAAAGAGTACAATTATACTCCCACCTACCTTTTTATATACATGATAAATCCATAACCATCTCTAAAATAAACTCTTTAAATTCATCATAAAAGTGAAATTTTCAACATATTAGACACTTTCAACTATTTATCAAATGTATCAACATTCTCAATGATTAATTTCTACTCAGATTTAAACACTTTGAACTTTTCAAAATACTAAATAATTATTCCATTTAATAAAAATGACTATATCTCATAAATTCATCAGTAGATATCATGAAATATAATAATCATCTTTTTTATGAATTTTTATTTCATCTAAAACATCACATATATAAGATTTAACAATTCAACACCATCATCCTTGTTGGAGCTCGTTTCCAAACCCTAACTATCCAGAATATCATAAAATGTGAGCTTTCTCTAATACCACAAGATGTCAGACCCCGTTTTCGGAGCCCGGCAATCGCATTCGAATAAGACACATTTATCAACTATACTTGCATTCAAAACTTCCCTTTCTAAGCTCAGCTCTGCTCTTCGAATAGTCGACTAATATGATGATAGTCGACTAATATGATGATAGTCGACTAGTCCATTTATCCACTTCAACCAGAATACCTCAAGAAACAACGTTGGTGAATCCACACTTTACATATGTACGTGCTTCGGGGCTATTGGCATAACTTTTTCTTTAGGCTTCATATGTAGGGTTTCTTTAGCCAGTTTGGAAGAGGACTTTAAGAGTTACAACTTTCATGAAGACCTCGAAGGCCAATTGTAACTTTTGGATGGTCAAAAATAGGACAGAAGATAACCATAAACAGTAACCCAGACGATATTCGTGAATAGTAACACAAACGAAGTCTGTGAGCATTAAAACAGACGAATCCTTGTGAACAGTAACATAGACGAAATTTGTGAACAGTAAAACAGACAAATCTGTGTACAGTAACACAGACGATACTCTTCAACTAATC
>JANIIA010000192.1:56130843-56144712 GCA_027478495.1 Erythroxylum alaternifolium
ATTACGAAAAATTATTGAGGGTATATTAGGTAGTTTACATTTATTAGGTTACGTTCCATCCTAAACCCTCCGAATCGGAGGTTTCTTATTTTCACTGTTTAGGATGGAATGGAACGTAACATAAAACCCTCCGCTTCTATCCCATTCCATTCCATTCTATTATAAAACCTTCAACTAAATGATAGAAGCGTGTTACGTTCCATCCCCTTCCATCCTCAACCCCTCAACTAAACATAGCCTAAGTAATTATTAGTTGTTCATTTTAGTTTTGACACAATCGTGCTCGAACTCAAAATTCTTCAACATTTTACGTAATTGATTTGCTTCACGTCACCAATCTCCCCGAAAGAGTTGACTTACAAAAGTTGAATGTAACGAACCCGCCCCCGAACGGTTGACCTATGGTCTTCGTCTCTTAGATCGCTCCCGCTCCCACACTGTGGTTACAGTCTACATGACGTCACTCGGACTCGGGCACTAGAACTAACCATCCCAAGTAGAGTTGACTCGTATCTCTTTTCAGATTTCTGGGGTCCTAAAAGGAAAAACTAGATTTGGGTAATCGAAATGTGTTACCCGTTTGCTGCATATGCCGAATAAAGGAATGGTAGCAAAAAGGCGTAGACTTTAGACCATTCCCAGGTGGTGCTTTTGTGGGTTTATTTCGAAAGAGGAAAATGAGTGCAAACACTGGGTACTTGTACATCCAAGTTCGACCTCCATCTATCTCACTGTTTCGTTGCCAAAGCTCCTATCTTTCTAGAAAATGTTTTCAGCTTCCTTTTCCACGGAGAATTTGCTCACTCAACTCTTCAGGTCATTGTTTTTTTCTCTTAAATTCTTCATCCATATACTTCTTTCCGATGTAATTGTGTTGCGCTCGATCCAGAATTTTCAGAGTAGGGCTTTCTTTCTTTAGCCGTAGTATTTGAATATTTGCAAGTGGTATTTATTTGTAGCTTGTACTCGAATGTTTCTGATCTTTCAAGTCTGGAAACACACTGTTATTCACAGTCGGGAGCTCAGGAGTTTTGCTGAGCAGATGTTCGTCCGATAAATTCTCTGAATCTCTTCAACCGGATCCGGGGCTGAATTTTACGAATGACCTGAATCAAGTGCAGGTGTGTTCTGTTGATTGTCATAATTTCATTTCTTTACCCAATTTCCGTGCTCCAATTCTTATTGATAATCCCGTTATTCTGTGCCTGGTGGACTTTTGGGTTCAATTCCACTGTATTTAATAATCTGAAGTTGAAAGATGGGAAATTTGAGTTCTATACTTCACGTTGTTGCAACATGTTTCTTCTGCCACAATCTTGGCTGATACCCCCTCGATAGGGTGGGTGCTATAAGCATAGCTGGTGTTGTACCTCACATGATATGTGCTTAGTTGATCTGCAATTTTGCGCTCGCAAAACACCCGGATGCATTCTAAAGGAAGGTTGCAAGGGTATCATTTCCCTTTCGCACGCTAGGATGTTTCATACTCCAAGTTCAACGTTAACTATTTGTGTTTGTTGGAGTATATTTGTATTCATTGTAGGTGTGTTTTTTCCTTGTTACAGGAACAAGATTATCATAGGTCTTTCAATAATGTGGAATTACCTTATTTCTCATTTCAGATTATTTCTCGTTTCAGATATTTGAGCAAAAGAAAACTTCTATTGTGGATATCCTGAAGCAATCAAATTCCGTTTTGCCTCATGTGATCATTGCTAGTACCTTGCTGGCTCTTGTCTTTCCACCCTCTTTCACATGGTTCACTACCAGGTTTTTCAGAACTTCTCAAATAAATAATATTATCTGGTTTTATCTTGATGAAGGCAGTTTAAAAGAATAGTACTTTGTTTAAGCCTTCATTTCTAATTGCTGATTGAAGGAATTCATGATAACCTAGAAGACTTGTTTGAAAGATGAAAGGACTGCAAATGAAAAGTTTGATAGTCCATCAATGGTGATATTAAACATGCGCTGAAAATCATTAAAAGGACAGAACAAAGGAATTTCTTTGTTAACTATGATACTCTTCATTCTTCTTTGCTGATGTTCTAACCAATTCTGGATTCCTTAATGCAAATTTTGTAGTTTATTTTAAATTCATTTAATTTCTTGTGGGCTAAGTGCAAAGTAAAAATATAAAAATGGTACCCTAAGTGGATCTTGGAGTTCAGGGTGGTGCAATCATGTGTATGTTGCTTGTTGCTGCAGCTTTATTAAATAAATCTGTGATACATCTTTACTTATTTAGACGCCTTTGCTTCTTTAGAACAATCTTAAAAGTTAATGCAGCTTATATGATGAGTTAACTTAGATAATTTAGGACATGTTCTTCTGATGCGATGATTGAGGTCTGTTTAGGAGAATGTTGCATAAGCGAGGTGTTCAGCAAGATCTGAATAAAATGTAACTTTATATGCAGTACACAAACAAAAGTTGCTCGCTGTAATAGTTTATGATTATCATTTTGGTAAACTTTTCAGGTACTATGCTCCTGCATTAGGGTTTCTGATGTTTGCTGTTGGAGTTAATTCCAGCGAAAAAGACTTTCTCGAGGCATTCAAAAGACCTGCGGTTATTGTGGCTGGTTATGTTGGCCAATTTGTTGTAAAGCCTATTCTTGGATATATTTTCGGCGTCATTGCAGTGTCAACATTTGGTCTTCCTACTCCCGTAGGTGAGAGTTTGTTTATGTAAATTCCAGCATTACATGCTAACACCAGCAACAATGTGCTAACTTATTGGTGAATATACAAGTCAGGTGCTGGGATTATGTTGGTATCTTGTGTTAGTGGGGCCCAACTTTCAAATTATGCTACTTTTTTGACGGATCCACAGCTGGCCCCTCTTAGCATTGTTATGACATCATTCTCTACTGCTACCGCGGTTTTTGTTACACCATTGTTGTCACTATTGCTTATTGGAAGGAGACTGCCGGTTGATGTTAGGGGGATGGTATCCAGCATACTCCAGATTGTTGTTGCTCCAATTGCTACTGGCTTGCTTATAAACAGGTGATCAAACGTCCCAACAACAAAAACTTCTTCTTGAAGTCTATATCAATCTAATACTTCTTTTTTCACAGGTTCTTTCCTCAGATATCTAATGCCATTCGACCTTTTTTGCCTCCATTATCAGTCCTTGTGACTGCGTGTTGTGTTGGAGCGCCTCTGGCTATCAATGTTGAATCTGTTAGGTCACCTTTTGGATTAACATTGCTATTGCTCATTGTTGCATTTCATCTGTCAGCATTTGTTGTTGGTTACTCTCTTACTGGTGTCTTTTTCCCCAATACACCTGATCTCAAAGCACTGCAAAGAACAATATCCTATGAGACAGGTACCACCTTCAGTTTCAATCGACTGATATCGAGGAACCTCAGCTGATTTTATTTATTTATTTATTTTTGGTTTCCAGGGATGCAAAGCAGTCTTCTGGCTCTTGCATTGGCCAATAGGTTCTTCCAAGATCCACTTGTAGCCGTGCCTCCAGCAATCTCTGTAAGTAATATTTTCAAATATTCTGATAGCTATACATCTTTTTTTTCTGCATAAAATTTTTTTTTCATATGTAATTTGTATTTGGCTTACACACTAGAAAATAAATTGAGAGATTTAAGTTTTGACCTGTACGAATACAAACAAGAGTTCTACATTAATATATTCAAGTTAGGAACGCTTGTTAATAAGTTCAGGAATAAGGTTGTAGACTAGGAAAGACAATTATAGCGGAACATGAAACAAGAGGAATCTCGTCTATTGGGTGAAATCAACCTTAGCGTATAGTTCTCCACATAAAAAAATATCGCTTTATGTTTATGTTGGTTTAGCTATGCGTGTAAGTAGAGAGAGACAGAGAGAGGGAATATAAGCATATATAGGCCAGGGCCACAGAAGGTGTCCGTGCTGTGTTTGGCTTTGAACGTCAAATGGGGTTGTGGAAGTTATAATTTCATAAGCAATATGAGGAACAGAGCACAGGTTTTGTTGTTTACATATTTTATGGGTTTGACTCATCTATTCTCGTGTGGATCGCAGACTGTAATGATGTCATTGATGGGCTTCTCTCTTGTCATGCTTTGGGCAAAGAAGAAAAAGTAGGAGCGCAGACAGTACACATGACTGAAACTGATGAATCACCAGTATGCCCCGTATTGGTAATGCTATTGCCTTTGGCTTTGGCTTTCCTCCCATTGTTCCTGTCTCAAAAACAAGAGTAGTAATTTTTATCTTATAGCTCAAGATGGGGATTGCCTCGTAGTTGTACAGAAGAATTCAATGGAGCTTGGTTAATGATTATATAAACTATCTTACTATATCAGAAAAGGCATGGAAAAGCACTACAAAGAAAGCTTCTGCAAGTGTTGAAAGTCAACTACGAATGACAGTCTATTAGCAGTTGCTTGGTTGTTGTACCTTTCTTGGCTTTTGGTTCGGTTCCTGGAATGAGTTGGATGGTCGAAAATGAAGTCTCAGACTCTCATAGCCTAGAAAAATAGTTCAATTTTTAATACAAGGGGGGAAAATCCAAGTTATCGAAATAGGCCTGATATTTTAGGATTACCAATTTAAATGGTTCAAAAATTTCGTTCTAAATTATTACAGGTAAAAACGTTGTCGCTAGTCACATTCTCTCAACCCTCAATAGCTTACCCGCAAATGGACTGACGTAACGTACGACAAAGAGAAATCTGAAATTATCCGCCATGGCAACTGTACCGTCTACAACCTTAGCTCTGTTCTCGCAGAAGCACCGTGTTTCTCGCAAACCGAAGCAAACCCGTTTCTTTTCCCTCGTTCGTCCACTAACCTGTAAACACGATGATGCTTCACAAGCTCGATTGAATTCAATAAGTGTCGGTAGTTGGTGTGTTAAAGGTCTTTATAGTGCGGGTTTGGCATTAGCACTAGTTGGACCAGCGTCAGCTGCTGGATTGCCTTTGCTGGGTGAACTCAGCGAACCCGCAAATGCTCTCTCCCTGCCCACTTGGACGGTGCACGTGTCCAGTGTTGTTGAGTGGTATGCTTAAAATTCTGAATTTTGTTCATTTAGTTCCTCTCCTTCTGATAATCTGATATTGTTCTTTTATTTTGTTAATCTTCATTTGACTGATTGATAATTGGCTTTTGAGTCGAGCTGCCCAGTAAAGAACTCGGTTTCAGTTTTCACTTTAACACGGTCTACTCTTGGAAACTAAAGATCCCATCTTCATAGGCTTTTAAATTTACTACCATACTTTGTTGATAATGAAATACGTTGGATTGTGTGGTACATTGGTTCAGTGTTCTTAATGCTAATTGGGGTTCTCCGCCTGCACAGGATTACAGCAATGGTACTGGTGTGGGAATACGGGGAGAAATCGGGGTTCGAATCATGGAAGGGACTGTCTTGGGGTATGGTGAGTTACTCTTCTTTGTTAAAGGGAAAACCCAACAATGGGAGCCACTCTCTTTGGCTATCTTATCTCTTTCTTCTATAGTTTCCTTTAGTAAACAAACAAAGGTGGGAATCAAATAATGGCCTTAATTTAGCTTGAACCATTCAGGATGTCATTTTTCGTTTTGAGGGGCTTTGTTTTCATGACCCTCTCCAGCTCCTGAGATATGGACACTCAGTACATGAAACATTTTCTATAATTCTCGTTTCTGGGTGACGTTATGCCTGAAGGAGATTGTTTGCATATCTAGGACGAACTGCCTTTTGAAATTTGAATGATGCGTAACGTTTTGGATTCCAGCACTTTAAACATGTTAGACACTAACTTGCTTAGCTTCCGTTTCGTGAGAGACTTGTTTATCATCTGGGAGAGCCCATATATTTCCATTTTAACTTTCTCCTACATTATTTCCCAGTCTCATATTGTTAACTGATTTAACTAACCCTGCATTGAATAGGTACCTCTGCTGGGTGGAGCATTTTGTGCGTGCACATGGCATTTCTTTTATAATTCCGAGTCACTCGAGGTAAGAATGATTGTATCATTTAATAGTGAAAAAGTACGTGGCTTCATTTAGGCCCAAATTGGAAAGTAAGTAACCTAACCAAATGGTGTATAACCAAACCATATTACTGTGTCCATATGCATAGTCTGTACTTTGCGGTGCCTATGATCTTCTTCACCTCTCACATATTTATTTCTCATTCACTTTGGATGTGTATTTAAGACCACATTAAAGTTTAATCTCCGAAGTTGTCTTGTATGACAAATTTTAAACCGCACCGTACGATTTCTTCTTCCTCAAATAGAAAAAGAATGGCTTTAGCTTGAATAAAGAAAACAACCTGCATGTCATATCAAGTTTATTCTAAGCTAGGAACAAAATGAACATGAGGCCATTCTTCACATAGATCCCTGGGAATCTATGAATAAGGTTGCAGAATTCAGTCAATGGAATTCAAGGCAATTCTGCTTTATGTATCGGTTTACTTTTTAACATAAAACTAGCAAGTGATGCTCTATGTGCATCGTAGTTTCATGTTGAGATAATTACAAATATGAATGTAAAAGGACTTGAAAATATTAGTTTGAAATATCTGACCTAACATAAATTGCAGTTATTCAAAACGTTCTTCATGTAGTTGGCTAGGTAATTACGTGCATACCGTGTAGCTTTTTGAGTATGATACTGTGGGAAATGATTGACCCTTTGAATCCAGCAGTGAAGTGTGGATAATCTTAAGGTCACCCAGAAACAAGATGTAAAAAAATTTCATCAATGATACTTCCATATTGATGCATCATTAATGCTAGGTACTTCAAATCAACAAAATTTAGCTTGAGTCCAGCGAATAAAGTGTGGATCATAAATTGATACTCCATGAAAAACATATTTTGATCCATTCAGAGCTGCATCATTAATGCTAGGTACTTCAAATCAACAAAAGTTAGCTCGAGTCCAGCGAATAAAGTGTCGATCATAAATTGAAACTCCATGAAAAACATAATTTGATCCATTCAGAGCATCTGCTTATCCGTGTCATAACAATGTTGCTGTCATTGGATTTCACTAGTATCCTGTATATATGCATTTGAAGAGCATGGCCTTTGATTAGAAGACATTACTGCCACTCTAATTTCCTGGTTTGCATTTTTGTGCACGATTTGGAGAGCATACAACAAAAAACTAAAGCATTCCTCAATGGGTTTTAGGTTTTGGTGGCTCTTCAAGCAGCGTTAACAGTATTAGGTAATGCCACCATGTGCTTGGCTGCATTCCGTATATACAAGGCAATGGAGGACGGCTCCAAAAGTCTCTGATAATTTTCCACTCTGCGGGATATATTATGTATGTATTTCATTGTCAGGTGAGACTCTTGATAAAGCTTTGAAGCAACTCCCAGCTCAACTATGTGATTACAACACAACTAACTACGACATCCATACAGTTATGATTTCTATTTTCAGGAAATGGTATGATAGAATTCATAATCCATGTTGCTTCCGTTGTATCGAAACTACTGAAGTTTGACTTCTTGCCTATTTTTAAGAATCTGAAGGTCAACATGCCACACGTTTGAACTGTATCTATGATGATTATGTAGATGGACTTTCTCAACCTCGTGGATGGACGGGGGCCTTCCAAATGCTGGAGTAGCGTTCTCTGTGATTATTTATTAATGTACCAAACAAATTCCCCACGTCAAAATATAATGGGGATGAGCTGTAACCTTGGTGTATAACATATTTGTTTGAAGCCTTTATCTCCGAACCTTAACTAGTGTTGTGCTAGTATATTAACATAATCATCAGAAACTGAAGATGATTTGACTTGTCATATTGTATCTATTTCTACGGAGAAAAGTTTGTTTTGGCAGCTAGAATTGATCATTGCTCCATTGATATTGCAAATCTCCTAACTAGCTACTGTGGCCGGAAAAGCCTTCTACATAAGGTGTTACTTTCACGTGAGTGTCCTTGAAATTCACTGCTTCTATCATTGTCAGGCGCCACAACTTCTACCTAGTGTACTACTAGTCTGACAGTCATCGCCACAATTTCTAAGCTAAGCTGTTAGTGTACTAGTAGTCTACATCTATATCCAATGTAACTTACTAACACCAATTGACCGGAAGCGGAGGAGAAAGCTCTACTCTCAAGTTTATGTCAACCAGCTCACCAATTTGAATGGTACACCATAATTTCACAGTATGTACGGAGGAGATTTAAGGGTCCGTTTGTTTTTATTGATCCTTTTAGTTTTCTGCTAAATTCAGTATAAAAAATCTATATCTTTAATTCGCTAGTCCCTTTTTTTACTCCTAATTGTTATTCATAAGTTATAAATATTTAAAAGATTGGTTTTTTACGAAGATATGAGTTTTGTACTGTATTGGCTAAAAAATGGTACAAAATTAATGTCTTCAGTATTAGTTATCGATATCGTCCAGTATCAAATTTTTCGTCTTGTGTCAGTCGGTATTTGAAATATTGACTAAATGTTAACCGGTACAATAAATTTTTAAATCTCCAAGGACTAAATTGCAATAAAATAAAATTTTAAAAAGCAAAACAATCCACTCACAGACAACAGACTCTATGGTCTATGTCATTATGATCTCTCTCTCTTCTCTTTACTTAGCATAAGAATAATCTTTAGGTTAAGCTTGATGGAATTCTTATTAATCAGAATTGGGAGACTACTAGTTTATCTTGCAATGTGAAGTTCTTGGATATGACCACAAAATTTGATCATTGTCCGACTGTGGTGGATTTCCTCTAGCCTAATTACAGACGTACGAAACCTTTTAAGTTTTTTAATATGTAGATTGCTCACTCAAACTTTGAGACTATCATTGCTAATAGTTGGGATAAAGGTATTGATGAGTGTGCTCAATATATTTTGTATTCGAAGTTGAAATCTCTTAAAGCATCCTTTGAAGTCACTTAACTCCAAAGCTTTTGGCTATATTTCTTCGAGACCTAAGAATGCTAAGGTAAGCTTTAAATCTGCTTACAAGGCTTCCTTTAACAATCCTATTGATTTAGGTCTTCTAGAGCTTGTCAAAAAGAAGAAAAAAGAAGTAAATTTTTTTGTTGGAGGCTGAGAAGCATTTCTACCAACAAAAAGTAAAGTGTACTCATATTATAGAATCTAATAGGTGCACAAGATACTTTTATGCAGTGGCAAAGAGAAAGGGCTTTAAAAATTCTATTTCTCATATTATTAGAGATAATGACACTCCAACTAATTCGACTGAAGAAGTTGCTGCTTGTTTTGTGGATTTCTTTAAAAGGTTATTTGACACCTCAGTTACCTCTAACATAATAGAAAGGGATGCACTGTTAAATAGGCCGAAAGTTGATGTATCTGTATGTGAGGCTTTGGTTGCTCCAGTTTTGGAGGATGAAATCAAAAGGGTACCTTTTGACATTGGGGATGATAAAGCACCGGGTCCGGATGGCTTTACATCGACTTTCTTCAAAAAGCAGTGGCATACTGTGGGAAGGGACTTTGTTGCAGCAATCAAAGAGTTCTTTGAAAATGGTCAACTTCTTAAGCAAACTATTCATACCATCATTGCCTTAATGCCCAAAACCAAAAATGACCTGAAGGTGAAGGATTTTAGGCCTATTGCTTGAACTAATGTCATATACAAGGTGATTACGAAAATATTGGCTGAAAGAATTTCTCCTTTACTTGGATCTTTGGTTGATCCGACCCAAGTTGCTTTTGTGTTGGGAAGAACTATGGTGGATAATGTCTTTTTAGCACAAGAGTTGGTTAGAGGCTACACCAGGAAGAGGATTTCTCTAAGATGCATGATCAAGCTAGACATTACTAAAGCGTGTGATACTATTTCCTAGAACTTTCTTGAGGATATGTTGATTGGATTGGGATTCCCATTACAATTTGTGAGATGGATTATGAAGTGTATCACTACGACATCTTTCTCCATATCCAATAATGGTGTCTTATATGGTATGTTCAGAGGATAACGAGGTTTGAGATAAGGTGATCCCATGTCCTGTAGCGCCCCCTTACTGCAAGATACACACCGAGACGCCCGGAGGTTATTTCGGTACATATCCTACGATAAGGGCAGGCTACTATCGATCACTAAATTCTCTTCACATAGCATCATATCATTATTTACTTATAAAGCATCATAAGAAAATCACAATATTTTAAAATCTATTTTTTTCCTCATTTCATTTCATAAAACTGCAATTCTATATTGTATCCTTCAACCTTTACTACATGTACATCATCAACCTAGTACAAAAGTATTATATGAAAGAGGAAAATATTTATACAATCTAGATAAGCCGTCCAAAAATCCCAACTGACCGACCTTTGAGCCATGACTTCTCTTGCCAAATCACAATCTACACGACTGGTAAAGCCTCTCAGTTACTAGAGTTATCTCTCGATCCTAAAAAGACAACGTTATAATTTTGGTAAATTTTGCGAACTCATTGAGGTAACCATCATCGATGGTTCACTCAATTCATGCAATACATCATTTCACATAACAAATAATCACATTTTCTCATAATTGATCATGTACCACATTTTCACTTAAGCATAGGCAATTATACATTTCAATCGATCAACCATACTGAACAAAATGCATATGGAATGTTCATGAGACTCCTTTCCAATTGTTACGTTGTTGTGAACGAGTGCCTAAATTATCTCATATCCATTTTAGATACTGGACTCATTGCTAATTGTCCCTTATCTTATGAGGATATTAGGCTTATTTTACATAGTGAGCCTTAGGCTCTTAATCACTGTTTGAGCTCGAGGCTCTTTTCACACTTTGAGCTTTAAGCTCTAATCGATGGCAACTCTGGTCATAACTGCCATTATTTGATTGTGCATTCATGTATGGAATGCATCTATCATAATCAATCAATCAATTCAAGAAACAATTAGTTCTTCCCATTCATATTCAAGTAGCACTTCCAATACAGTCCCGAATATAGAACTCCTCAGACAGTCAATTGTTCGAAATCAACACAATCAATTTCACATTCATTCAATCATTTCAAAACAGAAATTAAGCAAACAAGTAATTAAGTGAGATTGTCTACATTACTCACAAGTTGCTCCTGAAGCTAATGCTTGGAAGTTCTGGCAACGTCTGAAGGTTGACGTTCCAGTTGCTCCTCTATATCAAATACCATACATATATATCACAATTTGTGCAATCATAAGTGTTTAATAATGCACATGTATGAAATGAAATACGTATAATGCATGTTCATGACAATCCCAAGTATTTATCCATAAATTTCATCACAAAGTCATTCTGATATCAAAACTCATCTAAGTACAATTTATACTTAGGTTATGCCTCACTAAAACCATTAAAATCTCTATTCCTTTCTCATTGATTCACTTCAGATTTTTCCAAGTCACACTTTCGGGTCTACTGTTTACATTCAATTAGAAAGTGAAACTAATGTAATTTGGTCATATCCTCTTATAGAAAAGTGTTCCTCTATGTCTTATGTTTCTATTGACACTAAAATCATTCAATTTGGATTGGTATTCTATGAGTTATACTCACAATATCACAGACTGTGTATATTTGAACATTTGGCTAGTACATGATCATACCCTTGAATTGTACAACTCATATTTTTCATCTCAGATATCCAAAAATTACAAACTTTATACCAATTTAAACCTAAGAGAAAAAACTAAAACTTTGGTGAAGAATCCTTAGTTTAATTCGGCCTACATCAATACAGTTTATTAAACAATCACATGACATGATTTCTGTCCCTGGCAATGCTATAGTCTAAGCTAAAATGCAGTTTCATGCCCAATTTGAATGTCTTAGAGATAGAATTAAAATTGCACTTCATCAAGAACGTTGTAGAATTATGTCTCTAGTTTAATCTGAACTAATAATCAACTTATTTGGAAATCTATAGATTAAGTTATGATTATAATACCAAATCATATTCATAAAAATTTTCCAATTCATAACATTACAGCAGACTTCCACACTTTCATCCTATCAGTAACTTTCTATTTAACTTTGATAGCTCTACATTTTTATGTGGAGAAAGAAAAATTTCTCAGGAATCCATTGATTCAAGTTTTAAGTCATTCGAAGTTCGGATGAAAAAGTTATAGCCAAAAGACTTAGGGCTGTTCAATGAAATACTCTAGTTCATAACCCATATATGCAACTACCACTTTTCTTCTCTCTCTGGCACTTAAATCTTCATCTTCTTCACTAAGCCCAATTTTTTTTCCTCTCTCTACTGTCATTTTCCAAACATTAATTTCCACACAATTAATTCAAAAGATCACTCAAAACCATTCAAACACCAATTATATTTCATATCACTCAAAACCATTCAAACACCCAACGTATAACACATTCTTATACATTCAAAACAAAACATAACATTTACATTCATCCATAAAATTTGCTGCACCCAGTTCCTAATTTCATGTCAAATTTTGAGACTCTTAAAGACCATATTTAAATTCGATGTCTTCATAAGAAATGTAGCCATATATCTCTAGTTTAATCTAAATTAAGAATCTTATCAATTGAGCAACTCTAGAAGAAATTATCGCTAAAACACTGAAGCACATGCAGTGAACATTTTCCAATCCATCATCTTCAAGTTTTTCCAAATTTTACACCTAACATATTTGTACAAAGATCATCCTTTTCTACTCCATCTACTCCTCATTCTCAACTCCATTTCAACTCATTTCTACACTCAACCATTAACACAAACAGGTTATAGATGCATTTCTATACTCATCAACTTCTAATTCTCATTAAAACATTCATTTCACAACCAATTCATCTTTAAAACATGTGTAGCATAACTCATATTTTCTTACTCATCATATACAACATCAATCATCCATAAAAAACTCCTAACCCATTATTTAACATTTACATGAATCAAACATCAATATATACATATATATATATATATATATGTTCATTTCTTCACCAACATTCTAGCATATACAAAACTCCTTATCATGATCATTCAATCTCCATAAGATTTATAACTCATCAATAAAAGCAAGAAAATTACACACTCTTTACCATTCATGACACCCACATACCCAAAACACCATTTCATGATATTAACCTCTAAATATCATCACAAATGCTTCATTTAACCAAAACCTATGATATTTGGCAAGATACTTACTTCATTTAGCTTCAAATCTTGAAAAACAAAACTTAGCCCTAGCTCCCTAGCTTCATACAATCTTCATGGAGGTTAGAAGGATTTAAGTTTTTCTTGTGGAAAATGGAGAAGACAACATGGTGGAAGTAGTAATTGAAAGATGAAAGAGCTAAGTTCAAAGTTAATGAAGGTTAGCAACAAAACTCATGAAGAAGATGAAGAAGCTTGAAGAAAATGGTGAAAATCACGTAGAAGAGAAGAAAATGAAGAAGAAAAGAAAGTGAAAGACAACTTTTAAAGTGGTCTTTCAATTAAAATGGTGGAGTTTCGTGAGTGGGGAGAGGAGTGGCAAGTGGTGGTGACACTTGTCACTTTCCTATAGTCCCAATTGGATCTCTTTTAAAACTAGTTCACTCAACTCTAATTTCTACTCCAATTGTCTCCAAATTTCAATAACATATGTCATTAAATCCTAAAGTCATTAAAGAAAATTTTCACTGCCATTTGGCTCTTAATTCTATTGCTATTTATCAATTGTCTTGCCACTTGGCATTTTTCCTAGTCTAAATTTTACCCAAATTTTCAGAAATTTTCTAAAAATCTCCAAAACTTCTAAATCACCTAATACACTCTCTAAATCAAATTTTAAACATATAAAAACCACAATTCTCCACAAAATCACATTCACAATTCAATTATAAATCAATTATACCTGGAATGTCTATGAATGCATGTATAATTATTTTCAT
>JANIIA010000192.1:56153555-56169099 GCA_027478495.1 Erythroxylum alaternifolium
TTCACAAATGCATGAGCATGAGATGTGTTTTTCCTAATTTCTCCGATTGCTCTCACGTGTATCAATTTCCCTGGTTCTTGTCTGGAAATGGGATGTTACATCATTGCCTTAATAACACAATGTATATTCATCAATACCTTTTTGATACCTTAATATTCTCTTTATTGCTTTACAATATACTTGTCCTAGATTTGACTGATATCCACTCATCATTCCAAAAGCATAACAAATATCTAACTTTGTACAAATTATAACATATACAAGACTTCCAGCTACAATAAAATAAGGAACTTTCTTCATTTGTTCCCTTTTTATGGTGTAGGAAGGAAAAACTTCTTACTCAGATCTTTGCCTTTAACAATAGGGTTATTAATTGGTTTGCAATCTTATAAACGTAATCGTTTTTAAAACTTTTGAATATAGGTCACTTAAGAAAGGGATAATAATATTTTGAATAATTTCTTAAAATCTTAATTCCAAGAATATGTGCAACCTCTCCCACATCTTTCATCTCAATTTTGAATGATAACCAATATTTAATTTGCTTGACAAACTTACAATTATTACAAGAAACCAAAATGTCATCCACATATAAAGATAAAATCACAAATTTATTTTTGGATCTTTTAATATGTATATAGTAGTTTTCATCAAGCATATGAAAACCATGAAATAATTACATTATGAAAAAAATGTGCCATTGCCTTAAGGATTTAGACCATAAATTGAATTTAATAACCAAAATATTTGATATTCTTGGCACATCTCAATGAAACCTATAGGTTATTCTATATCGATTTCTCCTTCCAATTCTTTATTTAGAAAAGCAATCTTTACATCCATTTGGTGTAATTTAAGATCTAAATTGGCCATGTAGCCAAAATTAGACAAATTGAATCAAACCTTATAGCAGGGGAAAATTTCTCATCATAATTAATTTCCTCCTATTATGTATATCCTTCGGCCACAAGGCATGCTTTGTATCTTTCGATACTCTCATCAACTTTTCATTTTATTTTGAGAACCTATTTTTTCCCAATAGATTTAATCCCAATAGGGAGTTCAACCAAGTCACATAATTTATTTGAGATTTAAATCATTTCTTCTTTCATTGCTTTCATCTATTCTTCCTTGGCAAGATTAGTAAGAGCCTCGTTTATATTCCTTGGATTATCCTCTTCTTGTGGAATAAACATGTGAATTTCTCCTTCGATTTCAAAATATTTTTAAGGAATTATCCTATGATTGCTTTCACATAAATGAGGTTTATGAGAAACGAATTCATGAATTTTTTGATATAATCATTTTGATCATTTTTCTCATATAAAAACAAGTATTTTTCTATTTCACCCTACTTTGGAAAGTCAATTTCTAAAAGTTATGATATCTCATGATTTAAATTTGGTTACACCTTCATTACCTTATTCTCCTATAAATACATATCCATTTGAGTGTTTAGAATACCTAATAAAGATTTTTTTCTTTCTCGGGCTTAGTTTTCTGTATTTGTGAGAGAGATAATAAATATAAGCAACACATCACTTAGTCTCAGATATTCCATATTAGGTTTTCTTCCTGTCTATAATTCATATAGAGTATTTATAATTGATTTCATGGGCACTCGACTAAGTATATAGGTAGTTGTAAGCAATGCATCACCTTAATAGGTGATTTGTAAATTTCTTTATGCCATCATGGGCCTAACATTCTAGTAGTAATCTGTTGCATTTTTTTGTAATCCTATTTTGTTATAGGGTTTAATGAATAGTTAACGATCTTTCTTTTCATTTTTCATCAAATGTAATCTTAAACTTATTAGACAATTATTCTTGTCTTGATCATTTATTAATACTTTAATTTCTTTTCCAATTGATTCTCTGCTAAACTTACAAACCAAGTTTTGATTCTCAAACGACTATGGTGGATCCTGCAGGATAAAAATTCTTTATGGATCAAATGGTTACATTCTTATTTTATTTAAGATCGAAGTATTTAGCAACTGAGAAACAACCCCTCCCACTCTTACTTCCTTAACCGATTATTTAAATTAAGAGCTAAGGTTCAACATGATATCACAAGTGACTTGGGCAATGATCCAAACTTTGCTGTTATAGGTCATTAAAAAGGCCACCTGATCCACTCCTTTAGCAACAAAACTACCAAGGAACTCTTGTAAAGAAGACAACTCGAGGTGGACTGGCATAAAATCGTATGGAACAAGGCATTCACTCCTTAGCTCTCATTTATAATTTGGCTTGCTATCTAAAACAAACTGAGTACGACAGACAAATTATCTTATCTGTAAGTAAACCAAAATTGCCTTATGTGTTAACTTCATGATGAAACATGTGATCACCTCTTCTTTACTTGCCCTTTTAGCCTCCATATATGGTGGAGGATTACGAGACAATGTCGATGGATTGATCCAGATAGTACCATACCAGAAATTATGCAATGTTTGTCTATTGGAACAACTCATTTTCAACTTACTCTATGTATATTCATACCTGTTTTGGGTACTTGTGTGCACACCCTATGGAGGGAACGCAATCACAGACGGTTTGTTGATCAATGTTCAATCAAAGAAGCCATTAAGTCGACCATCATCTGACATATCTGTGAGCTACTGATTGTAAAGAATCTACACCAACAATGCACAACTGACATATTTTCATCTTTTAACATCTGATTTCCATGCAGTATTTTTTCTTACATCGTTAGGCAAGGAGAGTAAAGGGTTCAACCCTTAACATTTTTTCTATTCTGTATTCTTTCTTTCATTTAAATATCTTTTCAAAAAAAAAGTGTAGTCATCCATAAAAGTAATGAAGTATATAGTGCCACACCATGCCCTTACATTCATTAGACGACGTATGTCATAATAAATCAATTGCAATGAATAAAAAACTCATTTTCCCTTTATAAATGGCATTTTTCCAATTACTAGCTAGAAAATGTTCATTAATAGGTAAATTTACTTGATGAAGATCACCTAAGTGGCCTTCTTTAGCTAATTGATTTATTCAATTGTAACAACTATGACATAGTTTAGTATGTCACAAAATTACATCATTGTTTAAATTACTAGATGATGTAAACAAAGAATAACTTATTTCAATTTTTTTAATAAGCATCATCATAATAATGGAACCATACAACATAAATCTATGAACATAATAAAAGGTTCTAAGATATAAATCCATCCCATTATAGTAAAAAATTATATTCAAATTAAGAATAATTAATATCAACTTAGAAATATGATTTCATCAAATCTTTAGAGCAAATAACACTTAGGATCAGAGATCGACCACCATATATTTCTAGTTTGCATGTTCTAATCCCTTGTACAGTAACTTTTGAGATGTCTCTTACATAAATCCATTGTGTTCTATGTGGAATTTTTCATAATTTTATGAAGGCATCCTTATCTTTCGCTACATGGTTGATTATTCCTACTTCTACAATCCACAAAGGATGTGATTTAGTTAGGAAAATAGAATAAGAGACATTTACAAAATAAATGCCTATATAATATGATTATATATTTTATGCTCGTTATAATCGTGACCATAGGATTGGAAATTAGGTTCGGACTTGGCCAATCTGACCCTAGGGTTAGGCTCAGGCTCGGGTTGCCCATCCCTGGCCTGAGGCCCAACAGGCATGGACAAATGACGTCATTTTTGAACTTTTTAAAAAAATAAAATGACGTACCTAGTTGGGCTGGGCTAGGCTGACCCACTTTAGACCTGGTCGGTTAATCCTGGGCTTAAGATTGTATGGGTCAGGCCCGATCATTGTCATCTTTTCGTGAGTGAAGTGACCCCTATTGCCATAATTAAAACACTTGACATTTTCATATTTTGCTTCTTAAAAATACGTTTCCTTTCTATGATGGTTCCATTTTTCCTTTTTCTGAGTCTTAATTATAGTGATATGTTTTTAAACCTTTTCTATTTGGGAACACAATAATGCTTACACTTCTTGCATGTGAGCTAAAACCAACTACATATACCTTGGAGGACATCTTGGAGGCTTGAAGACGTTCTTCTTTTAGTATAATATTGCCTTGATAATTACATTATGGTTTAAATGCATCCTCATATGCTCCAAATCTGATGTAGTGAATAGATAACAACTTGTACTTATTGCTCATCGGTTAACTCATAACTAACATCTCATAACTCACTTATCATGTTGGACATATGCATTAAATAATTTTGCATTATGTGTTATGTTCGCTTCTTATATAAGTCAAACTTCATAGTAAGTGAACTTACTTTGATCACTAAAGTTCCTTCAAAACATGTAGCTAAAGCAAACATTAGGCCTTTAATTGTTTCATATTTTCAGAACTTACACATTATATCGTTATCCATGTTGCTCAACAACATAATGTGAGCCAATGATTTTTTCTTCCTACATATTTCATAAGCATCACGGTCCCTTTTGTGTTGGGCCATATTGCCTTCCTCAAGTATGTCCATGATTATGTTTAATGATTTTAGAACCTCTTGCTCTTACAGTACGAAATGGATTTTCATGCTCCATTTCATAATTATTGCCATTTAATTCCTTACCCTTGTTGTGTTTAGTAATAATATTCTTTGATGTAATAGTCATAATTGAAATACTAAGTTTTTATAGGAAGAAAGAAAAGGTACACATGCATGTCAACGGTATACCATACAAACATATAGTGAATAATCAAATTTTAGTTGTCTACAAGGAAAAACTATACATACATGTCAATGTCATATGAAACATATATATAGTGAATAATTGGGTTTCAATTTTCAACAATATTGAATCAGAAAGCATATTCTTAATCATCATTTGTGTGACAATTGAATACTGATTATCATATTCAAGTGGAATTGTCAAGTAAAAATTCACGTAAAATATGTTATGATCAATTGAACAATATGAAGCTTGACATACATAAATGAACATAATTCATATAGTAGAGTACTACTTATTTCTGTTGGACCCCGAACTTTTATTAGAAGTTAGAATTATTAAATGAGAAAATTTTGACATTTAGTCATGAATAAAAATTATAATTCTTGAATTAGAAATTTATGGAGTTGGTTTATGAATCTTTTTAATTACATATGGTTGCATGGATTAAATGGAAGTGTTAGAATTAAGTTAAGGAGTTACAAGGTATTAGATTAAATATGGAAGGGTAAGTTTGGAAGATTAGAGTTGTTTTTAGATTAATAAGAGAAGAACAAATGAAGGTGCGTGAGTGAAGTGCTGGAAAAATAAAATAAGAATAAGAAAGAAAGAGACGTGTTCATGTAAGAAAGAAAGAAAGAGAGAAATCGTAGAAGAACCTAGAAGAAGCTAGAGAAAGA
Organism: Erythroxylum alaternifolium; assembly: GCA_027478495.1. Taxonomy (NCBI): domain Eukaryota; kingdom Viridiplantae; phylum Streptophyta; class Magnoliopsida; order Malpighiales; family Erythroxylaceae; genus Erythroxylum; species Erythroxylum alaternifolium. The sequence continues at coordinate 56,158,919 of JANIIA010000192.1, forward strand.
GGAAAAGAGTCACGTAACAATAAGAAATAAAAAGGGGAGAGATGTGTGTGAGAGGTTAGGAAAAATGAGAGAGTCGTGTAAATAAGAAAGAAAGAAAGAGAGAAGAAAAATGTAGAAAGAAGTAGAAGAAGAGAAGCAAAAAAATGAACTAGAAAAGAAAAAGAAGGAAAGAAAGAAAAAGGAGATAAGAAGTAGAAGAAGAAGATTCAGCTGAGTTTTGTTAACCTCTATCTTCTTTTCTTATTTTGATGGAAGAAGAAAATGGAGAAAATAGGTTTTTGTGTTCTAAAAATAAAGAGACAAAGAAGAGAACCAAGATAATTATTTTCGTAGATTTTCATAAACTTTTAACTAGATCTTAGTTCTTATAGCTTAGATAAACTAAGAGTAGAAGAAGTCTAAGCTCATTTCTTAGATATTTAAAGCTTATGAAAGTTCTATTCTTGTATGATGATGGAATGAAAAATATGTTTGTTTGAAGGGAACCAAGAAAGGGTCTCAATCATGAACAAGAGAAAAGACAAGTTTGAGCTTGGATTTACAAGTAAAGAGGTGGGTAATATGCTTATAGTTTTTGTGATGATGAGTTGAATTATTTGCTTGTATGTGTATTTAAATGCTTGCTTTTATCATTGTGAATATGGAAAAAATAATCTGTAATTGAAATCATGTTTGCTTTGCAAGAATTTTACTGCTTTTGTATTGATGAAAAACAAAAAATTTATGAAGCATGAAAATATGATTATGATATGAAATATGTAAGCATCAGAAATTTGCTTATGTGGGCAAGAAAGATACCATTCCGTTTGTCACATGCACGTTGACCTAAAGCCTTTTTCCGGTTGGCCGCTTGTGACATATAAGCTCCGAAAAATGGACTCATTATGTTCATGATGTAAACTTTGGTTTTGCCATTATGTTTTATGGAATTCTCTCGGGTCATATTGTTTGAGCATTTCATTGTGATTTGCTGAGCATGATATATGATTAATTGTTTTGTTATTATGATTGAAAACAAAAATATATGATATGATTTATGTGACTGAAATTTTTAAGTATGTGTTCTGTGAAATGGATTAGTGTATATATAATGCTTGATTTTATGTGTGCGTGTGTGGCTCATCACCAATGGCTATAAATGTATTAGCCACTGAGCTTTCCAGCTTACCCCACTATTTTTCACTCCTCAAGTGAAGAAAAAACATATCATTACTGAACCCTTGCAAAGCTTTGGCAACTCTAAGATTTCAGTCTTTTGTAATTAAGTTAGTTCAGAAACCTTTGGTACTCTAGAAGCATTTCAAGCATGAGCATTCTTAGTTGTTTTGTAATATGCTACTGAAATGGTTTTTAATATGTAATTTGAAGTTATGTACAATCTATGCTTTGTTAGAGAAATGACAGTGAGAATTGCAGAATTTCTTCTGTTCATCTTCAAATTCCTTTTGTCAAAATTGCTATTTTTTCAGTTGGTAATAAAATTGATAGTTGTTGAGGACTATTAAATAGATTTTTCTGAAGTAAATTGTTTTAATGGGAGTTTTGTATGTATGGTTTATGTTGTTGGAGTTGGGTCTTTTGATATAGGTAGTAGTTTTTATTGACAGATGAGAGGAATGAGAAAAAAAGGGAATAAAATGTGTTTTGAAACTTTAATGAATAAATTGTATTAATCTAGGTAGAATCTGACAAAATTGTTTTCATGAAAGTTGTAGATCTTTCTCTTAGCTTTCCAACAATATAAAGTTTATAATTTTTGAACCTCAGGATTGAAAGTTATGAAGTTTTGAAGTGAGTGTATGCAGCAAGGATGTCGCGATACAATCATGACAACCCTTTTAATACCGCTACTATTCATCATATGTCGCGATAGTGCACATGTACGATCACAACTTTTGTGTTTTTGAAGGAAGCTAGTGATTGTGCTCAAGCATAACCGCGACGCAACCCTCTCACGGTCGTGAGTTTTTAAAGTCACACTTATGACTTTTACGCTTCTATTTTTTCTTATTTAGTTAATTGTTTTTACTCCCACCAAAAAATTGAATGTTTTTAAATCTTAATGTTACTTTTATGTATATATATATATATATTTATTTATTTATTTAAAAGTCCCTCAATTTTAGCGTATTGACGTTATGAAATAAGGACCGAGACCTGGGACCAACAATTTCAATATATAATGATTATATAACATGAACATCGCCTATATGTAATGAATCCTACACAGAATAAAGTTAACTAATTCATGTGATAGGCTCTTGAAGCTCAATATGTAATTGTTCTAATTATTTTGTTGGAAGATCGATCAGATAAAAAAATCGTAATCAATTCTATTCTTCAAAATTCTCTTATAAACATTATCACTAACCATTTATATGTTTTCAGATTAGGTTAATCTAAATTATGGAACATGCTTAACAATTAACTTTTTGGTTGTGGCAATGTTAAGAGTAAAGTCATGTACTCACTTTAATCTTTGCGAAAGCCTAACAACTTTCAAAATACAACTCTTGTATTAAGTCATCAATAGTAATAACATGTTGTGTTAGATCTTATCCAAGCAGGAATTGCATCTAGAATAACCACACTAACATCAGAGGAAGTAACAACAGTGGAGAAAGCAACCATAAAGCCATACATCGCCACCAACTAATATATCTTAGCATCAGTGTTTTTCTAGGCCGGTCATTGCTTCATGCTTAGGCTAACAATTTATTTTGGGATTTGTTTTTTCTAATGTCTCTTCATTTCTAGGTTTGTCTATTGCTTTAATTCAATAGATGTGCAATATATTGGAGTCTAATTGGGATTGTTTAATTATTTGTACATAGACTTTTCTTCATTTTTAAGAATCAATGGGTCATAAAACCTTAAACAAAAATCTGTAATTCTGGTTGTCCAAAGATTTGATATTCTTCAAATTCTTTATGTTTTCTTGTTGTTTGAATATCAATGTCTACTTGTCTCTTGGATATTGTTTATTGTAAAGCATCACACGATGTTAATACAAAATAAACAGTACAGTTCCCATCTATAACGGGAACTTGGCAAAGAGACATCCAAAATATAAAATTGGTTAAATATAATCTATTGTTTTAAAGTACGATTCTCATTTTTTGAATCCTACATAATATAATTAATATATGTTTAAAAAGAAACCCAACCATTGAAGACTTCAATAAGATAAGGATATAAATAATAAAACAATATGCTAGATGCACCTAAGGACATTTGAAAAATAGTATTGATATGCACAATAGAGATAATTAATACTTATCTTTTGTATGAAATCAGCCATCATCACAATTTGAAAACAATCAATTCATCAAAACAAAAATTCAATTTATCAAGATAAGATCATGATTAAGATGCATATTAAATTTATACAAATGTAAGAAAATTTAAACATGAACTCTAAAATCATATATATGCATCATTGAACCTAATCACTTACAGATGAGCTTCTTGTTTCCACAAATTTCTTGTTATTTTTGTGGAGTGTACAACGGCTTGTTTGAATATTAATTAATATACTTTGAAAATTTAGATGATGATTTTATATTGAAGTTCAAATTTTTTACTGTGTCGAAATCAACTAAAGCCATCAGGTATGCGTTTGTCTAATATTTATTGATGATCAAGTGTAACGATAAACATTTAACATACAAAAGTTGCTAGAAAAAAGGAAAGAACATCAAACTAGTAAATTGTAATTGATTCAAAAAAACAAAAAGAACATCAAACTAGTAAATTGTAATTGATTCAAAAAACAAAGATCAACTTAAAGAAATTAAATGGTTTGAATAAAAAGTACCAATTAAACTTAAATTAATTTTTTAATTATTAAAGTAATTAAAAAATTTTCTATTTTCATTAGGAAAAATGAACCACTTCGTATAAGTGGGATAAAATATAATAGTAAAATACCCCTTCTAAAAATTAAAAATTTAAGTTACTTTCAAATAAAAAATCATTAATTTTCTAATACTAACTAAAATAAAATTTTTATGTTGTACTTGACTATATTCAAATACGAAGATGGTAAATAAAAAACAGTTAATTTATTATGTTAATAACTTGACTTTCAAAGTTAGGCATAAAGACAACTAATAAATTATGAATCATGTTTTCTAAAATGTAGGGGGCAAGATTTTCAATATTATAAAGCGATAAAATATTCTTCTTGACTTTATGTATCGTATTAAAAGTTTTTATAAAGTTAATACACTCATTTCCATGTTAACCCTCGTGTTTAAAATCGTTTAACAAAAACTATAAAGTTCAATTGAATTTTAGATTAACTTTTACTTAGAATGAATGTAGTTTACATTAATAATACGTATTTATCAGGTAAACTATTGATTATGAAATAAGGAATTATGAGATACAAATAAACATTATTTTTTATAACAAAGATTTTGGTATTAAATCCGATCAACTTTAGGAAAAATTTTAGTCGACTATGGAATTAAGATCTTAAAATTCACTATTACATTACTTTTCTATAAATTGGAATCCAGATGGTCCTAGCAAATTGCCAAAGATGCATCCGCCCTTGTTTGGTAGTAGTCATCCTTTTACCTTAAATATATATACGCGTCACATGTTTGTATAAGTGTGAGAAGAGTACGTCTAGCCACATTCGAAATCCAATCATGTCATTCTTGAACAATTGAAGGAATAGGACTAGAACCACTAAGAACATCACTTATATCTTCATTTACTACCTCTACTTACAAACTTACTATGAGATTACATAGTCTGTGCAGTAGTCAACCCAGAAATGAAGTTTTTCTACTTCTTCTAAACCCTTATCAAGTGCCCTAAAACTTATATTTTTGGCCTTCTAAGGTAGGCCTCACTCGCACCAATCATGATGGTTGTGCATTTATATGCCACCCACGTACCTATTCTTTCAGATATAGGGGTGTTTGTCCCATTTAAATGTCTTATTCCAATCACAGAAGTGCACCGTAAGGTGCAATTGGTTTGTCATTTGGTTTTCGTCTGTGCATTCCATTTATGACCATAAGAATTATCAACATTTAAAAATCGTCAGAGTAGATAGTTTCGCAAACTATCCAATTTTACATGATCGTCTCTGCTATAAATAAAAACAAAATTAATCAAAAGTGAAATAACAAATAACACCAAAAATTTGATAATATAGTTCGGCACTATTTGTCTACGTCTGCGGGGCTTTCACCTAGATTAATACTTTCACCAAAATACAATAGATTTACCTAAGGCTTTCCTGAGCCTACATCACTCAACTCTTGACACTATCTCTCAACCTCATTTCCTGTGAAAGATTTTCACTTCTAATAATACGACGTACTCGTGTTAACCTCAACAGAGGAATTTTCTAAACAACTATAATTAAAAAATAATTAATAAAAATAACTCAAGTGATCAGTCAACTAAGAATAAAACAATAATACACTTGAGGTAAAATAAAAGAACAATTTCCCGAAAAGTTCAGCTCTACTGAAATAAATCTGGAAGTCGTCACAACAACGACAAGCTGATTCACGCATAACTCATAATCAAGTCACGAAAACTTCTGCAGAAATCACAGCTGCAAGAACACCCAATCAATGACAATACATCAAAGAAAACGCAACACAAAACCATTCAGCCCAGGTGACGTGATCCACAGAAATTTCAGCACAAAGATAATCAGCTGATTCATGCAATTTCCAAAAGAAAATTACAGCTGCACTTACAAACCCATTAACCACGTACAATCATGAAAAGTGCAGCACACATAAAAACTCCAATAGAAAACCACACACCATAGGTTGCGTTTGTTATTCACCTTCAGCTGTTCATCGAATTTTTAATCAACACAGGGTAATACCGAAACTTCCAAATCACTCCATATGGCACAAGACACATATCTTTCAACCAAAAATCAATCAACCGTATATCACCATAAACTCAAAAACCACAAAAAAAAAACTTCAGCTATTTTTAACACAAAAGATGCAGTTGACACCAGCCACACACTCAAAGCACCCACGCAACTCCTCTAGACATCAGCTGTAGGTGTTTTTACAAAAACTTACCTCTTCGTAATTTTTGGAAACCACTTAATTCACAAGAAAAATTTACGATAATACCCTTCAACTATTTGCCAAAAATCCAAGATACATGAATACTACCGTTGACGTAAACATATGCAAATTCACTTTATTTACCTTAATTGAGACTTACACCATCCCATACGCAAAAACCTACTTGCCTTATCCTCATCCAAACAAAATCCAGCCATAATCCCAAATTTCACGCAGGTATGATATATCACACTCCCTCTTAAAATAGACTCCAATCTAAGATGGGATTCCTTCACAACTAGAAGATTATCCAGATAATTTTTGAATCTCACCATCATCCAATTAATAACTTATAGGTCCAATTAATAAAGAATGCTAAAACTAATTACTTAGATATATAACATATATCCTAAGAATCTCCCCCTTTTTGGCATTATTTATCACAAAAAGAAACTCCCCCTGAATAGCATAATTGGACATATAAGTATCAAATTCACAATTCATATGAACTCCCCCTCAATCCAACATCAAGTTTCAAAGAACATCCATAGAAACACTAATCCAATCATCTAAATTTCTCCCCTTTGGGACAAAAGATGCCAAAAAGTAAGACAAATTGTCCCACATATACCTTGGAATCTCCCCCTGAATGGAACAATCACTAAAAACAATCTGATGTCTCCCCCTTGGAACAAAAGTGTAAAAACGTAGAATGCCTTCAACATAATCAATCTCAACGAATAAAGAAACATATAGATCAACAGTAGGTGCAGTGGAAGAATCACAAGCACGCCAAGATGAAAATTTACCACCATTCAAAACACCAAGAGATATGCCCAAAAGAGAGAGAGAAACCCGAGAGAGAGACCCATATTGATGAGAGAACTGAAAGGTCTTTGGTGGAGCCAAATAGAAGTCACAATGCAAACTACTAAAAAGATGGGAAGACAATGGCAACATAAAAACTAAAGAAGAACCAAAGAAAACAAATTTTTAAGAATTGCATGGGTTGCTAACCTAAGAGTGTTTCGGTAATATGGGTTGCTGCTGGAAATTTTATTAAGAATGTCTAAAATTTTTATTTTGATCCCTTTGAAACATAATTTGTAACATCTTGTAGCATCTCGGCCTTATGTGCCCGATAATTCCACGAAAATGACATGTAGGTATAAACCTTCGATTCTTCCTCAAAGTTTCTTCTTAGACATATCTGGAAATATCATCTTTCTCATCATTCACCTTGGAACATTCACCCTTATAGCCAACGCCTTGAAGATCCCATTTAACCTTACCGATTTTCATTAACTTGTTTAGTTTTTCTGTGCCTCCATTCAACATTATCAATCCTTTTTCGATGCTTACTAATTTTATTCTATCTTCACCAAGCTCATCTAATGCCAACTTCAAATTCTTTTCTAACCTTTGGATAGTGTTCTTCATGGAGAGATTTTCTTCTTTCAATCTTTTATTCTTTCTATATGTATTTACCTATTTTTCATACATAGCTTCGTAAGTCTCGTAAATATTCTCCTTTCTACTACCTAAGCCACTTTCATCATTGTCATAATCTGATATTGGGTCTTGAGCTGAGTTGTTTGCATTTTTCTGGAAATTTTTTGTTTTTCCCCCTTTTACGTCCTCAGTTACTTCCTTCTCAGTTACTGTTATGCAAGTAACTGGACTTTTGCTATATAAAGCAACTACCGTAGCACCATTAATGATTTCTTCTTCACTACCATACTCACTTCCGGATTCATTCTCATTCCAAGTGCTTCTCTAGGATTTCCTTTTTCTCTTCTTCAAAGTGTTAGCACATTCGGCTTAAACGTGCCCAAAGCCCTGACACTCATAACGTTGGATTTTCTTTACCTTCCTTTCACCCTTTTGAGCTTTGGCTTGTTGCTTTAAGTTGATACTCGATGAACTCCCACCATGTTGTCTGAATTCGAGTTTGTCCTTTTTCATTCTTTTCAACTACTTATTGAACTCTCGTGTTAATAGCTCCATATCTTTATTATCATCGGATTCTTCTTCTGTATCATTAACACCTTTTCTAGTTTCAACCTGTAGTGTCAATCCTTTGCTTCTTTCTTGTTTATCCTTTAAAAGATTCATTTCGAAATTTGTAAGAATTCCAATTATCTTCTCCAACGACAGACCATTAACGTCTTGGGCCTCTTCTATTACTGTAATTTTCAGAATAAATCTAGGAGGTAGTGATCTCAATGTCTTCTTGACTAGTTTCAAATCGGAATATTTCTTTCTGAGTTGATGTGCCTGATTTGCTATATCTCGTGGTCTTTCATGAAAGTCCCCAATAGTTTTATTTTCATCCATCTTCAGTTCTTCAAATCTCATAGCTAACATTTGTAATTTTGACACTATCACAAATTTGGACTGTTCATGAATAGTTTGCAAAGAATCCCATGCTTCTTTAGCCTATTCATATGCTGATATCATTGAGAAACGTCCTTCATTAACAGCATTAAAAATTGCATGCATTGCTTGTGAATTTCTAAGTGTCCTCTCTTCTTCGACTCTTGTCTATTCAGATGGATCTTTTAGAACTATCTCTCCTTTATCATTAGTAATCATCGGATGTGTCTAGCCATATAACATCGAGTTTCATGCTCTTATTTGCTGTTTCCTAAATAAATACCTTCATCCGCGATTTCCATGCAGGATAATTAGAACTGTCCAACAACGGTGGCCTGATAATTGATGCTCCTTCTCTTATAGCCATGTTCGCGAAACTAGGATCTGCACCAACTTGCTACCAAGTTCTGAAACGGTAATGGTCTTTGATACCAATTGAAAAACCGTAGGGGGTAAATAGTTTCACAAACTGTCCAATTTTACGTGGTCATCTCTGGCACAAATAAAAACAAAATTAATCAAAAGTGAAATAACAAATGACACTAAAAATTTGGTAATACAGTTCGACACTCCTTGCCTACGTTTACGGGCCCCTCACTCATATTAATACTTTTACTAAAGTACAATAGATTTATCTAAGGCTTTACTAAGCCAACACCACTCAACTCTTGACACTATCTCTCAACCTCACTTCCCGTGAAAGATTTTCACTCCTAATAACACGACTCACTCGTATTAACCTCAACAGAGGATTTTTCTAAACAACTATAATTAAAAGATAATTAATAAAAATAACTCAAGTGATCAATCAACTAAGAATAGACCAATAATACACTTGAGATAAAATAAAAGAACAACTTCTCGAAAAGTTCAGCCCTACTGAAATAAATCTGGAAGTCATCACAACAACAACGAGCTGATTCACACAAAGCTCATAATTAAGTCACGAAAATTTCTATAGAAATCACAGCTGGAAGAACACCTAATTAACGACAACACATCAAAAAAACTCAGCACAAAACCATTCAGCCCAGGTGACGTGATCCACAGAAATTCCAGCATAAAGATAACCAGCTGATTCAAGCAATTCTCAAAAGAAAATTACAGCTGCACTTACAAACCCATTAACCACACAACATGAAAAGTGCAGCACACATAAAAACCCCAATAGAAAACCACACACCATAGGTTGTGTCTGTTATTCACCTTCAGCTGTTCATCGAATTTTTAATCAATACAAGGTAACACTAAAACTTCCAAATCACTCCATACGACATAAGAAACACATCTTTCAACCAAAAATCAATCAACCGTATATCACCATAAACCCAAAAATCACAAAAATACTTCATCTATTTTCAACACAAAAAATGCAGTTGACGCTGCCCACACACTCAAAGCAGCCACACAACTCCCATAGACATCAGCCGTAGGTGTTTTTACAAAAGCTTACCTCTTCGTAATTTTTGGAAACCACTTAATTCACAAGGAAAATTTACGGCAATACCCTTCAGCTATTTGTCAAAAATCCAAGATACACGAATACTACCGTTGACGCAAAAATCTATAGCTTCACTTTATTTCCCTTAATTGAGGCTTACACTATCCCATACGCAAAAATCTACTTGCCTTATCCTCATCCAAACAAAATCCAGTCATAATCCCAAACTGCACGCAGGTATGATATATCACAATCCCTCTTAAAATAGACTTCAATCCAAAATGAGATTCCTACACAACTAGAAG
>JANIIA010000192.1:56177615-56190861 GCA_027478495.1 Erythroxylum alaternifolium
ATGTGTTTAGTGATGTGACACGCCACCCTCGCGGGGCACGGATTCGGATATCACGGTCGATATCGGGTTCGGGTTCGATGGGAGTAGGGTGTTACACTAGGTTCAAAGTTGGTGAAGGGTGAGCAACAAAATTCATAATGAAGGTGTAGAAGCTTGAAGAAAATGGAGAAGTCACGTAAAAGAAGAAGAAAACAAGAACAAAACACCTAATGGTCTTTTAAATTAAAAGAATCATGATCTTAAGACATGGCTTGGCAAATGACACTTGTCACTTGCCACATTTCCAATTCTTATAACTTTAAACTAGGTTCTTTCATTTTACCTGTCCAAAAATTTACCAAAATTTCATAAATTTTTTCCTAATCCAAATCGGTTTTCAACATATAAAAACCACAATTCTCAATAAAAGATCACCTTTCAGATATATAAATCAATTATACCCAGGAATTGTCAATGAATGCGTGTACAATTATTTTCATTTGCAAAAATTCAATATTCACGTGTAAGTGCATATTATATAATGCATGAGCATGAAATGCACTTTCTAATTTCTTAATAATCTCTCATATTTACTATCATCAGTTCATCTTTATTCTAATAACATCCTATAGTTTCCTATTATACATATCAAGATATGCTTAACAACCAAAGTATGCTCATAACTAAGTCATGCTCCTACAATGGATTCCCTCACTTCCTTTCCATTAATCTTTTTGAAAAAAACACTAAGGCTACCAAATGCTTTTTGTAGACATAGAAAAATGTGTTAGAAATCTATTGGTTCAAAAATCACTTCATTTGGAGGTCAGACAATGAAATTATGGTCAAAATACTATCATATATGTCTTTTCATCTAGTGCTTATTCTGATGCTTCTGCTTCGTCTGGCACTTCGTTTGGTGCTTCTGTTTCATCTGGCGCTTCATTTGGTACTTTGTCTGATGCTTTGTCTGGTGCTTCTGCTTCATTTAGCACTTCGTCTGGTGCTTCTGCTTCGTCTGGTACTTCGTCTGGTGCTTCTACTTCGTCTGGCACTTTGTTTAGAGGCCATATCTTTTGTATCTGAAGGACAAAGATTCCAAACTTTATATCATTGGAAAGCTAAGAAGAAGAACTACAACTTCTAAGAAGACAACTCTGGTAATTCAACTTAGATCAATACAGATTTTCCCTAAAAGTCAGAACACGCTTCGTCTGGTATCTACATTTCGTCTAGTACCTATACTTCGTCTGAATGCCATATCTTTTGCATCAGAAGGCCAAAAATTCCAAACTTTATAATGTTGGAAAGCTGAGAAGAATACTTCCAAGAAGACAACTCTGTCTAATTTAGCATAGATCAATACAGATTTGCCCTAGAAGTCGGAACACGATTCATCTGGTACCTACATTTCATCTGGTACCTATGCTTTGTCTGAAGGCCAAAAATGCCCTCAATTCATTTTAAGGAAAAATTCAAATTCCATGCTTATTCCATAAAGTATCATGCTTAATTCAATGAAAAAAAATTTTCAGGGGCCAACAGCATGGGTAACAGGATGTTACAATCTTTGGAAGCCATGAAGGATAAGTACCCACACTTATTTATGAACTCAGGTAAGAATTTCGAGGACGAAATTCTTTAAGGAGGGGAGAAATGTTGGGTCCCAATTTTTCTTAGGATTTATTTTATTAAATTATCAAGCATAAAAATAAGTTAGAATTTATGAATTAGAAAAATTTTGGAGTTTAATATGGTATATTATGAATTTTATATGGTCAGAAAGAATTAGAATTAAGTTGGGGAGTTAGTAGGAATTGGTTTTAATAAGGAAGGGTAAAATTGGAAAGTTAAAAAATTTTGTCTTAAACTAAAAAGACAAAGAAGAGAAGGAAGAGTTGTGAGAGTTAAGAAACAAAAAGAAAGTGAGAGTCGTGGAAGAGGCTAGAAGGAGAGAAGGAGAAACCAAAGCATAGGAAAGGGAAGAAGAAGGAAAGAAAGAAAAAGGAGGAAGAAGAAGAAGGAAAAGTTCATGTGAGATTTTTAGTTATTCTTTACCTATTCTTTTTGTTTTGATAGATGAAGGAAGTAGAGAAAATAGGTTTTATGTGATGAAAATGAAGAGAGAGAAAGAAGAGGAATAAGAGAACTATGTTCTTAGATTTCTTTTATGAGCTTATGTAGATCTTAGTTCTTCTGGTTACATAAATCAAGAATAGATCAAGCTTAAGCTCATTCATGGATAGTTAGGTTTAAGGAAAGCTTCCTTCGTGTGTGTTGATTAATTGAAAATATATGTTTTTGAAGAGAATCAAGCTAGTCGAAGTCAAGAACAAGGAGAAGAGCAAGCTTAATCTTGGAAGTATCAAGTAAAATAGGTGGGTAATATGTTTATAGTTTTGTGAGGATTAGCAAAAATATTTGTGTGTATGAATACTATAAATGTTTGTCTTGACTCATTGTGAATGTGGGAAAAACATTCTTTGAATTTATATCATGGTTGTTTGTATAATTGTGTTGCTTTATGCTAAGGAAAAACATACACTTAAGAAGCATGAAAATTATGATTTTGATATGTATGCATCCGAAATCTACTTATGTGGGTAAGAGAGATATCATTTCATTCATCACGTACACGTCGACTTAAAGCCTTCTCGCGGCTGCCTGCTTGTGGCATATGAGCTCCAAAAAATGGACTCATTTTGTTCATGATGTAAACTTCGGTTTTGTCATTTCATTATATGGGATTCTCTCGAGTCATTGTGTTTGTGCATTGCATCCTGAATTGTTAGATATGGAAGATATTTGAATGATATTTTGTGATGAACGAATGAAAAATATGAGTTGAATTGTGTGATAATGTGTTTCAGATATATGTGAAAGTCTTAAATTTTAAATGTAATCTATTAAGTCTAGCATATGGTTGATATATATATACACTTGATTGTGTGTGGTTTGTTATCACTGGCTATAATCACATTAGCCACTGAGCTTCCTAGCTCACCCTACTATTTTTCCACTCCTTAGGTGAAGAAAAAGCAGATCAGCAATAAACTAGCAAAACTTCGGCAAAGGATCTTTAACATTTTAACTTAACTAGTTAGTTCGGATACATTTTGGCATTTTAGAAGCATATTAAGAATAAACATTCATGATGGTATTTTGTATTGTGTTACTAATGTAGTTTTGGATATGAAATTTTGAAGTTGTGTTAAGACTCTGTTACTGAGAGTTGATAGAAAAAGTTATGGAGGTTTTCTCTTTTGAATGTGTGTAAAATGTTCTGTTTTGTTAAAATGTTAATGTGGCTATAAATAAAATTGTTGTGGTGTGATCGTTTTTGGGTGGATTTTCTTTAAGTAAAATTGTTTAGATTAGAAGTTTGTATGTATGGAATTGAAAGTTAGATTCAGGTCTTTTGGTTGTAGTTACTAGTTTTACATATATATAGATGTTGATAAAAGATGAAAGAAAATAGAGAATAATGGTTAAAATGAAATCTGAAACTTCAAGGTGTAAAATGCACTAATCTAGGTAAAATTAGACAAAAGTTCCTCCATAAAAGTTGTAGATCTTTTTCTTATCTTTCTAACGACATAAAGTTTGTAATTTTTTGGATTTATAGATTGAAAGTTGTACGGTTTTGAAGCAGATGTGCACGACTGGGACGTCACGATCGTGCTCGCATTAATCCCTCACACCCATGACTCTTTTATTTTTCTCTCACGCCCTTGATTTTCTTTCCTCATGCCTGTGACTTCTTTGTTCTTCTCTCACACCTTTGACTCTAAGACCTTACGTCCGTGAGATTTTGTTTAATTAAAAAGAGTCATAGCCGTGACTCTCTTCACTCACATTTGTGAGTTTTGTATGGCTTGACAAATTGTGTTTGTAATTGTCACACCCATGACATTTTATGACACCCCCATGAATTCCATTTATATAAATTTTAATTTTAATTTATGTTATAATTTTATTTTATTGAAATGTTCCCAAATTTATTTAATTATTATTTCATTAAATCTCAATTGTGGCACATAGTGGCCATGAAATCCAAATCGACCCGGGGCCAACACTTGAAGCATTAATAGTAATGCAACAAGTTTATGAAGGGGTATGTGGAACACATCAATCTAGAATAAAAATGAGGTGACTTATAAGTCAACATGGATATTATTTTCCAACCATCCTAAAAGATTGCATATCATATGCCAGAGGCTATAAATAATGCTAGAAGTATGGAAATTTAAAGAATTCGTACATCTGATTTATATTATATAATGAAACGATGGCTATTTAAAGGGTGGGCCTTTGATCTCACTGGGAAGATATATCCACCATCCTCAAAAGGCCATTCTTTATTTTGTTGTCTATAGACTACTTCACTAAATAAGTGGTGGTATAACCTTTAAAGAAAGTTGATCAAATAGATGTAGTCAAATTCATCAAAGAACATATTGTGCATTAGTTTGAAATTCCTCAATCAATCACAAATGGTCAAGAAACTATGTTTACAGGCCAGGAATTTAAAGAATTCATTGAAGATTATGGGATAAAATTATTCAATTTGTCTTCGTATTATGTTTAGGCTAATGGTTAAGCTTAAACATATAACAAAATAATTATTAAAATTCTTGAGAAAATGTTAGAAGATAATCTAAGAGAATGGCATCGAATTTTGTCTAAAACCTTATAAGCTTATCATACTTCTAAGCTTCCTACCACAAGGGTTAGCCCATTTGCCTTGACATATAGAAATGATGATGTTTTTCCTATAGAAATGGTGGCTCCATCCCTAAGAGTAGTTAAATAGAAAACTTTAGGGATTTTTGAGTATTTAGAACTGATTATAATGGAGTTAGAGGATTTAGATGAAATTTGACTTAGGTCTTGAATAATATGATTATTAAAAAAAGTAGTAAAATTCTATGATGAAAGAATTTGCTGACAAAAATTCCATGAAGGGGAACTAGTGTAATGATCTAAATTTTTGTTAAATTACTCATAATGGACTAATAAGGAGAAAAACCTATAAAAGTATAAGTTGAGCTTAAGAAAGCTTAAGTTCATTTCTCTTTTAAACTTTTTTCCCTATAAATTACTATTCACTCACAACTTCCGACACTCATACCTTCACCATCCATTTCTATCAATCTGGGCCTCTACAAAAAGTTCTTGGGACGCTCTATCAAACCACTACACTTATTTCATCAAAAAGACCTAGAATGGGAGGAGTCACGAATGGAAATTTGAGTTCATTTAGAAAAGTCACTGATATCTTATTTCTAGGCATTTTAAGGAGAGACTAAAACCACCATCATGTCTAACCTAAAAATATAGGAAAGGAGGGAAACACAACATTAATCGACTAATTTTATGGGTGAACAGAAATTGGTTACCTTTGAGCTTCGAACCTTTAATTCTCAAAAACTAGGAGGAGTTTTGATGCAAGACCAATGCCATTAGATTTCTGGAGGTGAGCTCCTCATTTCTGGATGGGTGGTGAAGATCACTGCCTCTCCGACAGTGGTGCGTGTACCCCACATTCCAATGATAGTGGTGATTTTTGAACTAGTGCAAAAATGGCTGGAAATGATTTTAAAAATTCCCAAATATGATATAGATAAATTTTTATAAAAAAAGACTTATTGAAATGCTTCATAATTTGTGAGATAAAAATTTGGAAAGGGTTATGTTCTTAAATTGAGTCGTTGTTGATTAGAATTGAAACTATCTGGATATATTGAATATAAATGAGGGTGTTCGGGTTAGAAATTGGTATAACTGAATTATAAATTAGATTTATTATTAATTTTGAGATGTAGATATGGACTCAATTGGGCATGGACATGTAGATTGGAGGCTCAAATTGAGTTGTGGTTATTGGTAGATATAAAAGTGTATTTTTCTTGTAGGAATGACCCTTTTTTAGAAGCAAAATGTTGTTTTATAGGATAAACTCTACTGAATTTTCAATAGGCTCCTCGTAAAACATGACATTGTCATGTTTAAATAGAAAATAGAGTTCCTTAGTATTGATTCATAGTCGTGTTCTTGAGGTATCTAAAATTGTTTTAGGTTTTAAATCTTAATGATTATCCCTATTTTTCTTTCTATAGATCAATCAAGAGCAGAACCCTCCACTTCGAGACACTAGGTTCGACACGAAGGAGCACATTCTACCTGTGAGTTAATATTCATATTTATGAGCATGCATTAGAACTCATTCTTATATTCAACATGGAAATCACCATCATTATCATATGCACACTTATGTACATAATTTTGTTGTGCAATGTTATGCTTGTCTTAATATATGATGATGTGGAGGATTATTGTGGTATAAGCTACCTAGTAGACATCACTAGGTTGTGCGCACAGTAAGTCAATTGGTCAGGTATGGATTTGGGTTAGTATTTGACCCATTGATGGATCCATTGATTGAGATACGAGACAGTTGAGCCGGTTCGATCAAGTTTGCTCTTTGATGTCAACCAATATATGGTGGCATGATTGTGGTGGTTCGATTGAGCTTGCTCTTAAATGGCAATCGTGTCGTAGTGAGGCTGTGCCGGTTCAATTGAGTGTAACTATCAAAAGACAGTCCACTATATTTGGGCCAAGTGGCCTGTGTGGACTAACAGAGCCCCTATGACTATAGTTTATAGGTAAGGGACATGTCATAGGGTCTTTCTTCAATCCTCCACTATGATTTGTGATTTCTGATTGTGATTATTATATGACATGATATTGATATAGGAAATACACGCATATTTACAAAAAAAATCACTATGCTATGAGATTGCATTTATAGATGTAATACAATATAAATATATACAAAAATGTAACATTTTAAACCCTTAGGAGTGCATAACATAACCATACTATTAATTAACTCAACTAGGTCTGACTCCATTTAACCATTTTTTAGGATCATCTTTCAGATCTCTTGTAACAAGGTACTTAATGGGTCTCTTTCTTCTCTGGTGATTCGATATATGTTTATTAGTGACCTTTGAATCCAAAGCCGCAGTAGTATTGTATATGTTGAATTTTTCTTCTATTAACTACTTCAATGTTGTAGCATATTGCGAATTGGATATTGTTATGACTATTTGATTGTTAAAAGTACAAGTTTGATCATTTTAGGATCTCATCTTTATTATAGATATGGGGATTTGATGGTGTTTTAGGCTTACTAAGAGTCCAGTAAACCTTGAGTTTACTACTCCTTTAGTGTCGGTCACGATCCAAGGTTACTCGTAGGGATAAAAGATAAAGAATATGATCTCCATATAGGAAAAGATCTCTTAGGATTTATAGAATTTTAAATGGAAATGCCTATTGGTGATATAATTTAAAAGATGAACCTCATAGGTGTTTTATTAATATAAACTTTTTAAAACTTTATGTACCTACCTTTCCTTAAAAGTATTAGGAATAAGGAATGTTAGCAAATTATTGAAATAAATAACTTTAGATTAACATTCAGAAATTGAAGTTTATAACCCCATTCGAGAATAGCAAGAAGTTAACAAGAATAGAGAAGTTTACATCAAAGTCAAAGGATCGAAATTTACCCCATTAATTAATGCATGATACTTAGTCCTCCTTGGCTTATTTTACTTATTACTTCCACCAACAATTTTCCTAACTCGGTAATCGTCCACTTAATTTTGTGATATTCCTATTTGAGCTTCTATCTTGTTTGAGGACTTCTTATTTCTTTATGATTATCTTGATGGCTTGTTTATGCTCAAAATCTTCATTTTCTAAAGAGCCAAATATATTTTTTAGTTCTTAAATTTTGGTTAGAAGATTTTGGGCTTTAGTCTCTTTTACTTCATAGTCCATTCTACATTGATGTGAGAGTCTCAACGTTTTTGAGTACATAACTTAATTATGGCAAGATTTTTCAAATGAAGTAAAACATCTCTCAGCTTTATTTAAAAGTCCCCTAATAGTTGATGACTAAGTTATAGACCGAACGTAAGACACCATAAAAAAACAATTTTAAAGACCCTTTAACTTTAGATAGTTCTTTAGAGCTAATTGTTAATGTAGTATTGGAACAAAGATCATAGGAAAGATCTAAAAAGCTCAAGTCAAATACTTCTTTTGAGGTTGTCGTTGTAGACCAAATATTCTTTATTTGTAAGTTATAAAAGAATAAGTTGACATATTGATATGTTAACATATAGAATAAACAAGTTCTTGTCTCACCTACAAAAAAAACCTCAATGGCTTTTAGTTTAGGAGAAGTCTTAATCTTTCCAAATTCTAGCTCTAAAGGGAAAGAGGGAGCGAAGAGATTCGATATTTTATCATCTACAAAAATGATAGATTAATAGGAATTCATAATAGAAATAAAGTTAAAAGTAATAAAAGGATGTTTTCATACCATCATTAACTTCTTCAATAACCTTCTTAGGAGTAGAAGAAGTCCCTTCCAGAAGAAGAGTGAATTCAGTAGAGGGTTTGCTAGTAACAGATTATTTGAGCAATTTGAAGGAGGAGTGAGTGAACTTCCTAGCAGAAACTTTCGGAGCTAGAGTTTTGGCCTTTTAAAAGTAAAGGTCACTAGTGACTTGTCTTTAAGTTTTCTTTTAGAAAGAGGATTAGGACCCTTATATTTCTGAGAAGAAAGTTGACTTTCTCCTTTGTTTTTAGCATCTAAGATTCCAAAGTCTGTAAATAAATAAAATTTAGGAGAATTTTTTAAATTAATAATGCATGTGTAGAGTGGAATACCTTTGAGAAGTGTAGAATTAGGTTGAGGGACTAAACTTTAAAGCTTTTAAGACATCAAGAGTGATAAGTTTAGGTGCTAGTCACACTGGTAACAAAAATCTTACATTTCAAAATGCAGTAACGATAACAAATTTTCCAAAGAAATTTATCATTGACAGCCCTTGCTTCGAAAGGCACTCTTACTTGATAGTCTAAGAAATGTATAACATGTGGAATTCCTAGAGATAGGCTAAGTTGCCTACTCCACAGTTAAGGGAGTTACATTTCAAAACCTAAGGTTATAATAGACGGGTCGTGTTTCAGGGCTTTGTCACCATTGAAATAAAGACTCATAGAGTTGGTATAATCTAAGAAAAGCTTTGGATATATAGTAAAATAGGAGGACTTAGAAGTTTTGAAGAATTTTAACCAATAAGGCCTTTTGGTGAAGTCTCCAAAAGGATTCATCTAATTTATAAGCTATAACTTTAGAGACAGTAAAATACCAAAGATGTATTTGGGAGACTTTCTATAGAAAATAGTAAATGACCGAAGGCTAAGAAAATTATAAAATCTAGGGTTAGAAGAAGGTACACATTCTCTATCCCTAAGCTTAGGGAAATAAACAAAATTCCAAAGTTGGACAAACCACACCTACAAATTTGGATGCTGGAAAGGAAGATTAGAAAGGTATGTCCTCAATTTTCTATATAAAAATTCCAAGAAAATAAAGCCTAAAGGAAAAATTACTAGAAACTACTACTTTACAAAAAAAAGAAGGAATTCTAAGCTAGGTTTATTATTAATATGGCAAAAGACAAATCGATTTAGAAGAAACCAAATGAATTCTAAATTTTCTCTTTAGATATAAGAGTTCTAAAAGAAGCATAACTGTCTATTAATCTAGAATAAGAAGAACATTTAAAAACTCCAAATTCCAAAGTAAGAGTTTCTTCAACCAAGTAAGCTAGGTCCTCTATGATAATAGTTAATCCAATTAAGAACAAATGTCTTTCAAAAAAAAATAAAAGCATGACCAAAAGGAAAGATAAACGAATTACATAAAGAACTCCAAAATTTCATAATCATAAACACAAGATTAGATTGATACTCAATAGGATTCCTGTCAAGAGCTATCAGCTGCAGGAGACAAGCATACTCAATAGGATTCTTATAAGGAGCTATCAGCTGCAGTTGGTCGTGCCTCTTCCAAGTAGAGTGATATGATGGGTATAATATGTCTACCCATTTAGCCTATTGGTTTACACTCATAGACCAAGGTTTTAAGGATTCAAAGGTTTGATGTCACGATCAGGAACCACATTGAGCATATGACAACTATCGCATGCCTGGGCTAAGGATACTCACAGTACCCTTAACCTAACTATACAAGGCTAACTGGACATCTTTAAAAACATTTCGGCAATACAACAACTGTAACTTGAAAATCCCAAAATGAAAAACACCTATGAATCAGTTTCAAGCACACTTTTATATTCACGTTAAAACTTTACCACAACTTCCGGACTTTGAAGTCCACTCAAAAATAATCTCAACAATAGTACAAAATGTTCATACATAAAGTTATTTACAAACCACAAGATAAAAAAAAGTTAATTTACAAAATTATAAAGCATATCAACACAATCATGAACCACTATATAACAAAAGTACAAAACAGAGACTACTCATACGTAGTAATGCCTCGAAAAAGTCAAAAGACCACACGATTCACTCAAAGCTTCAAGATCACCAAATTAACCTGCATGGTTGAAAGCGGAGGGGGTGAGTGCACTATGTACTCAGTGAGTAGGAAAAAATATATTGCAAACAGAACCCAGTACATACCAAAACGGTCTAGATAACCTAAGGACAGGCTTCATACATCTAGTATGCACATAACCACCTATGAAATAAACATACATGACATAGAAACACATAGGCCTAGCCTATGACTCAACATATACTGGTTAGGAACCACATAGGCTTAGCTTATTAATCACTCATCCAGTGAAGATAGGTTCCAGTTCTAGTACACAAGAGCAGAAAAGCATCACATGCACAAATCAAATCTTGTAGGCAAGTCAAATATCATAATATGCCAAAATAATTTTGTGTGCCGTCATAAGTGGCCAAACTAGTGTGCACACCCACCAGTTCCTGGTGTTGGCTTGACTATCATCTGTGGTGAGTCCAGACTACAGTCAAAAAGAGCGTCATGACCCTAGGTGATGACCTTGTCAGTGACCAGACCTCTAGGTGTGCAATCACCTACAAGTACCGTAGAAAGGTGTCGATACGAGGACTTGACTTTTATGTACCAGCGTCAAGGGTACGGGAGTCACTTAATCTGTTGTGCCCAGCACACAATTTACCCGTCGTTATCTCACCAATCACAAAATCATATAAAAATATTAAATACTAAAATCAAGCTAGGCACCATACCTTTATTTATTAGTCCAACCAATAAAATGAAATCTTGTTATGGATTTAAGCCAAAAGAAAACATATACACGCAGCATACATGACTCGGTTATGCATATGTAAGCTCCAAAACATTATTTCATGTAATAAAAGTTATCTTTTTGCAATCCAAGTGTAAAGTTGTTCAAAAATGTAGTTTCAGAAAATAAAACATTGTCCTTTGCACTTCAGATGCAAGTTTGTTAAAAACAATATCATTTCTCAAAATACGTAATAAAAACCTCAGTTGCACTCCAAGTGCAAATAATTATTCTAAACAATGTCATTTATTAAATACACAAGTATACCAGCATCTATTTGAGATTCAATTCTACTATGCATTACCTAGGTTCAAAATTCACATACAAGTCATTATGCATGTCTTAGGATGTCCTAATTCCATTTAAGAGATATGGTTTCCCCAACTCACTTCAAAAAAAGGTTTACACTCCCTTGACTTCAACAATCCTTGGTACAAGTTCTTTAATCCACAGCTCCCGAGCCTTATACATATAATATACAATGTATTTACTACTCAAACATGTATCTCATATTTATACACCACCACATAAGTGTATAAAAAATAATATCACTATTTTTAAGCGATATGATTCGGCCATTAAGCTTCTCACTATTATTCGCATAAGCTTTCTTTTGCATTTTTCAAGGCATTTAATGCCTTTGATCCAATACTTACACATTTCAAAGCATAATTAAGCATATTTTTATCCAAGCACATTACACCTCTACTCATCAATCTAAGCAATAATTCAATTTTACTTTAAGTAAACATGAAAGCCTCCTTCTAATTCACACCATCAAAATCCTTAAATCTGAAGTCAAGTTTGACTTAGGTATTTTATGAAACACCTAAAGGCATAAACTTGAAAGCCTCCTTCAAATGTACATCTTCCTTATTTTTCATCATAAATTCACATTACATATACACAATTAACATCATATAGTTCATTTAAACCATCAATTTCAAAAGATATTCAAAATTTTACAAACTTTCACCAAAGAGAAGGCATTTTAGTTTTGGCTTAAGGAGACTTCTCCATGACTCATTTCATTCATCTAAACCATGTTTCATGCATATTCAAGTATGGAGAACAACATATCTTAACACCAAACTCAAAATCATAATGTAGAGAGAGATGAGACAAAATTTACTTAAACATTCCTTTAGTGATATCTTAAAATCCTTTGAGAATTTTTCAAATATAATGGTAGATTTGAGTTCCTTGACCTGAAATTAACTTAAAACACCTTGGTTTAGGTTGGAGAATAAAAAAAATGGTGAAAGTTAGTGATGGTCAAATGCTTCATCTTCTCCTCCTCTCTTCTCCTTTCTTCTCCCTTCTTTTAATTAAAACAAAGTGTTTCTAATGTTTAATGGAGCTGTTCATGACCACACAATGAAAAAGGGTCTAGATTATTGACTCTTCTTTGACAAAACATGGTGAAATTACATTTTTTCCATTAGCTTATGTGAAATTACCATTATACTCTCTACACTTTTCCTAAATTTGCAATTAGGCCAAATTTTAAGAATGACCAAAACTTTTATTTTTGGTCTCCAGACTTTTGAACATAATAATTAAGCCCTTTAACTTTATAAAATTACATAGTGGTCCTCCAAGAATTGAAAAATTACATTTAAATCCCTTAACTTTTAACAATTTGCAAATAAGCCCTTATGTACATCTACTTTTCCAGCTAAGCTTGCTAAGTGTCCAATAAGTCTATAAATCATGTCTAATCACCTCTAAGACATTAGAACACATTTAACTCAACCACCATGGTTGTATCCATCCAATGGACTCGATTTTACACACTTAGAAGCTTATATGTCAGAAATCTCCAAGATTTCGCATACCATGTATATGTCAATATACAATAGTATCTCTAAGTATAGACCAATACAAAAAGGGCTCAAAGAGTCTAGCGTTACAAGTCCTCCCCCCTCAAAAGAGTTTCGTCCTCGAAACTCCTAGGTTAAGGATACAAATAAATATAGGTACTGACATTTCATAGCATCCTCAAAGAACTTTAATCGTGGGAACTTCCTTAC
>JANIIA010000192.1:56190961-56203550 GCA_027478495.1 Erythroxylum alaternifolium
CACTACTGCATGAGCATGAGATGTGGTAATTTACCACATCTGGACCCGTTTATTTGGTCCGACCCGTTCTCTGGAAACGGGATGTTACAGATATGTAGGGCTTCAAGAACAATAAACAACTCAACAAGGGAGAGTTAGACCTGCATATGGGAAATGAAGCAAAAGTTGTTGCATTAGCCGTAGGAACTTATGTATTGACACTCCCTAACGGGCTTATAATAGAATTTGATGAATGTTTTTATGTACTTGTATTGACTAAGAATATTATTTCGGTTTCTAGTCTTAATAAAGATGGATTTTATTTAAATTTTAGTAACAATGGTTGCTCCATTAGTTTGAATGGAATTCTTTATGCTATGGGATATAGATGCTAGATATGTCCAATCTAATTTTTAAAACGAGAGAATATGAAATCATCATACTTATAGCATTGTTGCCTTGCCTATATAAATGAGAGACACATGACTAAACTAAAAATGTGTGGTAGTTTAAAGTCATTTGATTTTAACTCATATGACACATTGAATCTTGCTTATTAGACAAAATGACAAAGTTACCCTTTAAGGGAAAGGGTGAATGAACTACTAGGCTATTGGACTTAATACATTCAGATGTATGTAATCTGATGTCCATACATGCAAAGGTGGTTTCATATACTTCATTACTTTTATCAATGATTATTCATGATATGGGTATGTGTACCTTATGAGATACAAATCTAAGGTTTTTAAACAGTTTAAAGAATTTAGAAAAGAATTAGAGAAACAACTGAGTAGAAGTATTAAAACACTTCGATCAAGGT
Source organism: Erythroxylum alaternifolium (assembly GCA_027478495.1). NCBI lineage: Eukaryota > Viridiplantae > Streptophyta > Magnoliopsida > Malpighiales > Erythroxylaceae > Erythroxylum > Erythroxylum alaternifolium. Next base: position 56,191,764 of record JANIIA010000192.1, read on the forward strand.
TAGAACAGTTAACTAAAGTTATGACATGACATATATGGCTCATATCAACAGAAGACTAACTTCAAGAGTATTAATAGATAATGGGTCAGTAATAAACATTATGTCCACAAAATGATGATAGCATTAGGAGAAGATGATGTTCACTTAATCCCAACTGAAGTTTTTGCCACTAAATTTAACGACAAAACTACTAAGACATAGGGAATTCTCATCGTAAATATTACAATGAGAAAGAAGACTTTGTTAACTACTTTTTTTTAGACACCCATGCCAATTACCAAGTCTTATTAGGGTAAGATTAGATCCACTCCAATTATTGCATTTTGTCTTCTCTACATCAATTTTTACTTTTATGGAAAGGAGATGAAATAGAAATCATTTAGGCAAATTCACAGCCATGTCGTACCAAAGCTATTGTGATGGAGGCAAAATTCTATAAGTATCATGTAAAGCTAGTATAAATTCAGAAGTCATCTTGGCATAAGAAAAGGTAAAGAAATATTAAAATAGATGTTGAAAAACTAGTCAGAACAACCACTATCATGCCTATTCTTAGGTCAATGAAGGTTTTTATTGTAGAGAAGCCTGATAAGTAAATTCACACAAGAATAATGGGCAGTAACTGCAACTGTGAAAATCTAGTTTCGAATGCAGCAGATTTTGGAAAATTTAAAGTTCACGAGTTGAAACTCGATATAGAGAAGTTTGACGATTGTGAAGGTCAGAATCAAGAATCATTAGAAGAATGGAATTTAGGAGATTTAGATGAATTTTTCATATTCCTTATTAATAAAGACTTGGACTCAAAGACAAACTTGGAATTAGTGGACTCCTGAAAGAATTCAAAGATTATTTTACTTAGGACTATAATGAGATAACAAGGTTGAGTAAAACATTAGTAGAACATAAACTTAAGGATGTCAATAGGCCGGCTCGTGGCCCACGGGCCAGGCCAAACCCAGCCCGTCTATATTCTTAATTAAAAAATACAAAATGGTGTCGTTTTGAACAAAATAACGTCGTTTTGTCGGTCCACTGGCCGGGCCGGGTATGGTCGACCCGTGGCCTAGCCCGGGCGGACCATGGTCGGCCCGTGGCCCAGCCCGGGCATACCATGGTCGGCCCATGGCCCGTCAAACCCGGCCCAAAAGTGGGCTAGGCGGGTCAGGCCAGAATTGCCATCCTTGCATAAACTTATGATAAAACTAGAATTTTTCTATCCACGTCAACTTCCTAGGCAATAGTCAAAATAAGTCAAGTTGAAGGTCAAAAAAGAAATTAAAAAACTATGTCAAGTTGGTTTTATTAGACCAACTAAGTACAGTAAGTGATTAGTGAATTTTTTCCGTATAATTAAGAAAAATGAAAAAAATTATATAGACTTCAAAGATTTAAATGTAGCCACGCTTCAGATGTGGATTACAAATTATTTAATAGATGTGATGGCTGAACATTTTTTATTCTCCTTCATGGATTATTTTTTGGGTTATAACTAGAATTTTATAGTTGAAAATGATACTTCCAAAATGGCTTTTATGTGTTCAATATTAATTGACACATTTGAGTAGGTTATAATGCCTTTTAGGCTAAGAATATAGGTGCCACATACCGGAAAGCTATGAATGCCATTTTCATGACTTAATAGGGAATACATTGGAAATTTACATAGATGATATTATCGTGAAGTTAAAAAAAAGGGTAGATCATTCCTAGGACTTATGTGAAGCTTTTCATAAGATGACAATACACAAATTGAAGTTGAATCCTTTAAATTGTTTTTTTGGGGTAAGAGTTGGTAACTTATTAGGATTTTTGGTTCATAGTATTGGAATTAAATTGAATAACTCGAAGCAAAACCACCTCAGAATAAGAAGGAACTTAAGAAATTTGTAGTTCAAGTAAACTATGTAAGAAGATTCATTACTAATCTGGCAGAAAAAACAAAAAAAATTCTCAGAGCTATTAAAGTTGAAGAATTCAAAGGAATTTCATTGGGAGAAAAGACGTCGAGTGACTTTTGATAGTATCAAGGAATATTTAATGAAATCCTTAGTAATAGTGGCCCCTAGAAAAGGAATTCCATTAAAGTTATATATTTTTGTAGTAGAAGAATCCGTTATATGTTTGTTAGCCCAGGGTAATGAAGTTGGCCATGAACAAGCTATTTATTGTCTAAGCATAATTATTATACTAATAGAAAATAAGTACTTACCCATTGTAAAGTTATGTATGGTGTTGTATTTAACTTATTTAAAGTTAAGGCATTAGTTATTGCAAAATAAAATTTTTGAGGTTTCCTAAAATCAATTAATGAAATACATGTTAAACAAGCTAGTTCTCTTAAGAAATATTGGGAAATAGCTTATGAATCTTATAGACTTCATCTTAGCATATTACCCTAAGAAGTTTGCAAAAGGTCAGGCATTAACTGACATTTTAGCTAGCAATCCTTCAATTAAAGTACAAGAGAATAAGGAATAGTTGATTCTCAACTGTGAGATGAAATTGTGGGAATTAAAATTTGATAGGTCTAATTTAGAGAAGTTTGTTGGTGTTGAAATTTTCATAATTGCACCAAATGGAACCAAAACTCTTCTTTCCCTCAAAATGGATTTCCCATATACCAATAATCAAGCAAGCTATGAAGGCTTACTAATTGGACTAGAACTTTAAGTTGATCTTGGAACTTAAGAAATTGTAATTAAGGGAGATTCATAATTGTTAGTACCATATGTGGTAGGGGAATATAATGCATGAGTGTAGCTTTATCATCTTATTACTCTGCCATTATCCAATTACTAAAATTCTTTGATAATATATAATTTCAACATATTCTAAGAGGTATAAACTAGGAGGCAAATGAACTTTCACAAATAGCGTCTAGATTGAAAATGTTTAAAAACTTAATCACAAATGTATTGTGGTATAACAAAGGTCTCACCGATCTATTTACAATAGAGGAATTTCAATAGAAGTTTTTAATATTGATAAATAATTTGCCCATAATTGGCAGTTAGAAATCAAAGACATTATGGAAAACCTTAACAAAAAAGTTTCATTCAAAATTAAGCAATGATCACTTAATTTTATGATCATTAAAGGAATTCTATTTCATCGAGGAAACAATGGACTTCTTTTGAGATATTTTAGAATACCTGAAGCATTAACAGTAATGCAATAGGTTCATGAAGGGTTATGTTGAGCACATTAATCTTAAATAAAAATAAGGTGGCTTATATGTCAGTATGGATATTATTGGCTAACCTTCTTAAAAGATTGCATATTATATACTAGAGGCTATAAAAAGTGTCAAAAGTATAAAAGAATTCAAGGTATTTCGACATGTTTCATGAAGGGGAATGTTGAGCACATCAATCTTAAATAACAATGAGGTGGTTTATATGTCAATATGGATATTATTGGCTAACCTTCCTGAAAGATCGCATATTATATGGTAGAGGCTATAAACAATGACAGAAGTATGGAAGAATTCAAAGAATTTTAGTATCAGAGTTACATTATATAGTGAAATCATGGCCATCCAAAGGATGGACCATTAATCTTATTAGCAAAATATATCTACCATCCTTAAAAGGCGATAGTTTTATTTTGTTAACTATAAGCTAATTTACTAAATGGGTGCTGGTACAACCTTTAAAGAAATTTGATCAAATAGCATAGTCAAATTCATCAAAAAACAGTTTGGAATTCCTTAATCAATCACTGGCGATCAAGGAACTATGTTTATGAAACAGGAAGTTAAAAATTTTGCTAAAGATTATGAGATAAAATTATGTCATTCAACTCTATATCATGCTCTGGCTAATGGTCAAGTTAAAGCATCTAATAAGATAATTATTGAAATTCTGGAGAAAATGTTAGAAGATAATCTAAGAGAATGGCATAAAATTCTATCTAAAACCTTATAGGCTTACCATACATCTAAGCATACTGCCAAAGGGGTTAGCCTATTTTCCTTGACATATGGACCTAATAATGTTCTTCCTATAGAAGAATTATGGTTCCATCACGAATAATAGCTAAATAGAATGCTTGAGGGACTTCTAAGTATTCATAACTGATGGTAACAGAGTTAGAGGATTTAGATGGAATGCAACTTTAAGCCTTAAATAATGTGATTATTCAAAAAGGAAAACTGGAAAAAATTTTATAATAAAAGAATTCATAGACGAGAATTTTAGGAAGGAGAACTAGTGTGTAGATTGATCTTACACCTATGCTAAAAGATATAGAATGGAGTAAATGGTCACTAAATCGGGAAGGACCATTTAGAATTTATATAGTTTTAAGTGGAAATGCTAATCAGATATCTAGTTTAGATGGTGAACCTCATATATGTTTTATATATGGAAAGTATTTAAAATCTTGTATGCCTACCTTCTTTGAAAAGAATGAGGGATAAGGAATGACGGTGAATGCTTGAAAAAATAACCATAGATTAACATTCAAAAATCAAAGTTTAAAGCCCATTCCACAATTGAAAGGATCAAATTTCACCCGATTGATTAATGCATAACACTTGGTTGTCCTTGGCTTGCTTCACCTACTGCTTCTAAAAGCTACCTACAACCTTTTGTAGCACCAATGATTTCCCCAACTAGACAATTATTCGCTTAATTTAATGGAATTCTTGGTTAAACCTCTATCCATATTAGTTAAGGACTTCTTGTTTATCTCTGATTAGCTTGATTGCATGTTCATGTTCAATGTCTTCATTTTCTAAGGAACTAAATTCATTTTTCAACTTTTGATTTTTGGTTAGAAGATTTTTGTCTTTAATCAATTTTGCATCATAGTCCATTATATGTTGATGCAAGAGATTCAGTTTTTTTTATAACATAACTTAATCATGTAAAGAATTTTTAAATGAAGCAAATAATTTCTTAGCCTTACTTAAAAGTCCCCCAATAGTGGATGATTAGGTTATGAACTGAACATATGATAACATACTTAAAAAAACTAAATTGAATTTCAGTTACTAATTACAATTTATGCTACATAGTTAGTCTTAAAAACTACGTAACTCCCAATAGTTCTTTAGAGTTTATCATTGGTACAATACTGGAAGGAAGGTTAGGGGAAAGATCTAAGGAGCTCAATTTGAAGACTTCTTCTGAGGCACACATTATAAATCAAACATTCTTTGTCTACAAGTGATAAAAGAATTCATCAGCATATTGTTAGGTCAACATATACAATAAAGAAATTCTTGTCTCACCTTCGATAAAGAAACCTCAGCGGATTTCAAATTAGGTGAATTCTTAAGTTTTTTGGTTTATTTTAAAAGGGAATAAGGAAGTAGGGGGCTCAATATTGTGTCATCTACAAAAAGATAGATCAATGGGAATTTATAATGAAAATAAAATTAGAAATAGTAAAAGGATGTGTAATACCATCACTAAATTCTTCAACAACCTTCTCAAGAGTAGAAGAATTCTCTTCCAAAGGAAAATTGTCTTTAGTAGAGGGATTGGCGGTTACGAATTCTTTGAGCACTTTAAAGGAGAAGTGAGTGGACTTCCTTGTAAAAAATTTTAGACCTAGAGTTTGACTTTTTTCAAAGAGATTTCTCTTTGAGTTTTCCTTTAGAAAGGGAATTAAAAGTTACTTCTTTCTTAGTTTCTTCTTTGTTTTCAACATCAAAGATTCCCAACTTTGTAAATAAATAAGATATGAGAATTCTTTGAAATTAAGAATGCATGAGTAGAGTGGAATACTTTTGAGAAGTGTATAAGTAGGATGAGGGACTATACTCTGAAAGCTTTTAAGCTATGAGGAGTGGTAAGCTTTTAGCCATATTAGTAGTAATAATCTTGCATTTTCAAATGCAATAGTGATCAAAAATTTTCTAGAGGAATTTGCTATTAACAACTCGTATTTTAAAAGGCATTCTTACTAGATAGTTAATAAAATGTATAATAGGAAGAATTCCCAAAGATAGGTCAGGTTGCCCACTCTATAACTAAGGGAGATACATTTCAAAACCCAAGGTCATAATATAAGGTCCAAGTTTTAGAGCTTTGTCACCGTCGACAATAAAGACTCTAGGGTTAGTATAAACCAAGAAAAGATTTTGATAGATAACCAAATAGGATGACTTGGAATTTTTGTAGATTTTTAACTAGTAAGGCCTTTCGATGAAGTCTCCAAAAGAATTCAACTTATCCATAGACTGGGGCTTTAAAGGCAAAAAAATACTAAAGATGTCTTTATGAGACTTACTATAGAAATTGGTAGACAATTAAAGGCAAAAAAAATAGGAAATCTAGTGTCAAAAGAAGGTAGACCTTCTTTATCCTTAAGCTCAGGGAATTAAGTAAAGGTCCAAAGCTAGACAAACAACACATACAGATTTAGGCATTGTAAAGGAAGATTATAAAGGCATCTCCTTAGGTTGTTAAATAAAAATCCCCAAAAAATAGAGCTTAAGGTATAAAACTTACCAGAAGCTACTGCTTTGCAAGAAAGAAGGAATTCTAAGTTTGGTTTACTATTTATAGGGCAAAAGACAAATAGATTCAAAAGATCCCAAATGAATTTCACATGTTCTTCTTTAAATATAAAAGTTCTAGAAGAAGCATAGATTTTTATTAATCTAATGCAAGAAGAACATTTAAAAATGCTAGAATCCAAAGTAGGAGTTTCTTCATCTAAGAAAATAAAGTCCTCACCGATAATAAATAATCCAGTCAAGAAGAAAATCTCTTTCAAAGAAATAGAAGCATACCCAAAATAGAAGATAAATGAATTACATGAAGGACACCAAAATTTCATAATTGTAGACACAAGATTAGGTTGATGCTCAATAGGATTCCTTAAAAGAGCTATTATTTGAAGGAGGCTTTGCTTCTTCTAGGTCTAGTGATATGATTGGTATAACCTAAGTACCTATATATCCCGTTGGTTTATATTCCTAGGCTAGGGTTTTAGAGATTTAAAGGCTTGGAATTAATTGAATTCTAGGGAGAAATTTGACTTACTTGTTTCTTCTAAATAAGGGAGCGATTGATAAGAAGCATCAATGAGTGGGGAGTCCTAATATTAATAGGAAGGCCATATTCACGGTCAAAGTGAGGAAAACCTTCAACATGCTAAAACAATAATTAAAACGTAAAAATTGATGGGTTAAAAGGAATATTAAAGCGTAAGAATTCTTTACTTGATTCTTATGAAAGGTGGAAGTTGCTGCGATAGAATGGAGACCACTTCAAGTTTAACAACAAAGAAATGGAATTAGGAAAAATCATAGGATTTTTGGAAAATGTTAAAATTAGACACATACTTCAATAGCATTCAACTCAATAGAATCAGTTGAGGAAGAAGAAGAGGCATGGCGAGAAAAAACCCATAATCCTAGAAGTTATAAAAGAAGAGTGTGAAAATAAAAAAAGAGAATAAAAGATTGTTTAAAAGTTAAGGTGAAAATTAAAGAAGTAATGATGAGTTATTTATAATGTAAAAATGGTAGAATCCTATGGGAATAGGAAAAGGTAAGAATTTTTTAAAAATTACTATCTTATGTAATGGATAAGGATTTCAAATTTAAAAAGATCCCAACGTAATCTTTGGATCTGACAATTCTTATTTGTAAAACATTATTTGAGATTTAAGAGACTTCTTATAAATGACATTACGTATTAATAGCCTAAAATAACTTAGCCTATATTGCCCAAAAATTAATAGGGCCTAAATAACAGAAGTCATAGAAGTCATTTGGCTAGAGAATTCATGCATATGGGAATTAGTTGAGAAGTTCATAATTTTAGAATTCTAGACAGATAATAAATAATTAACATGTGATTTAAAAATAATGTGGGGAGGTAGTCAATTAAGATATGGCCAACTGGACTAAAAGTTAAGCAATTACAAGAGGCAGAACTTTAAAATGTGGAAGTTAAAAAGATAGTGACAGGTAGTTAGCTAAAATATAAGAAAGTAAGCTGGAAGTTGGGAAGTTACTTAAGTCAAAAGTATAGAATGTGGAAGTTAAGGAATGGTGGAGATATTTAACAGGAACATGGTTAAGTGGAAGTTAAGCAATTAAAGAATTTCAGAGCATGAAATGTGGAGGGTAGTTAGCTAAAATATAGGGAAATGGATAGTTATGGGGAAATTTTGCTTGAGGTTCAGAAGACTATAAATTCACCAGCACCACAAGTATGGATGGGGACACTTAATACATTGAACATAACACTATCTCCATAATTACGTAATACAACAAAAATCACTCTTTAGATAGATCAATTAACCTTTTCCAAATGCATTTTGTAATTTTCTAGTTTTATTTACTTTCAAATTCACCTTTATTATATCAAATTCGCTTGTGAAGCTAGCGATAACCTTTTGCATCAATTAATTACTTTCTTCATTTCATATATCATTTCAACATATTTGAGCATTTTCATAGCTTAGGACTTCACTCTCTTTATTTTTTGGAGTTCACTTATATCGTTGATAAAAGTTAGGTATAAATTTTGGGAAAATTCCTCCCTAGCATACCTATATTCTAAATATACACCAAACAATATCAAATAGTACATTCTCATTAGGATTTTCTAGATTATTTATTTTATTGAATACATATTTTGATTATTATTTTTTGTGATTATTAAATATGTAGATGCTTTAATTTATTGAATTTTGGGTTAGAATTGTAGAAACCTTACATGGGGATTATGATAAGATTAGGGTTTCATTATATTGATAATTTCAAGAGATTAATCATATTTAAACTCATGTGATTTTATGTTATTATTGACAAATAGTTATTAGTTGTACATATGAATATTTTAAAGTATCAAGTGACGCAAATGATTACTTTAATTATTATATGTTTTTGTATTCATTGCATCAATTCTTTTTATGTGTGGTTGGCATCTTATGGTGAATGGTTTATATTATTTCATTTATATTAAAACCCAGTCAAGGCATTGAATTATTTATTTGACCTATGATGGTGAGAAATAGTTAGTTGTGACCAAATAGTCAATGCTAAGTTACGTTTCTACTAATTCGTTGCTCGCAGCAAATAAGTTAGGGTTATAATAGAGCATGTATCATTCTATTGCATAAAGTGTATTATCCATGTTCAAATTTGAACACATATTTTTTAGTCAACATAAATTAGCTAAAACTTATCTAGACATGTACAAGACATTATATGGTTATGGCATCATTTTATGTTGCATTTAATTTTGGTTTGTTTTTGTAGAAAGTATGCATGATATTTTAATGTTCATGATAATACTTTAGAGATGATTATAGCATCATGTAGGCACATTAGAAAGGTTTTTGTTCATAGTAGTAGATGAACGTAGCTTTTGTTCTTTTATTTTTCCTATTCAATATAAACTATATAATTACATGTATATTTTAAATAAGGATCAAGTGGTTGATAGTGGAATATAGAAAAGATGTGACCAATATTACTAGTTTGGATCATGATGAGTCTTAAATAAAGAGACAAACTTTATTAATTTATTTGGTTTCGCACTAAGTTTTGAGTTTTTTGTAGTTTTTGACCAATTCATTAGTTTTGAGCTAATTAATTATTTGAAATATTAGATATTTTGTCAAATTGGTGGATATTTATAATCATTTATAACTTATTTTATCCTAATTTTTTGTTAGTTTAACTTAGTTAGTCTTAGCCTAATAATTATACTATTATAGTTACATATTTAAGAATAATTTTGTTATCATGGGTTCTTAAAAGGGTAGCCTTTGAGTCTCTGTAAAAATATCTATAATTCTATAAAAAAGACTCAAGTTCCATAGTAGGCAAATTCAAGTTAAAGTAAGAGTCATAATCATCTGTATGTCGCATAGTGAGAGAGTTCACTTAAAGAATGACCCCTTTTTCCTTTTTTTGGTAATTCCTTGCATATGTCAAACTCATTAATTTTTTATTAGTGGGAGTTCTCAATCCCTTAAGAGTGATCTTTTACCTATCTAGTTTAAATTGCATTATTATTTAAGAAAATTCTTACAAGATTGGACTTAATGTTCTTAACAATTGAACCTCTAAAATAACATCATGTCCTACTAATCAAATTAAATAAAAGTCAACAATAATCAAATTCCTTTAGTCTATCATTTGTGCCCCATTACAATGCCCTATACTAGGAAATTTTTTCATATTAACCATAACTCCTTTAAATCTCTGTCTTATGTTTAGCATGATCCCTAATTATTTTACAGTCTTATGTCCAACAACTTGTGATTACTTCTATAATCCACCAGAATACTAATTTATATTAAGTTATTTGGTCCCAAACTTCATTATTTGAAGAACTCTAACCCCTAAAGAGTTTTTAATTATTTGTTGTCTTCGATTTCCATATTGAAATATGCATCTTCGTTATCAACAAACCATCTCCCTTTAATAAAAAACAACTTCTGACATTTGTGTCCTGGGCCAAAATTCTTATACCAATTGAACTATAAACTATGTTCTCTTCTTCCTTTAAGCTCGGCTAGAGTTAGCTACTTAAAAAGCATATAATTGTCCTATTGTGTAAAAGTAAGTCTTTATAAGGTACTCGACGACTAAAAATATCTTAAGCCTTATACAATCTTGTTAAATTCACTAGGGCATAAATGGATGTAGGCTTACTAACATAAACATCAAATTTAACTCTCCTTTAAGCCAATCATAAGCAATTGAATTGTTATGTTGGTGATAATCAATCAACTTGAACAAATAGCTTTTTAAATTGTGTCTAATAACCCTTTAGGGAACCTATTTTCTACAATTTAGTTAGGACACCAAAAAATCTTAATATTGAGTAAGGTTATACCTTTTATTAAGAATAGGTTTAAATTCTTCCTATGAGATCAGTGGTGACTCATTATTAATAAATTAAACCATAGTTAACTATAGTCAATGATATCCTCTCATTATCAAGTGTTTTATGAAATTTAAAAAATTGTTTAACTCTGTAAATCCATTGTGTTATATGCTCCATTCCACTGAATTAAGGAAATTTGGCTTCACATATTTTAAAATGTAAGTGTTATTAAAGAGCCTTTATATGAGATCTACAAGTTACTATTCCTTCATATTATTATTTTAACTTTTTTCATTGAGAGACATCTAAATTGTCTTGATTAATCTCTAGCCTAGCTAATGTTAGGGTGTATCAAAATAATATTGTTTGATATAACTCACTAAAGCAATATTTTTAGTCTTTAGATTTATAAACATATAGGCCAAAATGATGTCATTTTAGATAGTTATACCAAAATAATATTGTTTTGGTGGTTGGGATCAGGCCTTTCAAGCTAGCCCTCCAATTTTAATACTGATCCAAAATATGGTCAATCTAGACTTAATTCATTGATTTTGAATTTGGTCAAATTATGTAACATCCTCTCACCAATGGGAAGAGTAAAATAGACCAATATTGCTAAGCTTATTTATGGTTTTTGTTGGAGGAGAATATATAAATGAGCATTATAACGACAAACATCTCCTTTACAAATCTTTCTTATCCAATGGATAAATAGTTTACTTTAAGCTCGATGTAATTGTTACTTTTTCTTTCATACCATGTTATCATTTGCTTAAGATTAAGAATCAGTAATAATTTATGAAGAGAACGAGGATCTCGTTAGATTGAAACTTATTATGTTTCCTAATTTTATTAACACAAAGTAATAAGGCAACTAAAAGAAGAGTTTATGTAATATCCCCTCACCTATGGGAAGGGTAAAATAGTAAATTGGAACGGGTTAGGAGAGATTAAAATTTTATTGCTATGTTCA
>JANIIA010000192.1:56203650-56223073 GCA_027478495.1 Erythroxylum alaternifolium
ACCATCGATGATGGTTACCTCACTGAGTTCGCAAAACTCACCAAAATTGCAAGGTTGTCTTTTCAAGACCGAGAGTAGACTCCTAGCTTCAGAGGGACTTTTTCAGCCGTGTAGATTGTGTTTGGCGAGAGAAGTCATGGCCCACGGGTCGGTCAGCTGGGACTTTTGGGATGACATAGATAGAATTGCTACTTTTTCCTCTTTCATGTAGTATTTTGTACTAAGCTTTTTGGATTTATGTACAAACAGTACAGTATGATCGATTTATAAACTTGTGATTTTGATGGAATGAAATGAGGAAGATGTCGATTTTAAAAATACTGTGATTTTCTATTAATGCTTATTGTTAAAATTAATGTGATGCCATGTGGAGTGAATGTAGTGATCGCACGTAGCTCACCCTTATCATAGGATATGTACTGGAATGACCTACAGGCGTCCCGGTGCGTACCCTACGGTAAGGGGGTGCTACAAAAAGTATAAAGCTGGACAAACCATATACATAAATTTAGATCTTTGAAAAGAAGATTAGAAAGAAATCTCCTCAAACTTCTATATAAAAAAACCCAAAAAAACTGAGCCTAAAGAAAAAACCTTACTAAAAGCTACCACTTTGTAAAAGAAGAAGAAATTCTAAGCTAGGTTTATTATTAATAGAGCAAAAAACAAATCGATTCGTGAGGACCCAAAGGAATTTCACATTTTCTTCTAGTATGAGTTCTCAAAGAAACATAGTTGTTTATTAATCCAAAATAAGAAGAACATTTAAAAATTCTAGAATTCGAAGTAAGAATTTCTTCATCCAAGCAAACAAATCCTCTTTAGTGACAACAGTCAAGAAGAAAATGTCTTTGAAAGAAATAGAAGCATGCCCAAAAGGAAAGATAAGTGAATTATATGAAGGACCCCATAATTTCATAATCACAAACACGAGATTAGGCTGGTACTTAATAGGATTCTTAGAAAGAGCTATCAGTTGAAAAAGGCCTTGCCTATTCCATGCTTAGTGATATGATAGGTACAACCTATCTACCCATTTAACCCATTGATCTACATTTCTAAGCCAGGGTTTTAAGGATTTAGGAGGCTAAAACAAAGTGAATTCTAAGGAAAATCAGACTTATTTGCTTCTCTTAAATAAGGGAGCTATGGACAAGAAGCATCCATAGGTGGGGGAGTCCTAGTAGTAAAAGAAAGGCAATATTCATTGTTGGAGTGTAGACAACCTTCAACAGTGCTGAAAAATAAGAATTAAAATGTTAGATTTGACATGTTAAAGGAACATTAAGCATAAGAATTCTTTACCTGATTCTTATGCAAGGTGGAAAGGACTTAAACGGAATGGATACCACTTTAAGTTTAACAGCCTCTAAAAGAAATGGAGTTAGGAAAAATTATAGGGATTTTTAGAAAACAATAGAATTAGATAAATACTTTAGTGGCAAAAAAGAGAATAAAAGAATAGTTGAAAGCCAAGGTGAAAAATGAAGAAGTAACAAGAGGCTTTTATAATGTAGAAACGGCCAATCGTAAGGGAATAGTAAAAGGTGATAATTTAAAGAGATTTACCATCTTTTGTAACGGATATAGATTTCAAATTTGAAACAATTCCAATATAATCTTTAGATCTAATCATTCTTATACGTAGAATAGTAGTTGAGATTAAAGAGACTTCCTATAAGTGATATTATTTGGCTTGACTAGTGAATTCAGCCTAGAGTCCTACAAGTTTTTTAATGAAATTTGAATTCCAGTTAGGAAACCAGAGGAACTTTTATAATATATTTGGTTTGCTTAACCAAACATATACAGGGGGCAATTGTTGATAGTCTAAAATAAATTCAGCTCATTTGGCCCATAAGTGAAAGAAGTCTAATCTAGAAGTCTTGAAATTCATTTAGCCAGACAATTCATGCATATGAGAATCAATTAAGAAGTTCATGATTCAAGAATTTCAGATAATTAATACATAATTGACATATGTTTTAAAGAAAAATTGTGCAAGAAGGTAATTAGTTGAAATATAGGAGAATAGATTGTAAGTTAGATATTGGGGCAAAATATGGAATGCTAAAAGGTAGTTAACAAAAATATGGTTGAGTGAGACAGAAATTAAGCAATTATAGGAGGCAGAATTCTAGAACATGGAAATTAAGAAGACTATGGCTAGTAGTTAGTTAAAATATAGGAAACTGGATAGTTATAGTGCCAAGGATAAGAAGATTATAAATTCACCAATGCCATGACAAGGGAGTTCTCGACAACACAATCTCTAGACAAACATAATCTCATTACAACAAAAACCACTATCTAAAGAGATAAACCAACTTATTCCAAATACATTTAGTTATTTTCCAATTTTCTTTACTTTGTGAATTTCCCTTTATTATATCCAATTCACTTTGGTAATTTGTGATTCTTTTTTGCTCTTTAATCCAAATTTCATTTTTGTTAAATTTTAACATTTTGATATCTCATAACTCCACTCTCCGAATTTTTCGAAATTCACTTATATCATGAATAAAGGACAGATACAAATTTTAAGAGAATTCTTCTCTATCGCATTCACATTTTAGATTAATACTAATTCAATCCTTGCTCATTGGAGTACAACCCAAAATTTGCATTGCCTTCCTCTTTTTCATCGTCATGAATACGTCGAGATAGCCAAAAAGAGACAAGAGCTGAGATGAAGCTTACGGAGAAACTAACTCATTTCAGAGAAGGACGACAACCTTACAAGCAACTTCTGCTCTGCGAGAACAATCAAATGAAGACAGCGGCGCTCTTCTTCGGTCACTATGTTAGAAGACGATCACGGAATCGTGAAAATGACCCCCTTAGTTGTCGCTGTCAGATGTTACCCAATACAAACATTTAATAGAAAATATTGTTTAATAACTAAAATAAAGTAATTATGTATTTTTAATAAAATACAATATTTTTAATCGAATTACGAACCGTACATTTAAAAGGAATTACCATATGCAGGATACAAAATTTCTTTGGCTACAAACAACTACAAAGTGAACAGCTTTCAAACGTTTCAGCCTCCTTCCCAAAACTCAGCATCCATCCTTATCTACACTATGTACAAGAAAGAATTGATGACCAAGAAAGAATACAATACATTTTGATCCCCAAAATTGCACGGCTACGGATTGAAGTGAAAGAGCCAAATCATATTTGCGACCTTAACCGCATCACTAGCTGTTGTATACTTTCAAGCTTCTCATTGAGTTGCTTAAGGTCAGACATACGTTCTTTACAGGGCTCTGAACGTGAGATAATATCACTAACAAGGGCAGCACATTTTGACTGTGAATCTGAAACTGCCTCCTCAAGTGACGCAACCGTCGACTCCACAGTTGCTGGCAAACTTAAACTCGTCATATTTGTTGAGGGAGAGAAACCAATGCTGCAGGGACTGCTACCCCTGCTGTACCTTTCTGAAGTGAAAATTTTGTCAAACCCCTCTGTACCTGCATGCACAAATTCATTTTTATCAGCCACAATCAATAATCATTTCTAAGTTGATTAAATCCTTGATGATGCAAATGAGATTCAATGAGACTAATAGATCCTAGAACTTCTAAACATTGATTGCTTAAAGATTGTCACTTTAACTTCTTCATTATGAAGATACTGGGAGGATCTCAGATCTCGATACACACTAGATATTCAAAATGAAAGTCCAGGAGGTGGTAAAACATTAACCGTACCAAGGTTGCCGAGCTGATCTATGGCTCCCCGTCCAAGGGCCTTCTCCAGCTTAAGTAGCCTCAGGATTCCAGCAGTTATCCGACCCATTGCATCAACTTCAGACTTGCACAATAGAGCGAGGTGCTGAAGCTCATCTTTGGTTACGACAGCCTCCATCTACAATGTAGAAATTACAGTAAGATATAAAAACCATAACCGTAAAATAGAATCATCTCAACAGAGAGCCATCAATTAAAAGTTGGCACGCTTCATTACCGGTTGCTTGACAGAAAATTTCAAATTTTCCACCATCCAATTTGCCATTTCATCATCAGCACTTTGCTCTGATGCCACAATATGAATCTCAACATTTATGCCGCCAGGTGCCTCTACAACTTCCTTGATTCCATTTGAAGAGGCAGAAATGCCCTTCTGCCCCTGTGGTTTCAATATTTGCAAACCTTCTACGCCAACCTGCAGGTATGCTCAACCAATAGACATAAAGATTCTCGTAAGCAAGCACATGGTCATACGTATCTTGAAATTTAAAGCATCAATAACTAGTTTAAATGCTTCTAAGAGATTTGAAGAGAAATGAAATCACAAAATCCCCAAATATGATTTTGCTTCGCGAGAAAGTAACAGGAAGGAAAGTGAAGGAACAGACTCCCATAATGGGACTATTTTGTTTTACTTTTCTCATTCCTCCTGCCGTTTGAGCAAAACCTCTATATGTGTTCCCCTCATTTTCTCCTCCCAATGTTTCCTCTCTCCAAAATGTAATATCAAACCAATTATCCTCTATTCATTTTACTTCTCATTTCTATTCCATCTAATAATCTCAAAGATTAAATTCACAAAAAGAAATATAGATTAAGCAAAATCCCCACCGTGACCAACTCCACAGGATATTTGTGTATTCTGCTCAACTTTGCTTTGTCATCCACCTCATGCCTTGCATCGCTCTTGGCTTTTACCAACAAACTTTGGAAAGTTGCATGCCAAGACCTCTGTTCTCTGCCCACATCTCCTTGGGTGGAAAACCACCACCTTTCTGCCATCTCCTGTGCACCTTCAAGAGCAAATAACCAGTCTTTCAATTCTATGCACAAATCCACATCATCTGGCATTCCTAGTTGCAATACCCCAGTATCTCCTCCATCTCCTGAGCCTCCATCTGCAGAAAAATAGGGAATGAAGAGAACTGCAATTGAAGAACCTTCAAACTTCGAAGCAAAATCAAAAGAGCATATGATATAAATGAAGAGAATTCCTACCTCCTAAATCATCAATAAGAAGAGGTGATGCTTTAAAAAGTTTTGAAAGTGGCCCCTTTGCTATATACCCCAATCCTTTTGACAGCCCCTCACCAGGACCACCATCAGGTCCAAGTACTCCAAAGCGATGCATGAGGGCTTCGGCATAGTTCATTCCTCCCCCAAGGCGAACTCCAGAGATACAGGCAGACACACATAGACTATGGCACTCCCTATCCTCTTCACTGAATGGCATCACATGTACCATGCTTACATCAAGAAATGGATTTGCATTGCCAATACAATTTATTTTATGTTTTGTTTCCTTGTGTACCCAAAAGACAGTTCTCAACTGATGATATCCATTTGCTGCCACAAGAAGACCATTTTCAACTGAACCCAAAACTGTGTCATTCTCATGGAACAAGCTTCTGTCAGTGTCTACACAGTCCACCTCAACACTCTGCCAGTGCAAAGTGGATGAAATGGCAATAGCACCACCAAGGGTTCTATGACTGACTTTGATGAAAAGATCTTCTCCAATAAATTGAACCAGAGGCAGTCCCTCTGCATCTGTGGCAGAAGACTCTAAAAATCTCAGCTGAAGATTTTTCAGTGCCAAGCACACTGCAGTATCACAGGGAACCTTATCCAGTAACCTACCACTAGAACACTCATTCCTATTTGCATTCAGTCTTCTGTTTTTACCAACTGATGCAATCTTTTCACTAACTCTTCCAAAGTACGTGTACAGGTCTAGGACAAAAAATAGCTGCTCAACGGAAGAATTTGACAAGTATTGTTCACAAGCTATCCCAACCCTAACAACACCACCAGGAGGAGGAATAGAAGACAATGGCCTTCCATCAGATGAAACCATAGCTACCTCGATAGAAGAATGCTTCAGTTCAACACATCTCCACGAGCCCAAAGTCAAACCACAAGAATTTAGTGAACCTGTTAAATTAGAACATGTCGCCAGAGATAAACTAATCAATGATGCCGTTGCAATCCATTTCTTCTGGCTAGCATCAATTGGTTGGCCCTCCCAAAGACAGAAACAAGCAGGATCCTTTTCCAAATTGAGTAACTTGGGTCTCAATGAAGGTGACTCTGAGAAGGACAAATTTTCAAGGTGAAGCTTTGTTCCAGTGAAGGAACTATCAACCATAGAGTTCCTGCTGTCAGCTTGATTGCTTGATGCACCCACATCCAAAGGAATACTGACATCCAACTCCTTAAGGTTGAGGATCATTGAATTTATGGAAGAATCTGGTAAAACATCCCCAGGATTGACAACAATACCATCAGCTAAGAAAGATGATATCCTCAAACATGATGCTTCTTGAAGATGAATCTGAAAAGGCAAAAGAAAATGGTTACAAAAAAAAATGAATAGCACTCCTGATAAAAAGCTCATAAACTCAGATCATTAATTCATACCATAAGAGGCTGACAAGTAATAACCGTTTTTGAAGCAAAAGACGGTGGGGCCGGGGATGGCATGACCTGAAGAGAATGTAGGCATATCAAAGGAACACCTGCCGTTGACTGCCACCATAGTTCTTCCAAGGGATATATTGGAGGACAGAAATTCTTAGCTGTAAAAGCAATTAACAATTGGGATCAACATTGCTGACTTCTAATACATCCTAAAAGTACGAACTGATAAAATTACAACTGCTCAAAACCGAGAGAGGTATACTACCAAAATCTGGAAGTTGAACAAGATTTTCCACATCAGCCTGCATGGATGGCTGAATCAAAGTGCACGGAGGGCGTGAGAAGGTGTCCCTATATTCACATTAATTACATGAATTCATAGCAAATTAATCTGATACACGAGTAGGTAAAGTATAATCAAGCCTATTCAAACTACTACCCAAACTCGAGCATCACCTCAATATAACATATATAAATATGCATTTTCCAATAACCAATTAGAAACTTTCCTACCATATCATAAATATAGTTAAAGGAAAGAGATCTTGTTAAAAGCTATTTGAGGGAATATAAATTGTAATAGCATATAGTTTTGCCAACATGCCCCCAGGGCTGCATGGAAGAGAATTGAGAACAGCATGTTGTTAGGCAAGCCCCCCGTATTTAAGCTAAACCTCTACATGAAATAAAGAAGTTTGAGATATATCCGTATGGCCAATTGCATAAAACTTGAAGAAAGGATGAGGGGGGTAGGGAAGGTATTACTTAGAATACTAAATAGTTGGCCAAAACAGAAGTAGACACTAGTTACAGTACAGCTCACAAGCCCTACAAATTTAAACACCACTAGCTTCTATATGCAAAAGAAAAATCATAAATCCACTGGAGGAACAATCTACAATTTTTGAGAACATAAACCCACCAACCATAAGTCTGGCAAATTTACTATTTCTCAGCATATGTATTAAATGAGATTCCCAAGCTCTATGCAACATCTCCACACAATAATGAGTTAAGCACATACTGGGTAATCCAAGATGCTCCTACACATCAGTTTAGCAACTACAACAAAGGAATTGGGTTTTCTTATACAAACTATCCCATTCAACCTCAAGTGCATTGCAATTGCAATGTTCGTCCATGTTCATTGCATTTTTTGTTGGTAATACTTCCTCTGAAGTATATTAAGACACATGCTCCTGGTACAGCTTGCTATGGTGCCTTAACACCTCCCCTGTTTCATTTCCACTTCAAAACATAACCAATTTTCTCCAATTTCTGGTCCCTTAAATTTCATAGGCTAGTGGTCTAGATCAGATATACATCTATCATTAGTAAAGATATGCAACAGAATTCTTAAGCAAGAAACAGAACGTAGACCCACATGTTATACGTGCTAACAGAAACCGGTCACACTTAACTCATAATCCGAATTAAATGATATCAGCTACATAATTCCTTCTCCTTTGAATTAAACCAATCAAAGTACAAAGTAGAATGGCAAACAAGCGGTCCAAGTTTAAAGATTACCACCTACTAAAATTTCAAATTGATAAAAGCTAAGGTCCTATTTGTTTCCATTTTTATTTTTGGTTTTCTGTTTTTGTTTTCAAATTCAATAAACAAATATGTTTGTTTGAGTTTTTGGTTTCTGATTGTAATTTTGATTTCTTCCAGTTTTAAAAAATTATGAAAACCATAAAAAGTGACTTGTTTTTTCATAATTTGATTTATTATTAAGTAAATATATATTATTTAATTATTTAATATATTAATTTTAACAGAAATTATGAATAATTTAATTTAATATTATATGTTTAATTAATTAAAATTAATTATTAATAAGAAATATGAATAATTTAATTTTATTTAATAATTATATTCAAATTTTTAATTAAATTAAATAATTATTAGTAAAAATAATTAAACGTAAAATATCTTCAAAATATATAAATTTCAAATAAATTTTGACTTAATAATTAAAATATATTTTTACATATTAATATTTTAAAAAGATAATTTTAAAATTGTAGTTTATAAATAAATAATTTTATTAATAATTTGTTAATAAATATTCTATAAGAGATTAAAATAAATTTATTTAATTAAAATAAATTATTTTTAAGTTTTATCTAAAATATAATTATTATCAGTTATAATAACTATATTAACATTAACAATTAAACAGGTTTTTGTTTTTATTCGAAAGAAAAACAAAAACTAAAAATAGAAAACAAACAACGAAAATTAAAAACCACAATAAAAAAATAGAAGTGGAACCAAACAACCCCTAAGTGGACCTAAAACCCAAGCCAAGGAGTGCTACATGTATAAATGCTAGTCCTTCATGCAAGAAAAAAAAAAAACCATAAGAGCTTACATGCAGCAAGTCCAAGTTAATCTACAGAACAACAATCTAGGAAACTAGACCTCAAATTACCTCAGGAACAATCCACCAATCATAACCTTAGTCAAGTTATTGGCAATTTCTCCATCACAAACTGCAGCCTGGAAGGTAAATCACAGAATGAGACCATTGACGAAAATTATGTGTCACAAATCAGTAGCAGAGACTGGCATGTAGCGAAGTAAGACAAAAAATCTTGGCTATCAGAACCTCTAACAGCAAAAATGCAAAAGTGCAAACCTCGATATTACAAATAAACATAGCATGTAAAGAAACCATTAGTAAAATTCAGGACAAATTTGCTCATGTCCATGCCACGATTATTTTTCACATCGAATCTGACCATCTAAGTGCCTTTGGAACTACTTCAAATATCAAAGTATGGAGACTTTTCCTTTTTTCCTTTTTTTTCTTTGGTGCATAGAAGAGTGGTTCACATTAGTTGCTCAAACAGCTCACTATATCTTCCTTATGTTCATACTAGACTGTTTTCAACATTCAAAACCAACGAACCATAACAAAAGATTAAAACAGATCCAGCTAACTACAGGGTCGTTTAAGATGCACAAAATTCTCGTCAGCAAAATTATGGGACAAGGAAGTTAAATTATTTAACTAGATGAAGGCATATTAACTTTTTCACGAATGACAAACTGCAGATCAGTAGCTCACAATTGTTTGTTACTGTTGCCCCCCAAGACAGAACAGATCCTTGCCCACAAAAATTGGACTAGCAAAGCAACAAGATTTTACAAAATGTAAAAGGTTGTGAAGCTTTACCCGAGAAAAGTGGAGAGACTGCATCAGGAGCTCAAGCTGGAACTCTGCATGGAAAAAGAGACATTGAGAAGATGTTCTAGTCTTATACATATGCATACCCTCCTTCATACTAATTTACAGTCCCATGTAGGACAGCATGCAACCCATGCAATGTCTTAGAGGTAGATAAACATGCCTTTTGGATAATATACACAAATGGATTTTAACGTAGCCACTATAAATTACAGAGGGAAACCACGAAGTTTTAATTCCATTCAATCAAGAAAACATTCATGCGCCCTTAACGTGAAGTGTGAACAAATCACAAGAAAAACAAAAAGAAATCTACCATAAAGGAGCTCAGTGTGGCATGGACACATGACCACCCAGTCATATGTAGTATCAAAATCCAATCAAAACCCTTAAGTTGTTGGCTAAGGTTCACAACTATTATTCTAACACAATGAGAGATGAAATCAAGACAAACACAGTAATGGTTCAGAGAATAGTAATTTTCTAACTCACACAAACTTATCTTCAAAAGGAATTAAAAAACAAACCAGTATCTTTAATGCGTAGAAAAATGTGGTCCACAACAATAGAGACTAGAGAGCGTCCTGCTGCTTCACTAGATCGCTGCAAGCATTCAGACACACCAAACTTAATTGAGATTCACATAGCAAGCTAACAACAGAATGCTAAAGGTTGACAAGACTTAAAATTGTTAACTGTTGCTATTTAATACCTGCTGCGACTTTAGATCCACGTCTCTGTTTAGGCACACATATAATCCTGTCAAGAAGCGGAGAAAAGCACGAAGACCTGCCCACACAAGGATGTCTCAACTATTAGAAGGATTGTTGCAGCAAGCAAAACAAATGTGATTGAGCTTTTGATGCTTATACCTGGTTCACTTAAAGCTGGACAGACAGCTTCAGTAATATGTAATTGAACCTCAAGCCCAAGTGGATTGTTAAGTTCAGTCCTCTGCATTGTAATCTGAGAGAAAAAAAAAGTGATAGATCAGAGCCTAAGCATAACGACATTGGCTAAGGCCCACTAGAATTGCTCCAATACCAAACTCATCAAGAATTTTCTTAAGATGGATTATATGGATTACATAAGCCTCTCCAGATATTCCCTCTAGAAAACGTTCTCCCCCAAAGAAAACTCGCTTGGCGCCATCATCTCCTCTCTGAGTTAATCCTTCCTGAGAACGAGCTAGACTGGCATCAGCAAACATGTCAGGATGTGGCAAGAGATCAATAGATAGCGACTCCCATTCGAGTTTCTGCAAAGTTAAATTTATCATCAGCAGTAGTTTCCATAAAGCATCCAACTTCCCACCCCAGAAGAGAGAGTTGGATGTAAAAAAGAAACTATATTCTCAGTCTCGCAAATAACAACAGAATAATATCCATTACATATAAAAGTTATTTTCAGGTATGAATGATAAAGAAATAATAAAGAGTTTTTATTATTTTCAGATATGAATGATAAAGAGTTTTTATTATTACTCTGAACACATAGATGAAATTTTTTTCGTTGGAGAAATCACGTGCTTCCTTCAAATTTACAACCTACAAGATAAAACTGTCCACATAAGTAAACAAGAAAGGAATCAAGAAAACATAAAAGCACTGGATAGAAAAACTACCTCCCAATTTTCATTGGTAGTATACAGTACAAGGTTCCGTATGGTAACTGATGCCATCGGTGATGCCCTAAGATGGAAGAAAAACACTAAATAATTGTTTGTCAATGTGAGATAAAGAATACTTTTCCATTTAACTTTACTATTTGAGGCCCATTTATAAATTTTGGTATGCTGTAAGTTGATTGTTGTCTTTCACAAAAGTTCAGATTTGTAAGTAAACAACCATTGCACAGAAAAGAAGAGGGAGTTCAGAATAAACATAGATTGATTAACAGACAGTAAAAATAGTCATGGCTCACATTAAAGATGAAGACAACTAGAACTTACCAAGCAGCACCTCCCTTACGTCGAGCACCCCCACGTGTTTCAAGCAGAAGATTAACAGTTCTAACCTGAATGGTCATGCCATCTGCAATCTGGTAATAGTTAAAAAGAAGTTTCAGGTTCAATAACTAGGTCTCTTTATTAAGAAATCAGGCAGAAGATTAATACTAGAAAACCAATATTTAGTTGGTATGGCTGCATATATACTTCCACATCAACCCATATTAGCATAAATCTAAAACCATGACATGGTTAACACTAAACATATTCCTTAAATTCCAAACCAAATGGTGAGTTTGGGACCTAATAACTGAATTCATTGTCAATATTCTTCTAAATTGTTTCTTTCCATCAGCTTATAGCTATTCATGCTTGAGCAGCACAGTTAATGTTTGGGAAATAAGTGAGCATAATTTTAAGGGACAACTTCCTAGATGATACATGCAACTCATCCCCAGTTACAATCTTTATAGCCATGATAGCATTTTTACAAACTTGTATACATATTTTTTATGTTTTTTTTTAATATTATATATGTTGGGATTAAGGATAGGATCAAGTTCTAAGATATAGTCTGACGTCGTTGACTAAAGAATAACAGAAAACATAAACAACTTCATTAAAGACAGCACCTGACCTTATCAGCAAATCCATAGCCGCTACTTTTATTTGAGACGGTAGATGACTGGGTGCTGCATGAAGACAGAATAAATCATTACATAACTTAAGCTCAAGTATCAATAAACGAGTCCTGATTCAATAATCAATTTTGAAGGTTTCTTACCTTGTTGGGCTGCCACACAATTCGTCTGGATTCTCCTCCAACACTATATCAAGCCGATCAATTTGCACAATAATAGGTTCTATTTGCACATTACTCACATAGGGAAGCTGAAGGTCCAAAAACCGAAGAAGTAGAAACATAGCAATCAAACTGAATTAGCAGCAAGAATTCACTTTCAATCTCAGAAAATATGCAAAAGCATGAGGAGACCAAGAAAAAAAATTGAAACACGTGAATTCCCCATAAACATATCCACCTATTCCTCGGCAACATAAAATTTTCAACTTTTACCATTTAACTATTCAAAGGATTGTAATAACAATACAAGATTTGTAATTGCAGAGTGCAAGGAAGATTGTTGCAGGTTATTGCCACAATTACAGTCATATTGGTATAATTGCTGCAGATTGTTGTGGTTTATCAATTGCAATCTTTTGACCGAAACTAGGATTGCAATCCGCAATGTGAGACGAAAATTCTCGGCCAATGGCAGCAACATGAATGCAAGCAGATCAATAAACAATATAACACAATGCAAAAACTCAACTTGAATATGACAGTGACAAACATGAGAAAATACTAACAATTATTTCAAATTTGCCAACTTTCGCCTTGGTGACATTCAACGCCGGCGGCAATCCCATGCTGGCGTGCAAAGCGTCTCCATTTAACTCTAAACAGCAAAAGGCAAGTCCAACAAAATTAACCTCACATCGATCAATGCTCAAAAGCTTTCGATTCGCAAAACCTACCTAAATTGGAAAGTTGAACGGTGCGGCCTTGGAGTTTGAGCTGATCTCTAGAGAATGACTTAAGCCAGTACTTGAGCGTGTACTCTAAAGCTCGTGCCAGTATCGCCTCCATAGCCGATGATACGTCAACACCACACCACCGCCGTCACGAGCAGAAGCAAGCTGCTCCTCCGCGCACCAGGAGCTTCTGGATCCAATCTAGGAATGAACGGAGAATTTTGAGAAACAGATGTGAAGGCAACTATTTTGTTGATGAGAGTAGAGAAAATTGAGGAAGAGGAATGTGAGAGGTGACACGTGCGAAGATAGGGCGATGGCACGTGAGAGGTTTAAATGGGAAAATGCATTGGATCCCGGGTGGCGGATGTCAGGCGGCAGTGGTCGAATTGTCGGTGTGTGAATGTCTTTGGCTTGGTCTGGAGTAGAAGCGAGGTACTAAAATCTGAAAAGAAATAAAATAACTAAAACGTTTATTAATTTAATAAATTATTAATTATTATATAAATAATTTTAAATTTAAAATTATAAATAATAAAATAAAAATATATAAATAAAGTAAATTTAGTAAATAAAATATTTTATAAAAATATATTATTAATTATATTAATTAAGAGTATAATGGAAAATAATACTTGTAATGAAGGTTATCAATGGAAAGTAAAACTTTTATGACAAAAGCAGTTTTCTACTATAACTTTCTTTTTATTTATTGATTTATATAATGGCATCGTAATTTTTTTCAATCTCCGGTTATTCACCGCAGATCCAAACATGTGATTGTATTTAAAAACTGCGGTAAATAAATATGTATTTCTATCGCATCGTAGATTCAAACGCAGCCTTTGTGTTGGGAAAAAGTCACTGCCACGTCATATTAACTTGTGCCATATTTTCAAGTTTATCATCATAATTTAGATGAGAAAATAACTCTTAAATATAATGTACTGGTCATTATTACCATTGCCTGAAAATTAAATTGATGAAATAAAAAATTTAAAATATAAAAAATTAAATTAGTATTAGATTATTATAAAATTAATTAAATAGTAAATAAAAATAAAAAATTTAAAATATCAATTAAAAAGATTGTTCTATTGTTAAATAAAATTTAATTTATAAAAATTTATTAATTTATAAAAATTAACTGATTAATAAATAAAATGACCAATTAAGTTACTAAAATAAACTAAATCAAAAAATGATCCGATTGAATTGGATGAATTTTTTAAACATTAAAATTTGATAAAATAAGAAACACATCAATATTGTTCACACCGAATATTTGAATTTAAATTAGACAAAACTTTATGTCATATCATACAAGATCTATTTACGACGACAATTAAGAGGGCCATGGCTTATTGACTGTATTGAATGGAGATAAAGGGCGTCTTTAATTCTCCCTTCCCCTTATCTCTCTGTCATGCATTAAAATACGATAAGCAAACAAAAAAGAGAATCATGCGTATTTATTAATTTAACTTAATAATCTTAAAAGTAGTCAGACGAAGGCAAAGCAATTCCATTTCCATGACCTCTCTCAAAACTTTCCTTTTAACTTTATTTATTCTGAACCTTGCGTAATTTTTCATTTACAGTTTAAAGCAATAGATACTTAACTTGGTTTGATTTAATAATAAGCTTCTAAATATTCCGAGACTTATAGTTATGCTCCGCCAAGATACCTACCTTAAGTTAAGGGTGTTTTAGCCAAAAACCATAATAAAGAACTCCAATCAAACTATTTTTTAATTGTCATTTAGGGTTATCGAATTAGTAAAGGGACATGACCTCCTTTACAATTCAAAGTATGATCTTATCGACAATGCAATGAATTGATTCTCTTACTCCAATGTTCAAATTTCAACAGGATCGTATTGGATGGTTGGCCGATGATCAAATGTGTTTTGGCTTGATTTGTTAGAAACCTACATCCTTTGTAATCTTTTAGATATCTTATTATTAGGAATTTCAGTGTCCATTTTTTCAAAGTTCCCACACCTAACATTCAAAGGATTTTTATCTTAACAGATTTAGAATACTCCATCTCTCTCTTACATCAAAATTTTAAGAGAAAACATATTTTGAAATGTCCTGATTTCTAAATAGTTTTTGAAAATTTCAATAATGAGTAAATTACATGATGTTTATGACTTCCTATCTAAATGATTATATGTTTTCTCTTAGTCAAATTCGCATTGGCATGTCAATTTGAATTTCATAAGACAAATAAGGAAAAAGAAAACATTGATAATATGAATTTTAGTGAAGGACAAATTTTAACAGATTGAATTTAAATCCTAAAATAACATACCTCTTAATAAACTTATACTTTGGTAAGTTGTGTATCACGTCATTATTGATAAGTCACAATTTTATTATTATATGGGTCTCACGATACTTTTAAGTAAAAAGCATATTTTAACTTTAACATTTTCATCAAAATATATGTCAAATCTAATGTTTTGGACCGATCATATTAGACATTAACACTTCAAAAATGTTTAATTTAAACTTTAGGGTTGATTATTAAAAAAACTTTAATCAATTTTGTAATACTTGTCTAAATTTTTTTTATCTATATGTAATTCACAATGTTGCGAATACTGTACCGGACTGAGTTTTAGTACGGTACTATACCAGTACCGGTCAATACTGAGTACCGTTTTAAGTAATTTTTTAAATTTATGAAATAGTCTCTGAATTTTTTTAAAAATTGCAAAATAGTTCATCGTCATATTTTACAGTTGTACCGAATAATTTATAAGTTTACATCAACCTTGTTTCTAAAAATCATAATAATAAATAATAACCACAATTAATATGAAATAACAATAATTTTCAAATATTTCACGTATAAATAATAACTATAATTAAAA
The DNA here is from genome assembly GCA_027478495.1 of Erythroxylum alaternifolium. Classification (NCBI taxonomy): domain Eukaryota; kingdom Viridiplantae; phylum Streptophyta; class Magnoliopsida; order Malpighiales; family Erythroxylaceae; genus Erythroxylum; species Erythroxylum alaternifolium. The sequence continues at coordinate 56,219,614 of JANIIA010000192.1, forward strand.
TGAAAAAAGACAATTATCATTATACAAATATAAAATTAAGAACAATACAAAGGATTTGAAATATTACAATTTTAATTTTCATTATATAATAAATAATAATTACATCAAAACATCCAATAAAAAGAATAATGAATATCCTCAACTCTCAAACTATTACAATTTACAACAAGAGTTCGTGATGAGGAACCAACCAAGTAGAAGTGAAATCTGTAACAAAAACATTTACAATTATATCACATATATAAAATTTTACATATAAATCAAATATAAGTAAAATTAAAAGAAAAAAAAAACAAAAACCTGGAACTTCATTCAATCGTTTACGAGAGGATACTCACTATAACTACACTAACCTCAGTTATCATTTGGTACAAAATCCTCATCATTGAAATAAACTTCATCATCATCACCATTCAAATTCATTGCACCAAATGACCTGTCAATGTTTTTCCAACCAAGATTATCTTCCAAGTAATTCACGTCTATCAAATCTGGTTCTTCAGAAACTCAATCCGCCAAAAGATCGATCTTATCAATAGAAGTTGGATTTGTTGAACTACTTGTGCTATTAATACTCCTACAAAATAATAAAATTTAATTACTAGAAAATACATCAAAATTAATAATGACAATAAAATACCTTTTCTAAAGCTTTAAATTATAACGAACAAATATCAAGTCATTCAATCTCTTGTGCTTCAATCTATTCCTTTTCTTGGAATGAATAAATTCAAATATGCTTCAGTTCTGTTCACAGCCTGTTGCACTCACACATTGACTTAAAATTCGAATTACAAACTTTTGCAATTATAGAATACCATTTCCGAATTGATCATACTAAGAAACTGTAAGTCGTAAGATAACAAAAATAACGTTATAAACAAAATAAAGTAACAATTAATTTTCAACAAATAAGAAAAAAGAAACAGCTAATACCTGGAGAAAGTTTTGCTCTTTGTCGAGTAGCAATCGGTAATCCAAAATCTCCAGAAGACTACTTATAAAGCTTAATTTGTCAGCTTAAGAGATCTTACATCATTTCATGGCTAACAATTGTTGTAATAGTGAATAACATTCCTTTACTAACTTTAACTTTCTTTATAAAATCCGGTCTGAAATATACACTAGGATTCAAAAACACCATAGCTGCAAACAATAGAGAAGAAAGTTATCTTTCCCATCTCTCATTGATGATTGCATCATACGGTGCATACAAAGAAGGCCTATATTTTAGATTGACCTTGATTGCTTCCTTCGCTCTTTCCATGGAATCCAAAAAATAACCCGTTGTTGGCTTTTCTTCACTATCAACCAATTGAAACACCCTCACCAAAGACTCACAAATTCGGATAACAAATTGACATTGAGACCAAAATTTTCTATCTTCTAGTGTAATGCTGGAAACCTCCAATTTAGCATTAGACCTAGCATGCTGAGATGCAACCCATTTATCACTTATAAACATTTGTCTTAACTCTTTCTTCATCGAAACAAAGGCTGAAGTGATAAGAAATTTGTTGCAAATCTTGTCACACTAAGACAACACAAATTCCTACTATTGGTAAATTCCTTTCTCATTAAATTCAAAACCTATGCACAATTATAAATGAACTTGGTCACCTTTTTAGCTTTCTGCATAGTCTTATCAATAATAAGAAAATAACTATGATCTGTTATATTCTCCAGTATTAGGTCAATGCAATGTGCAGCATAAGGAGTCCAAAAAAAATAATTATACGTATTCTGTAACCTTCTTCCTACCACTTTATAAGTGGAATCTTTGTCAGTAATGAATTGAACAATTTTTCTGGCCCCATTTTATTCACAACTTCATCAAATATCTCAAATAAAATATCAGTATTTTTAATAAGGTTAGATGCATCAATAAATTTCAAAAACATTGCACCATTTTCAAAATAAACCAAAAATTAATAATAGGCTCTTGTCTCTTATTTGTCCAACCATCACACATAATTGAATACCCAAAAGTAGCCCAATTCACTATTCTTTCAATGAAATAACTTTAATTTCAGTAACTGAATGATTCAAAAGTTTATCTCTTAAGCCATCAATCGAAGGAGCTTTATATTCCGAACTATAATAGGTTATTATATCCACAATACGTTGATAATAATAAAACTGAGAAGCATTAAATGATAAACTTGTATCATACCACCATGTACCTATTGTCATATCGACATTATGAGTCGCATCTCTTGATTGCATTATATTACGAATTGAAGGTTAGGCTCTAGGAGTTATTCATGGTTCAAACAAACTACTCACCTGCCTTCTTCTTTTCCTCACATCAGGTGCAAGTGTAACATTCACTTCTTTTTAGGCCTAGAATGGAACATTACCACTACCACTACCACCTTCAACATTTCCACAATCACCACGAAAACCAGCAAATGAACTTTCACTACCAATTTTAAAATTTAACCTTTCCCTTCTATCTTTCTCATATTGATATTCTTCAAACAAATGTTTTTATTTGTTATTTCACATAATGACTTACTTTTTTACAAAGTTCTACGTCTCCTTTAACCCCAGCTAAATGCTTCTTCAATCGGGTGATTCCTTCACCTTTTAAATGTTCGTTACAAAATAAGCAAATTGTATGGCTCTTCATACCCGGGACCAATATGGCATGAGCCCAAGCTAGATCGTTGTATCTTCCTGAAGCAGTTAAATCAAGAGTACTTGAACTTCCTTCTATTGATATGTAACAATAAATGAAGACATATATCAAAATCATTCATAATTCAATTTCATCCAACATAATCCAATTTTATCTATCACAATTCATCAATAAGTCAGAAATCAACAATTTAAGTTTTCAACAAACACAATTACACAATACGCGGGTCCATCATATGTAATATAACTTATTTTGTATGATTACCTCCCTAGATGAACATTTATAAATATATATATTACTAGCTAAGGTAGGACTTGGTTTCTTGATAATGAGAGCATATGTTTGTGCAATTTAATTGGACAAATATTTGTGGGCATAGAAGATAAATTTATGTGTACGAAAGTGAAATTTGTAGCTAATAAATAAACCACACACTTGCTAGCAGGACTTTACATTTGTAGCTTGTAAAAGGAAATTAGTTTTGTCACATATGATTGAAGTAACAAGATATATTAACTTATTATTAAACTGCATGCATGGTAGGTTGAATGTTAAGCTTCACCATATTGGACTACATTTGAACTTATTTTTCAGAAGTAAGTTTCATGCATAACTTAAAATAATTGAACTAGTATTCTATGACATATAATTCAATGAAGAAATGCATATCAATGTAACACCCCACTCTCGCTGGACCCGAACCCGATACCGATGGTGATATCCGAATCCGTGGCCCTCGAGAGTGGCGTGTCACATCACTTAACATTTAAAAACTCGATATAAATTTTTTTTTTGAAAACTCTTATCACTTATCATTCA
>JANIIA010000192.1:56232151-56244002 GCA_027478495.1 Erythroxylum alaternifolium
TTCTTATTGACTCACTTCAGATTTTTCCAAGTCACACTTTTAGGCCTACTGTTCACATTCAATTAGAAAGTGAAACTGATGTAATTTGGTCATACTCTCTTCTATAAAAGTGTTCCTCCATGTCTTGTCTTTCCATTAACACCAAAATCACTCAATTTGGTTCAATAATTTGGAAGATATACCTCCAACATTATCAGGTTGTTCACACTCAAAAATAGTGTACTATGTACAATTTCCATCCCGAAATTCAATATCTTAGAGAAAGAATCAAAATTCAACTTCTTGAGAAAATTTGTAGCCTATATCTTTAGTTTACTACAAATTAAAATTAATCTTATTTGGAATCCTATAGATCAAGATATCATTAAAATACTGGAACATGTTCAGTAAAATATCCAGTTCATGCTCTTCCAACCGATACCCTTACTTTGATTCGATCAATCTCTTTCGAGTCAAAACCAAAAGCTATGAATTTTTATGAAGAGATATAGGAATGTATTATGAATCCAAAAGCTATAAATTTTGATTCGATCAATCACGTGCCCACGATGTCTCGATCGCGACTTGTGCAAAAAATGGATAGAGTCATGATCGCAGTAAAAAGGGAATAACTTCCACTACAAATATCGGATTAAGGTCATTCTTAGACCGTTTCAAAGAAGACCTCTACATCTACAATTTCTATGAAGACCAAGAAAACAATTTTTGCCTCTACAAGGGTCAAAATTTCAGAATGAAGTAGCTGTCCCAAATGTCCCTCCTATGCAGCATTACAAAATTATAAAGCTCATATCTCCTAACTCAAATGTCCAAAAATTACATAGTTTATCCCGTTAAAAGAAAAAAGATTATTTAAAAATTTTGTAACATCCCTTGTTATCCTGAAACTTATTTTCATAAAAAAGTTAACGTGTCATTTTATACAGGAAAAAAGTGTTTTGTATCTCATTCATTTTTCTAAAAAAGCCTAATATTATATTTATCGGCCTTAAAATTCAAATTTTTAAATATAATCTTGAATCTTCTAAAATTTTCATTTTTGTCAAAACTATAATAAGGATTCCATATTCATTTTATTTTTACTAAATTAATACTACTAAGTCAAATGTCTTGCTTTTGACAAAAAAATTAATTCAAATCTATTCAAAAATTAATGTCGCTTTAAATTATTATCTCTTTTTTGGTACTAATCATTATTCGCTTACTTAAGTTTAATAATAAAATGGTGCTTGGTCCACTAAAAAAATCAATTCATAAGTCTACCCATGCAACAAGTATCACGATAATATTATCAAAATTATGTTCTTTTCAAAACAAAATAGCATTATGGTTTCATTATTATCCAAATGAAAAAAGATATAAAAAGGAATTATCAATTATAGTTGGAGACTGAAGTTAAGCTAACGGGTAAAGAGTTTTCTTTGTTAACCTGCATAAAACCACACAAGTAAAGATTTATATCCTCAATTGTAAAAAAATAAAGCAATCAAATGAAAATGGTAAATCCAGAAGTATAGATTAAAGAAAACAAACCCAAAGTAGTTAACAATTAAATATACTTTCATCATCGAATATTTGTTTAGAGAAAATTTTAATTGGAAGGCTAGTGAATTTAATAGTGTTCTTAATAGTTGATTGGTCATCTTCACTAGAAAATAAAGTAAACTTAGGAATTTTATAACAACAAGTGATAGGTCCTAATCAAAGCAATTAAGACTTTTGCAATAAAATAGGATTCTATTAAGGGTGAGAATGAACTATAGTATTCTAGTTAGAATAAGCCCCCTCTTATTATCACTCTACAAGATTTTAAGTAAAAGGGGAAAATAATAACTTCTCATAATCCGTAGATCCTATCCCTAAGGATTAGGACTCTACATCTAGTTACAATCAAGTATGAGAAACTATTGAAGTAAAATAACAACTCTATGACCTATTCTCAAGCAAGCTAGGGATGTGACCCAACCAACTTAGACCAAGTCTTTGCTGCCAATAATCCTCTAAGATTCATGACACTTGCATAGCCCGTGCATTTTGATAGCCATGTACAGGACACTTAATCAAAATATTTTGGATTTCTAATGGGCACTCTTTGAGATCTTCTTGACTTATCAATACCTCCCTTTTGTACTGGAACCTTGTCCTCAAAGTTCATGCTCATGAATTTAACTCTCATTGCTTGAGTGTTTTCCTACATTGCATCATCCATTAGAAGTCTCTTCCATTTGATTAGGTTTTCTTTAATCAACTTCGTCCCTTATTTGATCCAACATGTGTCCAATATAGCTTTTGATTGTATCATAAGTTCACCATTCTGAATTATAGGTGGCAATTCAGTACTAGGTGTAAGGTTGTCTCCTATCTTCTTTCTAAGGAGTGACATATAAAAGATCGAGTGAATGAGAGAATTAGCTGGCAATGTAAGCTTGTAAGTCATTGTTCAAATTCTTTCTCTAATTTAATAGGGATCGTAAAATTGGCTTGTAAGCTTTTGATAAGCTCGTTTAAACAATGACTGTTGGCGATAGAGATGGAGCTTCAGAAAAACCGGTTCTTCCATTTGGTATTCAATGTCCTGTCGTTTAGAATCAATTTGTTGCTTCATTGTATTACTTTCCACATACAAATTGGCTTTAAGCTATCATAGTAACGCATCTCGAGAAGCAAGGATTTGGTTCATATATAGGACAATGACCTTCATTATAATGATGAATTGTTCATGGCAGTCTTCCATATAAAGCTTGAAAGGGATTCATTCTTGTGGATGCATGACAGGCAGTATTATATCAAAATTCTGCCTATGGAAGGAAAGAATGTCACTTTTGCAGTTGTTGAGATGCAAAACACCAGATATATTGTTCAATACAGTGGTTCACCACCTTCGATTGCTCATCCGTTTGAGGATGATATGCAAAGCTCATCTTAAATTATATGATAGAAATCTTAAAGAATGCTCACCAAAAATGATTTATGAGCATTGGGTCACTATTGTTTATGATGGATTGAGGCATTCGATGAAGCTTTACCACTTATTCAACAAAATTTTCACCTACAATTTTTTCTATATACGGAAGAGATAAGACCAAGAAATGTGTTGTTTTGCTCAAATGATCGACAAAAAAAAGAATGGTATTCTTGCCATTTGAAGGTGGAAGGCCTTTTATGAAATCCATGGTGATATCATCCCAAACTTGACATGGAATTGGCAATGATTGGAGAAGGTCGGCTGACAAAGTGTCAGCTTTATTTCTTTGGAAGACATCACAAGAAGCAACATAATCTTTCACCACTTGATACATTAATGGCTAATAAATTTGATGAGCTAGTCTTTTATATGTTTTGAGGACCACATAGTTCCATTTAATTGGTGAATCATAGAACTCCCGTAAAAGTTGTTGGATGATGAAAGAATTTGGAGGTACCACCATATGATTCTTGTAAAAAACCAATCCATTATGCCATGCGTAAGATACACTTGGTTGTTTTTTTGTGAGCTTGCTTATGTGTTTGTATGTACGGATGGTTATGAGCTTTAGCTTTGATTGTGTTCTATAATAGAGTTTGAGACATAAACAAGGCATTAAGACTAGGACTACCTAACACTCGTGATAGTGCATCTGTTGCAGTATTCTTATAGTCCAGTTTGTATATGATCTCATAATCATAGCCAAGCAATTTAGTCACCTATCTTTGCTACTCCGGTGTGCTGATACACTGCTCCAAAAAGTACTTGAGGCTGTGTTGATCACTTTGGATATAGAACTTATGGCCTAGCAAGTAGGGTCTCCATGTTTGGATGGTTTGAATGATTACTAGCATTTCTTTGGCATATGTGGACCAAGACCGCTTGGTGGAACCCAAAGCTCCACATGCAATTGTCCTTTCTAGCTGAGTCAAAACTACTCCTATACCATCCCACGAAGCATCCAATTCAATAATGAAAGGTTCAATGAAATTTGGCATAGATAGTGTAGGAGTGGAGGTTATAGCTTTCTTGAGGCAATTTCTCCTTCTTTCGTCATCCAAACTACCCTTTTTTTAAGAAATTGGTAAGAGTATAAGTTATGATGACATAGTTGCGAACAAATTTTCGAAAGTAACTTATAAGGCCTAACGTAACTCATAAACATTAGTAGGCCTAGGCCAATTCAGCGTAGTTGTAATTTTTACTTGATCCACTTTAACTCCTTGTGGAGTTACAATATGCCCCAAATATTCCAATTCTTGCTGTCCAAGTGCACATTTGCTAAGTTTAACAAAAAATTGATGATGCATTAATATTTCAAAAGATTTTTGACCATGATCAAGATGCATGTTCTAATTGGGGCTATAGATCAAAATGGCATCAAAGAAAACTAACAGAAATTTGTAAAGATAACGAAATATGGAATTCATAATTTCCTGAAAAATGGATGGGGCATTACAAAGACCAAAAGATAGGACTAAATTTTTGTAATGATCATTGTGGGTACAAAATGATATTTTATGAATATCTGTGGGATGTACACGTACCTAGTGATATCCTACCTGTAAATCAATTTTGGTAAAAATAAGAAGCTCTATGGAGTTCATTAAGCATATCATCAACTGTAGGAATTTGAAATCGATCTTTGATGGTTACAACATTGAGTGCTCTATAGTCAGTTCAAAAACTCCATGAACTATCTTTTTTATTTACTAACAAAACAGGAAAAGGACAAGTAGATTTTATTTTTTATCTTGCAATAAATCGAGAGAGTAAGTGAGATTAATTGTGTAGGATTGTACAACGAGAGTTGTCAGCCTATAGACGTATCATCATGTTAATTGATTAGTTAGAAGAGAGATCTCGACAATTTCAATTGATCACCCATAGGATAGTTTAATAACTAGTTGAATCGGTATAGTCATTGGGTATGTTGAAAAATTGTCTAATTGATTCCCTTTAATTTGATTAAGGATAATTAATTACACCTTGAGAGGGTGTAATTAGTAAATTCAAAAATCTAGGGTGAGACACAATTTGATTAATAAAATAGGAGGGAGACAAAATAGGGAAAAAATAATCTCTAGTCTTTAAATTCTTAAATTTCGATTTTTCTGCATTTTGGTATTGTCTATTGCTTTATGTAAGTCTTTTAATTTTATTTTTATTTTTTAGATTATTTGTATTAAACAATTTTGTTTCTTAAACAAAGTTTTGTCTAAATTAAGTAGTGTCTGGGCATCAATCCCTGTTTTAACATGTCATAAGCTTGTTTTTCAATCTTATCTTTTTGAAAATAAGCATACTTGAATGGTCTCACATTGATGGTCTCGGTACCTTCTTTCAAGTTGATGTGATGATCTACTTCTCTTGTGGGAGATAGTTGCTTTGGTTCTTAGAATATGTCTTTAAAATTTTTCAATAGTTATTACATGTCAAGATAGAAATCATGTGATGTATAATCAATTCTAATTTGAAGACAAACAATAATGATTAAGCTTCCATTCTGCATATCCTTAGAGATAACTTTTAGTGATGCAGTATGAATTGATTATGAATCAACTCCTTACAATTTATGAGTTTGGTTGCCCCATTAAAACTCCATTGTTAATTGTTTCCAATTATACACCATTGTCCCCAATTGCGTCAACCAATGGACACCTAACACTAAATCTAACTCAATCAATGGTACAGTACAAAGAGTGAGGACAAAAGGAATACCTTGGATTCTCAAATCTTCCTTGACATTTTATTGGTTCTCCATTAGCTACCTTCACATTAGAAGGTTCGGTGGGAACCATTGGTAATTGCAACATGTTGGCCACTTTCTCACTAATGAAATCATGAGTGGATCCACTATTAATTAAGACAATCATTTCATAATGCCCAATTTTTTTCGTCACCCTCATAGTCCGGTAAGCTGACCATCCTGAAAGTTCATGTAAAGATATCTCATTTTGAGGTTCCTCATCATCAGAATTATTATTTTTGCTTTCCAACAACAAAAGTTGCAGACCACGACACCTATGGTTTGGTGTTAGTTTTTCGTCACAATTAAAGAAAAGTCCCTGCGTCCTCCTCTGCTCCAATTTGTCCCAGATAAGTCGTATCATTGGAGATGCAACTTTGAGTTTTGAAGGAGAAGGAGAGTTAGCCCCTGGACGATTGAATGGTTGAGTGAATTTCTACCACTGACTCACTTGATCATCTCTCATTCATGCAAGACTAATGGCTTCCTTCAGTTTTATCGATTTGAACATTCGAATATCATTTGCTATCTTTGCCTTAAGACCACCCATCAATGTTCCCACCAAAGCTTTTTGAGTTTATCCTTGCACTCGATTCCCCAACCTTTCAAACTCCTTCTGGTAATCGTGTATGGAGCTAGTCTATTTTACCTTCGACAAGGCTTCATTAAAATCTTCACAATCAGTTGGACCAAAATGAGCCATAGCTCTTCAACAAAGATTTCCCATGTCACCTCCTTCCCTTCTTCCTTGTAAGCCCAACGTAACCATTGCCACCATTGGTTTGCTTCACTCTCAAAATGAAAAGAAGCTAATGACACCTTCTCTATTTTTAAGGTGCATTGATATTCAAAGAACTAGTATACTAGGTTAAACCATTAGGATGGAACATTACCATAATTTTTAGGAAACTCGAGTTTAGCCCCATCCTTTAGTAATTTCCTGAGATTCCTCTCTTATGTTACGAGAATGTCCAGTGAGAAATTTTCCATTGCGATCATTGGAGGATGGCTCTTACTTTGAAAGCAATGCTTCAGCCATCTTGCCAATCGAATTTTTTAACTGATGTAACTTATCAGTCACATCGAGTTCCAATTTGTTGAAGTTATCCTGGAGCCCTCCAAGGCCCACTTTTAGGTTTTTAATTCTCTCCTTATTGGCTACCATTATTGCTCTGATACTAATAATAGGTCCCGATCAAAGCAAATAAGACTTTTGCAATGAAATAGGAGTCTACTAGGGTGTGAAAGAACCACATTATTTTAGTTGGAAAAAGGCCCCCTCTATTTTCACTCTGCAAGAGTTTAAATACAAACGAAAAATAAAAACTTCTCCTAATCTATAGATCATATCTCCTAACCAGTAGATCCTATCCTTAAGGATTAAGACTCTACAACTAGTTGCAATCAAGTAACTGAAATTATTGAAATAAAATAACAAATCTATGACATATTCTTAAGCAAGCTAATGACGTGACCATCCAACTTAAACCAAGTCTTTACGGCCAATAATCTTTCAAGCTTCATGACACTTATATGGCCCATGCATTACGATAGCCACGTACAGGAAACTTAATCAAAATATTTTGGATTTCTAATGGGAACTCTTTGATATCTTCTTGGCTTATGAACAAGGATAAGGATTTTTACAGTCAATGCTCTCTAGATAAGGCCTATGGAATTTTGTGTGGCTAATATGTCCCAAACCAAGTCCATTCAGTTCTTGAACAACTTCTTTAACAACTTTTTATCAACTTGAAAATTTCCTCTGTGGATGAGCAATAATAGGAACATGATTATGATTTATAGCCAAAAGGTTACCCCGTAAACCATACTTTGGCCTATTAGCTTCAACTTTAAAACCAAATCTTAGTCTTTCAGGAGCTTGAAGCTTGACAACCTGTCGACCATTTATAGAATTAGTATAAAGGTGCCATATGAATATCCTCTCTTTTATGAGGAGGAACATATCTTTCTTCCATAGAGGAAGAAACTGAAGGATGTCTACATTCACCAACTTTCATTGCATTTGGTGTAAATTGCCCCTTGAACCCTTTAGAAATATGTCTTGTTAGAGGAGGATTATTTTTCATAGTGACCTGCATTAAAGACGCAAAAATTTTTCTATCTTCTTTGTTAACTTCTTAATTGCTTCAACGGTAGAAGCCAAATTAGAATTCAACTCTACAATATCATTTACATAAACAATATCATTTCTTATTGGTAGTCCTGACGATTACAAATTCTTGCCAATCGAAGATTTAACCGAAGTAGATGTTGCCTTCTCTATATTTTCAATCATTTGATATATATAAAGCCTTCATTTCTTACTGAGACTTCTTCCTCCAAGGTTAGAGGTATAACAATTTCTTTTTTATCTTCGTGTGTGGCATCATGGTTGTATTGAGTGTGCCAAACTATTGATTGCCTTTTTATAACCAACTTAAAATTAAAGTCAAGGAAGAATTCTCCTAAAAAAGCATATGACTTTTAACAACGATAAAAATGTACTTTGAAAAATTCAGAGAATAGAATTTTAAGTTACCAAGTTGCTAAATGCTAAAATATGTTAAGATTTAAAACTTAAATATAAAGGATAATTTTATTTAAGTAAATAATGAGTACAAAGTGTCAAAAAAACTAAAACAATGTTAATCTTTTGTTTACGTAGTGTTGGTGATTATGCAAGTGTGTTCCTTTGTGTCATGACGTTGATGTTGTTTATATAACCATCTCAAATTCAACCACCTCCAACAATTTTAATGTAACCATTTAACCTCCCATTATTTTCTAATAATGGCTATGTCCTAATTAATTGTACATTGCTACATTGTTATTTTTAAAGTATATATTAATCATGTTTTAACCATCTTGAACTTAAATTTTAGATTTTCTCTTAAGACCGTAAATAATTTCGTTGATTTATAAAATTCTTCATACAATTAAACATCTTCATCTTTGAATCAAACGAGCTAAATTTCATGTAGGCTATTAATAATTTCATATATAAATATATAAAAAGACAAGTGGAGCTTTAAGTTGGTTGAACTCAAGTGTCATACTCTAGCTTAGACCAAGTTTGAAACTTAAAAAAATTTAAATCTAACAAGTCAAGCTCAAACAAATGTTCATGACTCGCGTGCATATGGTATTTCTCGATTCCTCCACAAGTGACAAAATCTTGCGCTTAACGCGTGGGTGAACAGTATGAGAAATGACTCTTCAACTACTACTAGTTCTTTAGTCAGATAAAGTCATAAAATGGACCCACTTTTATGGATATCTTATAAGGTCCCAACTATCTTGGCTGTAGACCTGCCTCAGGAAGAAGCGATCGAGCATGTGAAAGATGGGATTGAATTTCTACTCTCTCTCTTACCTTTTGTCCCGGAAGCAAGCAACTTTTTTATTAGAATTAAAAGCGTTAATAATCAACTACAACATAACTTGAAGTAAAACTTTGCCCAATTTTGAAAAAGGGCCTTATAATGACTTTAGCATGCCATTGGACAGCTAAGATTTGGGGTTACATTGTAAGGATGTTGTCTACCTTCTTACACAGAATTTAAATTAAAAAGTGCAAAAGATAGCATTAAAAACAATAAAACACGGGTAGTTGCACTTCGGAAACAAAAACCTAAGTCAACAGTGGCTAGGGTGTATAACATACTTTGGTCACATCAAGTCTTTTGTTTTAGTTACTCTATTCGAACTCTGTTTTATTAAATTTCATCCACATATTTATGTAAGATTCACGTAAATGTGTATATGAGATTTAATGGAACATGATAGGAATATTATAACCGGAACAAAAGATCTCATCCTTATTTCCAATTTTGTTTTTTTCCTTTTAACCTTAATCCACTTCAATCAGATTGGGTGTTAACGTATTGGATGAAACACTGTATATATTAGTTGGTTTTGTTAAAAAAAACGGTTATGTATGTCAGTTATGTTGGCAGTTCACTATAGTTATGTTTGATTTATTGTTGGATATGTTATACATAAAAGTATGCTGATAGTGATTTTTGTGAATAGAAAAAGTTTGCACCTTTCTGCAGTGTCGAAAAATAAACAACAATGGTATCAGAGCATTATAGATCTTAAAGGGATCTGTGAAAGTATTATCAGCGGCTTTTCTACATTGAACAAAAAAGAAAAATGCAGGCAAGTGGTAGTAATTTTTCACCAATCACACCACCTGTGTTTGATGGTGAGAATTATCAAGCGTGGGCTGTAAAAATGACAGCCTATATGGAAGCTTGTGATATGTAGGAAGCAGTAGAGTCAGATTATGCAATGGATCCTCTTCCTGAAAATCCAACCTTGAATCAATTGAAGTTTCAAAAAGAGAAGATCACGAGAAAGGTGAAGGCAAAGTCATGTCTTTATGCAGTGGTCTCTCCTATAATTTTCACCAGAATCATGAGGCTTGGTTCTGCCTTTGAAATCTGGAATTTTTTAAAGGAAGAATATGAGGGAGATGAGAGAGTCCGAGGTATGAAAGTGTTAAATTTGATGAGGGAATTTGAAAGGCAGCAGATGAAAGATAACGAGTTTGTGAAGGGGTATTCAGAAAGACTCATTGATTTGGCAAACAAAATTTGAATTCTTGGGTCAGAGATGAAGGATGAGAGACTGGTACAAAAGTTGCTATTTTCACTACCAGAAAAATTTGAAGCCACAATTGCATCTCTTGAGAATGCAAAGGATCTTACAGAGACTAAGTTGGTAGAATTGTTGAGTGCACTACAAGCACAGGAGCAAAGAAGGCTGATGAGAAGAGATGAGCTTGTTGAAAGTGCTCTTCAAGCCAAATCAAAAGTGTACACAAAAGGACAAAAAAGAAGCAATTTAATTAAGGCAAACAACAAAAATCAAAGGGCGAATCATCGGGAGGAAAAGAAGGAAATTATGATGCATCAAATTATAACAGGAAGGGAAAACAAGGTTCTTAGGAACCATGTCAAATAATCATCCTCATTACAAGTGTTGGAGGAAACCTGATATGAAGTGTAGTTTTTGTCACAAAATGGGACATGCAGAGATCATCTGCAGAGAGAAGAAGTCACAACAACAACAAGAAAATACATCACAAGCAGCACAGACAGAGTTAGAAAAATTATTTGCTATTTTCTGTTTTAACTCAGAAGTTGATAGTGGTAGTTGGCTAGTCGACAGTGGTTGCACACATCATATGACTAGTGATTTGAGTTTGTTTTGTGACTTGGATGAAAGTTTCTTAGCTAGAGTGAAAATTGGAAATGGAGAATATATTTCTGTGAAAGGGAGAGTTAATGTGATCATTAAGGGTCCTAATGTATCTAAGTTGATTTCAGATGTGTTGTATGTGCCTGAGGTAGACCAAAATTTACTTAGTATTGGTCAGTTGGTGCAAAGAGGATATAAGATGATTTTTGAAAATGAAGACTGTTTGATTGTTGATACTACTGGTGAAGTGCTATTTAATATACCTATGAAATTCAAGTGTTTCACATTTGATCCAAAAGAAGGAAGTGAGAGGGCTTTAAAAGTGCAGTATGATGAATTTGGAGTTTGGCATAGGAAGTTGGGGCACTGTCACAGTAGAGGGCTTGAATACATGCAAAAAATTTGAGTTAGTTTTTGGACTGCCGTTGATGCAGCAGCAAAACTCAAATTGCAAAACTTGTTTTTTAGGTAAGCAAACTAGACTCCCATTTGCAAGTTCTTCATGGAGAACATCTGAACAACTTCAACTTGTGTACACTGATTTCTATGGTCCCATATCAGAACATTCATTGAATGGGAGCAAATATTTTATTTTATTTATTGACGATTACAGCAAAGTCTGAAGTTACAGGAGTGTTTTCAAATTTTAAAAGGATGGTTGAGACTGAATGTGGAAGAAAATTGAGAGCAATAAGATCAGATAATGGAACAGAGTATACCTCTGGAAGTTTCAAATCTATATGTGAAGAATCAGGTGTCCAACATCAATTTACTGTTCCATATTGCTGGAACCCGCCCCAGGCGGGTCCACGGGCCCAACATCCTACGTGACATCTGGATCCGTGGCCCACGGGGGAGGGATTCCCCACCAGTGATACTTAAAACGAATAAATTCATTTAATTTACCTCCGTACAAAAATTGAGATAAA
>JANIIA010000192.1:56244102-56262058 GCA_027478495.1 Erythroxylum alaternifolium
ATAATTTATACCTAATCGCAACAAAATAATAAAATTAATCCCCAACATATAGTAAAAAGAAAATCGGGGTCCAACACATATTCTCCTGAACAGAATAAAGTGAGTGAAAGGAAGAACATAACTGTAATGGAGATGGCTAGATGTCTGTTGCAGAAAAATATATGCTAAAAAAATTTTGGACAGAGACAATGAATACAGCAGTGTTCTTATCAAACAGATTATCTACCAAAATCGTGGATAAGAAAACTCCATATGAAGCATGGTACGGTTTTAAACCATCAGAGAAGGGATTGAGAGTTTTTGGTTGTGTGTGTTATGCACATGTACCATAAGTGAAGGGAGATAAGTTCGATCAAAAGGCTGAACCTGGTGTGTTTATTGGTTACAGTCTGCACTCTAAGGGATACAAGGTGTATCAACCACATTCTACTAAAGTGATAATTAGTAGAGATGTGAAATTTTTGGAAGATGAAGCATTGAATTGGACATCTGATGACAAAGGTGAACAGGTGAAGAATGTACCAGTTCAAATACAGGAGGAGAAAAAAAAGTTTACTAATATTATTTATGATATCCCAGTGAGAGGTATGCGATCACTTACTGACATATATCAAAGGTGTCATGTTGTTGTGTTTGAGCCTACAAATTATCAAGAAGCAAAAAGCGATGAGAGGTGGAAAAAAGCTGATTGAGGAGCTGAATATGATCAAGAAAAATGGAACTTGGGAGTTAGTTGATAAACCGGATGATAGAAAAATTATTGGTGTGAGGTTGATATTCAAAGTTAAATTAAATGCAGATGGATCGATCAACACGTATAAAGCTCGATTGGTGGTGAAGGGTTATGCTCAGGTGTGGGGAGTAGATTATTCTGATACCTTTGCACCTGTAGCAAGGTTGGACACCATTCGATTACTGCTTGCAATCGCAGCTGAGCAAGGCTGGATTGTTTTTCAATTAGACGTGAAATCTGCATTCTTGAATGGGGTGCTTGAAGAGGAAATATACGTTGAGCAGCCTAAAGGATTTAGTGTTGTAGGGAATGAAGATAAACTTTATCGGTTAAAAAAAGCGTTGTATGGCTTGAAGCAAGCTCTCAGGGCATGGTACAGCAAAATGGATAGTTATTTACAAGATTTGGATTATAAGAGAAGTTTGAGTGAGTATAGTTTCTATACCAAGAAAGTTGCAGGAAGTATTGTGGTTATTTATCTATATATGGATGATATTTTGATGACAGGGAATGATCGTAAGCAAATCAATAAATTAAAGCATAATTTGATGCAGATATTTGAGATGACAGATTTAGGTGTGATGGTTTATTTTCTTGGAATGGAGATCAATCAAAGTCCAGGTGAGATTTTCATATGTCAAAAGAAATATTTAAAGGAGATTCTAAGGAGGTTTCGAATGGAAGAATGCAAGAGTGTGGGAACTCCTATGAATCAAAAAGAGAAGCTGCAAAAAGAAGATGGAGCAGAACCTGCAGACAATGCAACTTATAGAAGTTTGGTGGATTGTTTGATGTATTTGACAGCCACTAGACCAGATATTCAATATACTGTTAGTGTGTTGTTAAGATTTTTGCATTGTGCAAGTGAATTACATATGAAAGCTGCTAAAAGAGTACTAAGGTATTTGAAGGGGACTTCTTCTTATAGGATTAAATTCACCGAAAATGAGAGGTTCAAGTTGTATGGTTATTCAGACAGTGACTGGGCTGGTTCTGTAGAAGATATGAAGAGCACAACCGGTTATTGTTTTGCTATGGGATCAGTGTGTTTTTCTTGGTGTTCGAAAAAACAAGACATTGTGGCTTTGTCTACTGCTGAAGCAGAGTTCATTGCAGCAACGACAACTGCAAATCA
The DNA here is from genome assembly GCA_027478495.1 of Erythroxylum alaternifolium. NCBI lineage: Eukaryota > Viridiplantae > Streptophyta > Magnoliopsida > Malpighiales > Erythroxylaceae > Erythroxylum > Erythroxylum alaternifolium. The sequence continues at coordinate 56,245,971 of JANIIA010000192.1, forward strand.
AGCAATTTGGTTGAGAAAGTTGCTAACAGATCTTGCTTTTAATGTTGGAGAAACTGAATTGAATGTGGATAATCAAGCTGCTCTTGCAACATCTCAAAATCCTGTGTTTCATGGTAAGACTAAGCATTTTAAGGTAAAGTTTTATTATCTGCGAGAAGTGCAGAAATCTGGGGAGATAAAGTTGGTGTATTGCAGCATAGAGAATCAATTCGCTAATATTTTCACCAAACCATTTCAAGTTGACCGGTTTAAGTGGTTGAGGAAGCAGATAGGAGTATGTAGCCGCATTTGATCCAAGGAGGAGTGTTAACGTATTGAATGAAACGCTACATATGTCAATTGGTTTTGTTAAAAAAAAAACAGTTATATATGAAAATTATGTTGGCAATTCACTACAGTTATGTTTGATTTACTGTTGGATATGTTATACGTAAAAGTATGCTATTAGTGATTTTTGTGAATAGAAAAAGTTTGCACCTTTCTGCCGTGTCGAAAAATAAACAACATTGGGTTTATGTCCTGTGCTTTTCTCCTTACAAATCTTCTCTCTCTATTCCCGACATCTAATTGCTTCCCGCTTCCAAATCGAGCTGTAATACCTGTTTGTTCTTGTAATTAGGCAACACCCATACCTAAACAGAGGGATAGCAGGAGAGCGCTCCAGAACTTTCGGATCAAAACGAGATATGTTGCAGATACACAGGTTAAAGATATCTATTCATCGATGGATTGTTTATGTTTGGCAATGATGCATCGGGTCCTATTCCTATTTCTTAAAGTTTGCAATTAGGAGCCGTCCGATCTTTAATCACGAAACTGGACGGTCCAAAAGCGTTGGCCTAACTTAAATGATTGATTATAAAAAATACTGGGAGCTGGAAGCAACAAATATGTTTTTTTTGGACTCTTCAAGAAGAAGTCGGAAATTTTAATTTTGTCGGTTTTTTAAGTGAAAGGTCAATTCTGTCATTCCAAAATACGGGGGCTGAACCGCTAAACACAATTACGAAATAATGTTTCAGTCATTTCACGTGGTTCCAGTACTAATCCTTCTTTAATTCACTGGCTTTTGTATTTCTTAACCCACACGGAAACGGATAGGAATTAATCTGGTGTTATTGACGTTAATACCCCTAACTATGTTCTTAACCAACGCGGAAAAAGATGGGATATCTCTTTCTATCGGCTATATTAATACGCCTCAATCTTTCATAAGTGGCAAGGGTAATACAGTAACTGAAATGTTTTTCCCTGCTTCAGTATGATCTACGAAATATAATGAGGCCTCCCAACGTATTACAAGCATAGCACGATTAACAAAGATATCACAGCACGGAGCGACCAGTAAGGGGGAAAAAAATCCAAACCCTAATTGTTATTTTGGTGTCCGTAGAAAGATGGGCTCTGAGCAAAACGATGGGACGAGCGTGCCTCCATCGGAGCCGATACTGTGCGCCAATGGATGTGGGTTTTTCGGGTCAGCTTCAAGCATGAACCTCTGTTCCAGATGCTACAGTGACTTCCGTATCAAAGAGGAGCAGGCTGCCTCGGCGAAAGCAGCCATGGAGATGACACTAAACATCAAGCCTAATCAAGGGGAAAAAGATTTTCAGAAGGTAGAGGTTGTCGATGAATCATCGTCGTCGATATCGTCGGTGTCTGTGACGGAGGCTGTGCCCAGGCTGGCTAATAGGTGTGTAGTTTGTAAAAAGAAGGTTGGTTTAACGGGATTCAAATGCAAGTGCGAAAATACTTTCTGCGGGACTCATCGATACCCGGAAAGTCATGACTGCTCGTTTGATTTCAAGACGTTTGGGCGTGATTGTATTGAAAAGGCAAACCCTGTTATTAAGGCTGACAAAGTTGAGAGGATCTGATCGTCGCAGTGGTGTTCTTGATTGGGTCTCGCCGTTTTTCTATTTGTTTGATTTATAGGTTAGTGTTTGGGGTAGGGTTTATTTGATGCAAACGGAATTTGGTGGGGAGGCGCAGTCAAGATGAAAATTGTAGTAAAGTGGATTGTTGGGTGCAGTTTTTTTTAAAATATATTTCGGTCTCTTATTGACACATATGCAAGAATATAGACAAGCAAATATTCTTACATCTTGTTTTGTTGCTACGTATTGCTTTTACAGTTGTTATGTTGCGATCGGCTGGAGCCTAGCTTTCATTTTCCCCAATTCCATGGCAGTTAGAATGTTGCCTGTGGTGTTTGATTGAGTTCTTTATGTTGTAGCTTCTCTGGACAATGTCAGTAGTAGTTTAAGCTTGATCTTATGTTCTTGGCCCAAATTATAGTTCGTATTTGGTATGGTAATCCTTTGACTTTGTTGAAAGGCTGTATGTTGTGATAATTCTCCATGGCGGAGTTGCATATTGTTTGTTGTTGGTTCTAGTTCAGTTACCTGGGAATTGGGATGATGCATATCCAAACGTTTTTTTGCAGGTCCTGGGATATTCATTAGTCATAACCTATGGATGGTAATTGAAGAGCCATGTTTGTGGGTTGTTGAGCTCCTTTTCTAGCTATGCATATCAAATATGGAATCCGTTACTTGCAAGTCTCTTCAACATTGGAGTTAACGTTTTGTAGTTGTCCATTCTCAGTTTTCTTTGTATCTATTGGGTCTTGTGCGATTTATATTTTTGAATCTTGTCATGAAACCCATGTCAACGACTTGGCGACAAACCGGTAGACTTCAAGCAAAAGCATAAGTCAATATATCATTTCACTTCTTCCTGTTGTTTATAATAACAATGTGTGAAGTAAAAGAGGTGAATTACTGCTGGCGTGCAATCTGATTGTGACGTCCCATGTAAAAAGTGATCCGTTTTAAGTATACGAAGGAAAGATGCAAACAGCCTAACCGTTGTCGTACGTAAAAGCCGCGATCTTTGTTTCCTGCAAGCTCTGTAGGCACCTGTTTCTAGGATGTTACTAGAGATACTATTAACACAGTTGAGTCAGTGGAGACACTTACACCACTGTAACATGTTTATATTATAACGTCAATTTAGCAATGAAAATTTAATGAGCAAGCTTCAAGCCAGACCCTTTGATAAATTGTGCAGACTCTGTCAAGATTATGGATATGAGACCAAGGAGTGACATAATCTGCAGACGGCGGTGAATTATCTATTGAAACAGGAGACATTGGAATAGTATTTGGCCGACAACCTTGGGGCTGGAGGAAGTTGGATGCGTCAAAAGCGGTCCTGATTCAAGGAATACAGAGAAAGGTCTGGAGGGACGTTGCCAAAGTAGTAGTTGTAAACACCGGGATGTTTATGAGTTGGGCAGGGTTCGGGTTCCTCCTAGCTCAGCCTGGCCCGACCCATGAGTTGAGTGGCTGGTGTCTAGATGAGCCGCAAATAAGGTGGCCGGTTTAACACAATTTAATTGTTATATTTTAAAAAATTTAAAAATAACATTATTTTTTATGTTCCAATAAGATCATGGGTCCGGTCAAGCAGGCCTGAACTTGCTTGTAATTCGGTCGGATCAAATAATTTTAACTTATTGCCAGGTTAACTCCAATCAAAATTAAGACGTGGCCTAAAATTTTCTTGGTATACACCATATTTCAAGGAGAGCCAAAAGGCGAGTAAATCATAATTGAAGATATTCGCGCGACAATTGAAGGCCACAATAAACCTTCTGGGAGGATTAGCGAAGTCCAACGCGTTGGAATGGTCATCGTGATGATTTTAGTAAACTAGGAAATGAAGCGAGCCTTAGTTGTTACCGAGAGTTCAGCAGATATTCTATTTCATGATTACATTTACAGTATTTGGAATTTACAAAGACAACCTAGGATGAAAATTGTAGTGAGAGGCGGTACACTCATCTGGTTGTTAATTACTTCTTCCTTTCCTTAATTCTCTTCCCGTCTAGTTTTCGCAGATTGATTTTTACCTTCTTTGGTGTGAGAGTCGGTATCAAAACCTTCTTTATCAAGCCGCCCCTTCTGTACCGCCACTCTCATCTTTTCAATCACCCAAGCTTTCACCATCTATTGGTCTATTCCCCCTTCCATCCAACTCCCGAATCAACTGAAAAATCTCATTGTCCAATATCTTCTAGGCCTCCTGTTCTCTCCTTTTCCACAAATTTCCTACCTTACACATTGGCTCACAATGTATCTTCGTCGTGTTCTCTCAATCATCCTCTTTGCTCAACAACCTTTAATACTACTCAAGACTATTCTAAAATCCAGTTTCGCCCCCACTTTGAATCAACCCTTAGTGTTACCATTCACAATTCATGAACCTTCTCCTTCACCCCATCCCAGATTTTGGAATTTGGTGGTGATTGATGGTGAACTTCTGTTAAAACTCAAGTAAATTTCATGTCAAGGATTTGCTTCGAATTTCTCTTCTTTTGGAAATTCTTCAAGAAGGAGCTGCAAAATGGAAAACAATATTAGTTTTTTTTTTCTTGATAAGAGACCTTCATTTCTTTCAATAAAAATATGGGCAGAAGCAGTTTGGACTAGAATAGGTTGGAACAAGTCCTCATAATAGAGGAAGATTAATTTCTACTTAAGTTTAGAGATGTGGGATGTATGAGAATGGTAATGAAACGGGTCCATGACATTGGAGAGGAAAACCAATATTCATAAGAAAGTGAAGTCCAGGTATGTCTCTTGATAAAACTTTCTTAAGAACTATCCCATTATGAATTTGCTTTCATAATACTTCATTATGGGTATGAGTTACTTGGCAAGTGCAATAGGAAAGCTATTTAGATTGGATAAACAAACATTGAGAATGAAAATTGGATTTGCCAAGGTGTGTGTGGAGATTGATAGAAACACAAAGCTTCCTGACACTAACAGTTCGGAGACTAGGAGAAGATGGAGAGCTTCTCACTATTGAAATCTCAATCACCTATCCATGGAAAGCAGACCAACCACATGTGCAAAATGTTTGCAAACCAAAAAATCCCATCCCAATTTACAATAATCCGCCCCAAACGTCCTAAACACCTGAATAACCTATACAAATTGCTCCAATCAACCTTACAGTTCGTAATGACAAACCAATAGAGCTTCTGGAGACATCCGATAAAATTTCTTAATATCCCTTGCATCTCCCCATCTCTCCAACACCCAAAATCAATTCATCAGCTAATGATAAGAACCAGAAAAATCTCCATCTTCTCATGTATCTACTAACATCTCATAAAAGATAGAAGCTTCTAACCCCACATCTATGGACCCTCTAATTGCTAATATTACCCATTGCAGAAACAAGAATGAAGAGATTTAACATTATTCAAAGTGCAAGGACAAAGTCTAGTAGGAAGCAAAAAGGTAAGGATTTGATAAGCCCTCACAAAACATGATCATTTTTGGAAATATTTTAGGGCTTAAATTACCCCAAAAAATAACAAGCATTGAGGGATTTCAAAAAGACTAAGAACCCTACTTTAATCGGCTTGCTAGAAACAAAACAAGGAAGAAGTCTTGAATAAAGGCTTATGGTTTCTGAGAGATCAGTGGATCACATTTTCAAACCATGCCTATCATACGTTGGGAGGGATAATTCTAGCCTACAATCTACAAAAAGTTCAAGTATTAAACTTCAAACAATATAACCAATCCATTCATATGGAAATGGAAATTTTTGCAAATCCACTTCAGGAGAAAATTCAAATCATTTTGTATATGGGGCAAATTTTGCTTTTCGAAGAAGTAATATTTGGAAAGACATAGAGGGAATAGCCAAAGGAGTTCAAGAACCATGATTGTAATGGGAGATTTTAATTACATATTACATTCTTATAAAACAAAAGGTCTAGGAAATAGAGGGAAGAAAATGGATAAATAACTTAGAGATTGTCTAAGTAAAATATGACTGGTTGACCTTACTTTCAGATGAAACTTATTCACTTGGTCATATAAACAAGAAGGCAATATCATATCAGGAAGAAGCTATACAAGGGTTTGGTAAACTCAGAATAGATAGCATAAACTTTGGATTGGTTTAATAATCTAGGTATATTAGACCTTTCCTTCCTAGAAATCAGAATGGATCATCATGAAAGGAAACTACAAACACCCTTTAGATTTTTTTAACTTTCTCGTTGAAATGGAGGGGTATAAGGATATTATCCAAAAAGGGTTGAATACTTTAATAGAATGATATGAGGCTTATAAATTGGTCTTTAAACTGAAAATCATCGAAAAGGATCTAAAAAAGCAAGGAACAATTTAAAAGTGATCTCCTTAAGGAAGTGGGGAAAATTAGAAATGAAATTAATGTAGCACAAACACTTATATAATGACCTAATAAATCAGGAGTTAAGGAGGAAAGAGAAAGAAAAGCTGCAACCATATCTCTTACCTTGGAAGCTTATAACTCCCTGTTAACACAGAAGGCTATAACCAATTGGTTGAGAGAAGGAGATTTAGTGCCTTCTTTTACACATACATCCAAAACAAGAGAAATTTGAATAATGTTATAGGAATTTTGGACCCTATTGGAAATCGATGCTTTGAATATGAAAGGTTAAAGGATCTTCACTTTAACTCTTTAATTACTTCAGAAACTTCCCCAGAACCAAGTCCACCATTGCAAGCTCTCTCAATTAACTCTCAAAATTTATTTTTTATTTCAAAAGTCCTATAATCAATTAGAACCACATGTCTATAATCTAGTCAGGAATCCTCCTCAAAAAACCAAACAAAACTTATCTCTATCTAATCCCTAAAATACCCAAACTCGCCTCCTTTTAAGATTTCAAACTTATTTATTGTTGTCGTCTCCTATACAAAGTCATTTATAAAATTCTAGCCTTAAGGCTAGGGCCTTTGATGTCTAATCAATATTTTATAGACTAGTTTTATTATAGGTAGGAATATTAGAGCCAACTTACTCCTATCCTAGGAAATTTACAAGGACTACCATTCCAACAAATCCATTAAAAGTTATTCCATAAAGGTAAACTTCATAAAAGCTTTTACTCTTAACTGTACTTTTATGCTATACAATCTCTAGATCTCTGATTTTCCCTCTAAATTCATTAACTGTATTTATCAATGCTTGACAACTTCATCTTTTAGTGTTTTGATCAATGGAAAAGCAACATAAGTGTTTAAAGAGCAAAAGGGGTTAGATAGGGAGATCCATTATCACTATTTTTTTGCGTTGGCTGTAGAGGTTCCTATTAGGATGATCTCTTACCAAATATCACAAAGGGGATCCTTTGGTTACCACTACAAATAGGGAGATTAAAACTATTCAATTTGTCATTTCCAGATGGGCTTTTATTATTAAATAGAGCTAATAAAGGACCAGTATAGCTATTGATAGATTGTTTAGAGGACTTTACTAGAATGGCAGAGTTGGTAGTGAATAAAAATAAGAGTTAGATATACAATTCTCTAAATTCCCTTCCATTAGAGCAAATGCTTGAACAAAATTCAGGGCTTCAATCATTTAAAGAACCTTCTTCTAAATATCTAGGACTACTAATATCAACTTCTAGGCTAACCTATGAAGACTGTAAACCACTATACGATGTTATTCTAATTAGAACTTATAGTTGAATGATAAGGAAATTGTCTTATAATAGTAAGTCTAAATTACTTAAAGAAATTTTGAATGGGATGCATATAACACTATCGGGTAAGATTATCAAAGATATTTGGTAATTTCCTATAACATAGTGAAGGAATTAGAAAAGGGTTTCCTAAGGTCAAATGGAAGGACATATGCCTTACTATAACTCAAGGATGATTAAGAATCAAATCTTTAAAAGCAACAAACAAAGCTCTAATGGAAAAGGGAATTTGGGGATTATATAATGACAATGAAACCTTATAGGTGAAATAGATGTAAGAGGAGTACATTAAAGGTAAAAATTTTTGGTCAATGAAGCTTCCTTTTAACTCATCTCATACCACTAATTTCATCCTATGCCTAAGGAAAGTAGTATGGAGAGAGATGAAACATATAATAAGTAATGGTGAATAAACTAGATTTTGGTTTGATAATAAGGCAAACTGGTAGTAAGGAGAAACATGAAACACATAATAGGTAATGGTGAACAAACTAGCTTCTGGTTTGATAATTAGGCAGACCCGCATACCCTTTTACTCCAATCCTCCTACAACTCTAACCAATATATACTGCCATCAATGTAAAAGTAAGTTCTATGATCAAAGACAATCAGTAGGCTAATCCCTCAAGAGATGTAACTAGCTTACTACTTAGTTTTTCTAATTATCTCCTAAACCAAAATAAAATAGATAAATTCATCTATATAGAGGCCCTATAAGAGGTTGTCAACAACATCTTGTGTATTTTTATTTACCTACAACTTACAAGATTTAAGATGGCACAATTTACTATTTTCCTAAACACTCATTCCTAATGTGGTTGGCTTGCAAAAATAGATTACTCACCTTGGATAGAACGAACTAGATTTTTAGGGGGGTCTATGCATCCTATGTGATTCATACCTAAAATCCAGACATTTATTATTTACATACAATTACTCCTCAAAATTCTAGAGACATATGCTGCAAAAGTTTAATTTGTTGTACAATCTCATAATTATGGAGGAAATAATTGATTGGACACTAAAACTAAAAACCAATAATAACAATGACCTAGTGATGGTTATAGTGAGAATCAATAACATACTGTATAAGGTGTTGAAGGAGCAGAATCGTAGAATATTCAGGAACATTAAACAGGAACTTAGACTTCTTAAGGGGATCATCACCCAAAGGATAAAAGGAAAACATGATTTTGAAAAAACCACACCTAAGTTCTAGTTCACAATTTAGAGCAAACTATAATTTAACCTAGATCGAATAAATGGTGCAGTATTAGATGATTAATCATGCAATGGTGGACAAGATGGATAGCAAAGCGTACAATCCTAGAGATCCATCCTTGGAATAAGAAAATGAAGCTAAAATAAAAAAAAATAGAAGGCTAAATTAGGAGAAGGATTGGAAGGAGAAGGGATAGTGAAATATGATACTTAATAGTAGCTTTCATCTAAGATCAAACTAGATCCCCTAGACTGAAGATTAGGGAACATGCTAATTTATAGTCATTAGCTTGATCTTGTATCTTTGAAAACTCAGCCAGGATCATCTATGAGTAGATTGCTTCTACCCTTTTTGTTCAACATCAGTTTTGTAGCCTGCAAGTAAACTACAAATTGTAAAATGATCAAAATGGTAATATTGATAAATTTATGAAAACTAATTAAGCTTAGTAATGTCCTTTTTTCAAATGAATTGCTAACAAAACTCCCTGAATCTTCTATGAAATCTAGTAGTTTGCCTGATAAGAGGGTGAGTTGTTCTCTTCTTGGTTGTTCCTCGTTCGCCCTCATCTCCTCTTCTTCTTGAACTTCTTGAGCAGAGACTTCTATAGATTCTTCAAACTTGATGTCTGTTTTCAACTGTTCTTTGTCCTCTCATTCCTTTAAAGATTCGAGTACATCAATTTTTCTAAATGATTCACCTTCCTCTTAATTCTTTAATACATCATTCATGTTAAATGTCACTTAGTCATCACTAATTCGAATGATGAGGTTCTCTTTATGGACATCCACCCAAGTTTTTTTTTATGTTCAGGCATGGTATATCAAGATCTAGGGAATAATAGGGAGGGTTGTCATTCTTTTCTTCATCCTCTTTTTTCATCTTTTGGTCTTTTACAAGATAGGGTTCAAGTCGATTTCCTACTGGCTTTTCTTGCTCTTCCCCATTTCTAAGTATTATAGCTTCATATCATTGATTTAATTCCATTTTGCTTAGAGAGTCTTCCTTACTTCTTTTACAAATTCACAGGAAAGCTATCTCACTTTAATCTCCAGTTTGTGAATAGAAGAGGCATGATTTTTTGTTACTTGATCAAATTGCTCTTCAGTCTCTTTTGGGTCTCTTCCATGTCTATTAGCTTATTCATGATTTTGTTCAATTTGGAATCCACGAACTGGACTCATCTTGCTGAAATCCTAATAGGTCTTGATGTCCCATGTGAGTACTTACATTGTTAGACCAATAGAAATCTAGGTGGTTCTGCCATCCCGAAGTGTATGTGTTCATATAAGGATGATGATTTCTTTAACTAAACTAGGGCTCATTGAGATATGTAAGTCCTTTGCTCCCTATAATATATATCCTCCATGATCTTTTTTTTAATCTCTTCTTGATATTTAATTTTCTAGATTCTTCATCTCTGCCTTTTGATGTACAAATCAATGTGTTTTCGACTTTTCGACCAAACTTCTTACACTTTTTGTTTTCTTCTTGTGATTAGGTACCACAATCATAAAAGATAGTAAAACGCCTTAGACTACAAGAATTAAACTAATTCTACACCTACCCAATAATAGCGCCAAAAACTTGATCGGGGTAAGTTTTAATCTTATAAACACTCAATATTCCTTAAGCGCATAGTTCGTAGCGTGATATTAAAGATGTCGATCCCACGAGGAAGGAGAGTAATCTAATCCTAAAATCTAAGGCCAGAAAAACTATAAAACTAAAAATGAAAGATGCAACAGAAATTAATTACGAGAATTGAGTTCAACCAATCAAATCATAAATTAAACACAAAAGTATTAACAAGTGAGCAATATGCAATTACAATAGAAATCAACCTAAAGAATTTACCAATTTATGAGAAAGGGGATTTTACTTATCATTAATGCTAACCTAGCCGATTATGTGTCGATGGAGTGTCAATTCCAGACTATCCTAGTGATTACTCTCTCTTGAGTTAAAACTACTAAACCATAAATTATAAACCCTAATTAGATTAAGGAATGTGCAATCTCTCAATTCATAAGATATCCAAAACTCTAATTAGATCTAAAGCGCTCTAATAAACTATTGAAACATCACATAGGATCTCTCTTCGCACAATTATCAATATCATTTTCACACTTTCTATTAAATCGCCTAACTTTCATTAATCTGATTTAATCATTTTTCATTCAGTTCACCCTCTTAGTTTATTACTAAATTATGCAAGAATGTAATCTAATTTCACATCTAATAAGCACAATCGACTAAAATATCATTAAATCAAAATAAATCCCAAAGGATAGTTTAGAACATCATTAATATTCCAAATCTTATCATCATACTATCCATCTCAACTCTATACATAAATAAAATCGAAACGAAAAAGAAATAATGACTTAAAATAGACGACGGAAGGCAACGACGTCGGGAAACCTCTTGATCCAGGAAGCATGTCAAGTCAGCTTCATCTTCCTCTTACTTCTTCTTTCTCTCTCTCTCTCTCTCTCTCGGTATTCTCTATTTAGGGTTTTAACTGTTGCTGATGCAAAAAGCTCCTTTGTGCTCCTCTTAATGTTCTTTAAATATTCTTTTACGTTTTAGGTAACCCTAGGGTCTTTCTGAGGTCCGGAAGGTCTAAAAAGTCCCTCAAAACATGAAGTTCGTAAGCAACTATATGTCTACCTGACGCAGGCCACGACCGTGGCCCTGCAAGTTATGGGCCTTCTGTCACAATTGTAGCCTACATCTGAGCCTTCTGTCACAATCATGGCCATTGTTTCGACCCAAATGTCTTCGAAAACTCCTCCATTCTTCGATATTGACCCTAAAATAGTAGCAAACACATCAAGGAACCTCAAAAATATAATATTTAAGCTCAAAAGCTTGTACTAACCTATAAAACACTTAAGAGATAATTAATTAACAAATTATCATAATTCTAACCTAAATACATTCTAAATGATTGAATTAACGACTAAAAAAATATCAAACTATACCCTAAACCACGATATACCCTAAACCACGATGCAATTTACACTTATCAAGCACTATGTAAGAAGACTCATATGGAGGCTAGGACTCTAATTAAGCATATGGACACAAACACCTAACAATTTGGCACTTATAATGATTTTTGTCACACAAACAAGGTAAGTACTTCATCTATTTAACATCTTTTGTTAGAAAACTTGTAGTCGGAAAGGCACAGGTAAAGGCATGTGGAGTATGTGCAAACATAAGCCATCTGACTAATGGGTGCCCAATATTACAAAAATGGAAATGTGTAATACGTAAATACTACACAAGGGAATTTTGCTAACCAACATAACTAGTATTCCCAGACATATAACTCAGGTTATAGAGACCATCCTAACATGAGTTATAGGAAAATTAGGCAACAAAATTATTTACCGAATAGGCCTTAAGGAGTAAAGCCATTATAATCATGGCCACGAGTTTTTTCTACTTCGGGTACGTTGTTAAAAGATATAGTTAAGTCTTTTGCAATTAATTCTTTACAATTCCAACAGGATGTGCAACAGTTTCAGCAGGAGACTAGATCTAGCTTTCAGAAGATGAGATCTAGCATTCAAAACCTAGAGAACTAAATGAGCCAGATGGCAACGGCTATCAACTATCTTGAAGCCTAAAGAGGAGAAAAACTACCATCATAACTTGATACAAATAAGAAGAAGGTTAGTGCAATCACCCTGAGGAGTAGTAGGAAGCTTAAAGGTCCTGAAAGAATTACACAAAGGATGGCTAATGAAGAAGAAATTGAGAATGAGTTTGAAGAAGAAAGGGATATGTCTTCTAACTCAAAGATAAATGCTGAATTCCTAATTTTTATTAAAACTACTCCTTCACCTTGCCCTAGCAGTTTAGCAAAGTCAAATAAAGAGGATAATGATATGGAGATCTAGGAGACCTTTTAGAATGTTGAGGTGAATATCTCACTATTAGATGCGATCAAGCAAATACCAAAGCATGTAAAATTCCTCAAGGAATTGTGTACAAACAAGCAAAAGCTAAAAGGTAATGAAATGACTAGGATGAGTAAAACTATTTTTTCAATCTTTAAAATAAAATACTTCCTAAGTGTAAGGGCCTAGGCATGTTTACTATTCCTTGTAAAATTGGTAACACTAAGATTAAACAGGTCGTGTTAGATTTAGGAGCATTGATTAATGTTATGCCTCGTTACATGTATGTTTCTTTAAATTTAGGGCCATTAATTAAAAGAAATTAATGTTACCATATAATTGACTGATCATACTATTGCTTACCTAGATGGGGTGGTTGAGGATATGCTTGTTTAGGTAAATGAACTAATATTTCCTGCTAATGTTGATGTGATTGAATGAATGATGAATCTTCCTATAACCTAATACATATCTTACTATAGAGACCGTTTCTTAATACTACCCAAACTAAGATAGATATTTGTAAGGGTATTCTCATGTTGGAATTCAATGGGGAAGTTACTCATTTCAATATTTTTGATGTTAATAAGCACTCCCATAATGACCATTTTGTTTTTGTGATTAATGTGGTTGACCTTTTAGTACAAGAAGATTATAAGTGGAAGTATACAAATAAACAAGAAGCATTTTCAATAAAAGAGAAGACCAAAGCTTTTAATGTCTTTTTGAAAAGCTTTATCATTGGTCAAAAAGTGCTTCTTTATGCACTAAATATAAATTGTTTTTGCGTAAATATCATCTTTTTTGGGTTGATCCTTTTGTGATTACTAATGTCTTTTCCTATGGTGTAGTAGAGATTAAAATTTTAAAAACAGGGAAGACATTACATATAAGTGGTCATTGAATCAAGCCTTATCTTGAAGAAGGTCAACTGGAAAATGCCAAAGTTGTAATCCCTAGAGATCAAAATTTTGTAACATGATGAGGAAAACATGGAGTCGAGCTAACGACAATGAATAAAGGCGCTGCTTTAGAGGAAACCTAAGGGAAGTTTGTTTCTTTTCATTTACATTACATTCGACGTTACATTAGTGACAACGTAAGTTTTAAGTGTGGGGTAAGGATCTTAGTTTTCATATATGCTTTTAAGCTTGTTTGTTACTTATGTGTGTTATAAACAAACATTTTCTCTTTTTCTATTGCTTTTAAGACTATATAGTCATAATTAGAGCATGAAGTGACTAGAAATATTCATGGCAACTTGAGCATGTACTTTTACTCTTGTGATTAGTTAATATACATTATCTTTAAAAGAGTTGTGGCTAGTGGGTAGACACAAGCCAGTGAGTATAGATTGACACATCTATATTAGTCTCATTGTCTCTTGTTTATGTGTGACCTTCATGACATGTACATCCTAACTTTGCTTTGATTTTCTATTCATAACCTCATTTTTATCATGCATTAACATGGAAATGATATAGCCATTCTTTATTTCATAAGATACATTAGCCAAATGGACTACCTATTGATATGATTTTTCCTTTTGATAAGCCCCCTTAAGCTTTATTTTCCTTTTTCTTTTTATGCTAACCACATTACATGCCTTAATCCTAACCAAATGTCCTACCTAAGCCTTAGAGCTGAGGGAGCATTTGTTAATTATTGATGATTATAGAAGCACAAGAGTATAAGTGTGGTGATGTTTATATATGTGGGTTGGTTACAATTGTCGGAATGTCATTTTATCTCTTATCAAAGAACTTCAACGTTGATGTAGCTTCTTTCAATTTAAAAAAAACAAAAGAAAAAGAGAAAAAGAAAAGAAAAAGGAAAAAAGAAAGAAAATATATATGTTTCAATAAAAGTATTAAGGAGGAAATGTAATTGTTTTGCAAAGTTATTTATGATTAGTTTCTCCTCCTAAAGTTGTATGGAATGAGTAATTTGAGTATGATGTATAAAGTAGATGTTTTGAAGGATCACCACTTATGGTTATAATGTATTGTTCGTCATTGATTCTATGAGTGAATCCTTTTAATTCCTTATTCTTCATGAGGGTTATAGTGTGAGAGCTTAAAGCTGAACCGTAAAACATAGTTTTTGCATTCATTATAGCTGATGGTACCCAATTTTGAGTGAATGCTGGTTTTGCACTTGATATTAGCATTTTTGCACAAACTTTATTTTGATTAATAAAGCAAAAGGCATTTTTCATTGATTTGATATTCGTTTATATATGAATTGATATTGATCTTAAATCAAATTAATAAAGCCCCTGATATAAAATATAGCATGAAGGAAATCAGGTGAGATTAAGATAATGAGATTTCTATCATGTGCAATTATGTTAGTATCTAAATAATCTTTAGTCATAGGATTAATAAAATAGGACATTATTAATTCAGACATAATAGCACATATTATTCTCCTTGATTTGATCAAGCAATGGATCTCTTAAACTGTAAGCATGAGATGTTTAGAGTTAAAATGTGGATGTTTATTAAGAGTAGTAAGTACATCGAATGACCCACTATGAGATTATCATATGGATGATCTATCGAATATCAATGATTAATTTCATCATAGCAATAGCGCAAATATCCTTGGACTTGATGTACTCAAGGATATCTTGGATACTAATTCCATGCTTTGACATCATTCCTTATTACCTCAAGATGAGGTTGCTCTTAGGGTGATGATTGGGTACAACTATTGGTGTTCGAAGGTAATTGGGTAGCCAATAAACGATTCACCACTCTTGATAGAAGAAGATGATATCCACAACCTCTTGTCGGGGTCATTACTCAGGAGTCTCTAGCCAGAGCAGTTATGTGTCATGAAAAGAGTCTTCAATGACACATAAGAGTAATGAGAATCCAGGACAAGAATTAACACCATTTGGACTAGATGTGACGTAGTCCATGTACTGGGAGTTGACACATAGCCTATACTCCGAACCAAGTGGGGTATAGTATAGCGAAAGGACGCATGGTAATTGTCTATGGAAAGGTTTATAAGTTGGATAATTAACTATCGAAGAGTTCGTGTGTTAATCCACTTATATTCTAACAAATTGGCATCATGAAACCCTTTATGATTTGATTGAATTAAGAGTTAATTCAAGTGCCTAAAATAATCAGGAACCTAAGGGTCACATGCATAAAAGATCAGATGAAAAATAAATATGTATGGCCTATTTTAAGCAGGCTACGATCGTGCCTCATAGGGCCTTGATTGTGGTCGAATGCGAGACATGCCACGATCGTGACAGAGGCCATAAAATGATATATGTAACACCCCACTCCGCTGGATCCGAACCCGATATCGATGGTGATACCCGAATTCGTGCCCCGCGAGGGTGGCGTGTCACATCACTTAACAC
>JANIIA010000192.1:56262158-56273581 GCA_027478495.1 Erythroxylum alaternifolium
GCGAATGGGCCAAGGAGAACGCGGAATGGTCCTGGGCTTGGAATAGCCAATAGGTATGAGACTGATCTTTGAAGATTAGGCCGATCGGCCTGCGGGTCATTGCGATTGGGCTCGGGCCCAGCACGACCGACCCGACCAACCGTAATAAATGAGTTTAGGGAAAAGGAGATTAGGGTTAGAAGAAATAATTGACATTAAGAAAAATTATTGAAGATATATTAGGTAGTATGTATTTATTAGTTTACGTTCTATCTTAAACACTCTGAATTGGAGGTTTCTTATTTTCACTATTTAGGATGGAATGGAACGTAACATGAAACTTTCTGCTTCCATCTCATTCCATTCCATTTCATTATGAAACTTTCAACCAAACGATAAAAGTGTGTTACGTTCCATCTTATTTTATTACTAACTCCTCAACTAAATAAGGCCTTAAGTATATTGATTTCATGGCTACTTATCTATAAAATACTGTCAAAGATGCCTTCGGGCAATGACACTTTGATAGCGTACTTAGTTTTAAGAGTTTGCAACTTAGAGAAAATAACCAAAATGAAAATTTCATTTGCTTTTTGTTGTATCTAGACTAATATTATGAATATTATATCGATACTAGTATTAGATTTGATTTTAGAAAAATATTAGACTAGTACCGATCAATACCAAGTACAATTTTAAGTAATTTTTAAATTTATAAAATAGTTTTTGAATTTTTTAAAAATTACAAAATAGTTTCTTTATATATTGTACTGTATAATTTATAATTTTACATTAGTTCTGTTTTCAAAATTATAATAATAAAAATTTAAAATAATAACAATATATTAATTTTTATTAATATCACCTTTCACATATTTGACATATAAATAATAACCACAATTTATATGAAAAAGATCATACAAATATAAAATTAATGACAATACAAAGTACTTAAAATATTATAATTTCATCATATAATAAATAATATTACATCAAAACATCAAATAAAAAGAAGGGTTAATTATAAAAAAATCTCAAACTTTCGTCAATTTTTCAATTATAGTCCAAATTTTAAAATGTAACAATAAAATGTCCAAACTTTCAATTTTTTAAATTCTAGCCTGAACTTCAAAAAGTAGCAATAAATTGCTCAAACATTCAATTTTTTTCAATTATAGCCCAACGTTAGTGTTTCTGTTAAGTTTGTTGATGCAGCTTGTCACGTGTTTTAGAAACCTTAATTATTAATACACGTCAGCTTAAAATTAACACAAAAATGAAGATTAATGAAATGTCGTCGTTGTTTAAAAATGACCGAAATCAGACTATGTAACTCCGACGACCTTAAAATTTGATTTCAGCTTTTCCCTTCGTTTTTAGTTTGTTCTCTCGATGTTCTCACCCTTCGCTTTTCAAATTACATAGCCCTTACGCCTTCACACTAAGGGCATCAAGAGAATAAACTAAAAACGTAGAGTTTACTGGTGTAGTAAGCTGTAATGAGAGAGTAGTTTAAGGCATTATAAGAATAAACAAAAAATAAAGGGCTAAGGACATCGGAAGAACAATAGATAATGTTAGGCTAGAATTGAAAAATATTTGAAAATTTGAGCATTTTATTGTCACATTTTGAAGTTTGGGTTAGAATTGAAAAATTTTGAAAATTTGAGCATTTTATTGTCACTTTTTGAAGTTTGAGTTATAATTAAAAAAATGAAAAGTTGGACATTTTATCGTTACTTTTTAAAATTCAGGCTACATTTGAAAATTTGACGAAAGTTTGAGCTTTTTTTGGTAATTAATCCTAAAAAGAATAATAAATATCAATAACTCTCTAAATATTACAATTTACAACAAGAGTTTGTGTCAAGGAAATAACTATCTAAAAATAAAACTTGAAACAAAAACATTTATAGTTATATTTATATTGCATATATAATATTTAACGTATACATCAAATATAAGTTAAACTAAAAGAAGAGGAGAAATGAAAACTTAAAACTTCATTCAATCGAATATTTATTCAAATTGCATTAATTTCAATTTTTATTTAGTATAAAATCTTCATTATTGAGAGGAGCTTCATCATTACTATTATTCAAATTTATTGGACCAAACGATATATTAATACTTTCTTATCCAAGATTATCTTTAAAGTTACACTCATTTATCAAACCCGGTTTCTTGTAAATGTAATCTACTAAAAGATCGATATGGTCAACGTAAATTAGATTTACATAATTACTCATTTTTATTAAGAGTCCTAATAAATAAAATATTAAGAAACTACAAGAAATTATATTCAACTTAACAATGATAATAACGTAACTTTTCCGAAGATTTAAGTTATACCGAACAAAAACCAAGTTATTCAATCTTTTGTATTTCAATATATTCCTTTTCTTAGAATAGATGAAATCAAATATGCTCCAATTCCTTTCACACCCTATTGTACTCAAATATTGACTCATAATTTGAATTAATCCTACTAAACAACTGTAAGATAATAAAAGTAATATTATAACAAAATAAAATGATGATTAATTTCTAACAAGTAACAAAGGTGAATATATATATATGGATTAAACTTGTCTCTTTGACGAATAGTAACAGAGATCTTAAAATCACCAGAAGTACCCTTATAAACCTTAATTTGTGAGCTTAAGAGATCTTGCATCATTTTATGGGCAACAATTATTATAATAGTTAATAGCATTCCCATATTAACTTCATCTTTCTTTGTAAAATTTGGTCTATATTACACAATAGGATTTAAATATGTTCCAGTTGCAAACAACAGAGTGTAAAGTTATCTTTCTCATCGCTCATTGATGATTGTAAGATAAGGTACGTATAAAGAAAGCTTATTTTTCATATTGGCCTTGTTTGCTTCCTTTATAAAAATAAATCATTATTACCTTCTCATCACTATTAGCTAAATGAAGTACTCTTACTAGAGTCTCATAAACTCGAATTACAAATTTCTATCAGGATCAAAATTCATCTTCAAGTATAATTTTAGAAAGCTTAACTCGAGCATTAAACCTGACATATTGTGATGGGACTCATTTATCACTTGTAAAAATTTGTCTCAACTCCTTCTTCATTAAAACAAAATTATGAAGTGATGAGCAATTAGTTGCAATTCTTGTTATAGCAGGACAACACAAATTCCTATTATTAGTAAAATCCTTTCTCTTCAAATTTAAGACCCCTACATGATTATAGATAAACTTGATCACATTTTTTGTTTTCTGCGTAATCTCGTTAATGATAGAAAAATATCTAGAATCTCCTATATTTTCTAACATCAAGTTAATACAATATGTAGCATAAAAAGTCCAATAAATAGAATTTTACCTACTTTGCAATCTTTTTCTAACTGCTTTGTAAGTAGAATCATTATTAGTAATGAATTGAACATTGGTTTTTGGCTCAACTTCATTCACCATTTATCAAATATCTTAAATAGTGTATCATTATTTCTAACAAGGTTGGATGCATCAATAGAGTTAAAAAATATTGCCCCTTAGCAGAACAAACTAAAAATTGATAATGAGTTCATGTCTTCTATTTGTCCAACCATCACTCATAATTATCATCCAAAAGTTACTAAGTAATTCTTCTTTCATCCAAATAACTCTTTATTTCATAAACATAGCTGCTCACAAGTTTACCTCTATAGTCCTCAATTGAGGAGCTTTATATCCTAGATCGTAGGCAATAACATCCACTATAGATCGATAATAATAAGATTAGGCATCATTAAATGATATCCTTTAATCATACCACCATCTAGCCATTGTCATGTCCACATTTTGAGTCACTTGTTTAAACTGTAAGATATTATAGATTGAAGGTTAAGCTCCAGGAGTTGTTCATGGTGAAAAAAATTAGACATATGTCTTATGCTTTTCCGCATATAAGATACAACATTCGCTTCTTATTGGGTGGGAATAACACCACCTATAACATCCCAACTATCATCCTAACCACCGGAAAAAGAAATTCCACAACCACTTTCATAGTTTAGCCTTATTCTTCTATCTTTTTCATGTTGATAATCTTCAAATAAAGTCTTCATTTGTCCTTTCATATCATGACTCACTGTTTTATAAGACTATACTTCACCTTAATCCTAGCTAAATATTTTTTTTAATTTGGTGATTCCACCCCCAACCCTCGGGTTCTTCATTCCAGGAACTAATCTAGTATGAGCCTAAGTTAGATAGCCGAATCTTCTTGAAATGACTAAATTATTAACAGTACTTGAACTCCTCTCTATTTATCTTAAAAAATAAATGAAGACATGTGTCAAAATTAAATTAATAAATTCATATTAAAAAATGCCAATTTTGTATATAATATCATTACATAATTATAAATATTCAATATTCAATTAAGCATATCCAGATTCTAAATATATTCTATCTTACATCTTTCTTTATAATAACACACATTGTAAATAACTTTTCTTTATGATAATACACATCACAAAATGATTTAAACACTTACAATTTTACAGTATCTTAAGTAATGAGTATTTATCATAAATTCACATACTATTTTCTACAATGTATTTAACTACTTATAAGATAAGATGACGAATGTATATTTACTACTCATAAGATAGGATTAATATTTATAATATTATTTCCTAGTGATAACAACGAACAATATAAAACTGCAAACATTTAATTTGTTTAACCTAATTACATATATTTAATTATTTAATTATATATTAAATCATATATTTAAATGATTAATCATATGTTAAATACATGTTATATACAAACAATAATTAGTAAATTGTATATTTCATATAAATTAATTAGCAATTTAACGAATTAAATTTGATATCATTTTTATGATTATTAAAATAATAAATAATATGATATGTTCTTGAATTATACACAATTTACAATACCTAAATATTCTTCCATAATTCATACACAATACTATTTTGACCTCATTTCTTCGTAAATTCATAATGTCTAAATGTTATTTAACTATAAACAATTCACACAACTAAAACTAGCTTTCAGGCCTAAATTGCTAGATGCATATTTTATAAACTATTCACAATACACACAAAACACAACTAAAGCTAATGCAATTTCAATCCAAAGTAGAAACAAGCTACCTAAAATACACAAAAAATAAATCAAAATGCAACCAAGTTAATGAGGGTTGCAGGTCGGGCTAGTCAGGTCTGTCGGTTTAACCAAATGAATTTGGATTTTGGATTCTGCAATCTGCACGACGGTAGAGATGAGTAGGTGAGTAGCGGCAATAGTGAGCCGCAGTGACAATGGAGACGAGCAGTGATGATGGAGACGAGCAGCGACGACAATGACTAACAAGAGGTCCAATCCGAGGTAGCGACAACGAATAAGAGAAGACACTAACAACGCCGTGGTGGAGGAAGCGTGAAGATTGTTAGAAAGGCCTAACTCACCCCTAAAAGCTAGCTCAAGAGGGAAGGTTTGCACACTATTATAAATTGTTGAATGCTTTATAGTTGCCCGATGTGGGATTCCTGACATACCCCCTTAGTCCAGAGCAGGACTGGACATCTGATGGACATATTGGGCAAAGGGACATAACCGGGCAACGCTCCAAACTATTTAGACAAACTGACTCTAATACCATGTTAGAAAGGCTTAACTCACCCCAAAAGCTAGCTCAAGAGAGGAGGTTTGCACATTATTATAAATTGTTGAATGCTCTTATAGTTGTCCGATGTGGGATTCCTGACACACCCCTCTCAGTACAGAGCAGGACTGGACATCTGATAGATATATTGGGCAAAGGGACATAACCAGGCATCGCCCCAAACTATCGAGACAAACTGACTCTGATACTATGTTAGAAAGGCCTAACTCACCTCAAAAGCTAGCTCAAGAGGGGTGGTTTGCACACTATTTTAAATTATTGAATGCTCTTATAGTTGTCCAATGTGGGATTCTTGACAAAGATAATGAAGACGTTCTAGCAAGGCGGGCGGGCGTGGGCAATGATAATGAAGAAGACAGCGAGTGGGTAAGAGTGAAGAAGATAATGCGCAAGCGTGCTGGTTTGTGTCTTTAGTAATAAGTTTTTCTCAATTTGGTCCATAAATTTTTAAAATTACAATTTAGTCTCTAAAAAATTTTGGTATTTCAAATAACGAATAATATTAATTGATATTCGTAATTGGTACAATACCTATATTTTGGATAGTACAGAGCTGTACACATATCACTAGTCTACGCCCTATCATTTCTGTCATTTTTTCCTCATTTATCAAAAAAATGCCATCGGAAACGGTAAAACATTCTCTCTTCTTCGCTTGCACCAAGCCTTTTGTATAAAGAGCATTATGGTGGTGGTAGGACATTCCGATGAGCATGCGATTAAGATGATTGACAGCATTAAAATGCAGAACTATTGTAATGACAGACATTAAATGCTCAATCTCAAGTTGATATGCAGAACTATTGTAATGACAGACATTAAATGCTCAATCTCAAGTTGATGTGCATTGTATATAGCTCATGTACAATTTTAGAGTGTTTATGGAAAACTAAGGACATTTCTTAGAGTGTATTAAATGAAAACGATGTATTCGTTAGTGTAAACATTTTTGTGCATGACTCAAATATACAAATATATGATATTGAAGTGCTTTGAGATGAATATGAACTTTTTTAAAAAAAAATTTGAGCGATCACAATTTGGCACACGACTATATGCTAAGGAATATTTTTCTCTACAATGCAAATGTCAAGGCACGTGTGTTTTGGTATGATAGAGGATTTTTTGAAGAAGAGCATGGGTATGTCCAAATTCCGTGTCTATATGAAGATATAAACAATAAGTTATACAACATGAGATAAATTTATATTTAGACCATGTTCACAATTTAATGCCTTATCTAAAAATCCATTTTTTGGTAGATTTCAAACTTTGAAAAGATTTTAATACTTATTAAAGTCATGTTTTTAAGATAGGTTGAGTTGGTAAGGTAAAATTATAGTTTATATATCAAAATATAATTATTACAAACCTAGTTCTGTAAGATAGAAAAGTCTGTAATATTCAAGTTGATTCAACTAAATACTAAAAGCAACCACTCTTAGCTCCCAAACAGTCGTAACCATTGAATTATATACAGCAGACAAGGTCATATATCACGTCATGGATATTACATTCCTATGGAGATATAAAAGAAGATGGAGAACTGATACATGTTAAAATATCTTACAAACAAGTTGTATAGAAAGCATAGACAGTACAAGTTGGAGATATAGGAGGGAGCAAATCTAGAACCTCATATCAATTTGATCATCTAAATAGTTAGAAACCTATTAAAGCTCAAGGTGACTATTACAAATGAGGATAAAGAAATAATTTTGTTTTTTTCTTTACCTTTTTCTTATGAGTATTTGATAACCCCATTGTATTGAGAAAGGAAACAATTGGTATGGAGGATATCACTAATATGTTATTGGCTCACAACTAACAGAGATAGAATAGTGGTGAAAACTCTTAATATAAAGCATGATATGTGAGAGAAATTAGGATCGTGGAAGGAAGCAAAGTAAAAAAGGCGCCTTTAAAAGGTGTTCTAGATTCAAACTTAAGGAAAAAATGATAGTCCAGTGCTACAAGTGCAAACAAATTAGACATAACAGGGGGACTGTCTAAATAAGAAGGAGAAGAGTAATAAAAGGAAAACTAATGATTCGTTAAGTTCGGTTAATATATGCAGAGAGGGGACTTGGATTACAAAACAAAGTCATGCTCTATGTTTTAGCTAGAGAACTTTAGGACTCAAAGATTCTAGACAGGGGATGTTTACATCATATGACACCAAACAAGGATCAGTTTGAGCCATATATGTCAAGTAATTTTGGCATTATCCGGTTAGGGATGATAAAGCTTATAAAATTTTTGGAGTAGATTAAGTCATCATTAAAGAGTTTGAGGGTATTAATAGGACATTGTTTGATGTTCGACATTTACCAAATTTGAGGAAAAACTTGATCTTTTGAGCAATTTACATATGAATGATTTTACTTACAAAATCAACGAAGAAAAAATTAAGGTAGTAAAAGGTATAATAACTGTGATGAAAGGGCTGAGACTGGTGAGAAACATCTAACGCCTAATAAGGAATATAGTTATATGTGGGAGAAGTTGTTGCATTAGATTCAGATGATGATAGTATTGCATTATGATACTTCTTGTTAGTCCATCTGAGGGAGCAAACGCAAGCATGTGCAGGTAGAAACAATGAGTTACATGACTTGGGATAAAGTCATATATGGGATAAGCTACTTTATTTAGAAACAGTTTTTGGTGGATTTCAAACTTTATAAGGATTATATAACTTATTATATAAGATAGGCTAGGATTGGTGAAGGGCAAAATATGTTAAATTATATCAAGTAGAGTTTACATATCAATATACCTATTGTAAATATAGTTCTATAAGAGAGAAAAGTATTCTTTAACATGATTCAATAGAATAGTCATATCAATTTGCTCTTGTATTCCAAGAATGTAAGCATATCAAATTCATCGAATGTTTCTAAAGATCTTTTTGTCATTTTTGTTTGATTTCTTTCATAATACTCTTGTGGTACATTCTTTCTCAACACTGGGCATTAAATGTTGATGACTAATTTATGCGCAAAATGGTATGAGTTCCTGAAATCTTGAGTTAATTGACCATTGTATGTATATATATATGTACTGACCCCAAGTTTTGGATATAAGTCTAAGCTCAAGTGGTGTGGAAAACCTTAACGGAATATTCAACATGTCTTGAGAAGTGTCAAGCACAAGCCTTGTAGCAAGATTGTTGACAAACCTTAGAGATGTAGAAGATGAAAAATCATTTAGGGTAATATGGCATGTTATATTAGGAGGTTTTTGACAACATGCATTATATGATTAACTAAGCTTCAACAAGAGTCAAAAGTCAAACTCCATCTTTGCTTCACAGGCAAAGGCTTTGTTGTATCCTAAGGATCCACTTTCTTTAAAGAAATTATTATGAGAGAAAAAAGTTTTTGGTAAAGATAAGGATAATCTATTACCACTGTATATGCTTTTTATCCTCCAAAGGCATGATGATGGATGATAAAGCCAAAAGTTCTGACTCTGAAATCTTCTTTCGTAGCTAAAGCGGTAAGCTTAATGGTTTTTTAGATGATCATGGTTGGTGTGGAGGTTTCTTGAGTTATGTCACTACAAGGGGATATAAAACTTATTAGAAAAAAAACTTCAGAGTCACACTGCGTAGGCAGACAGTAAACTAACTCAGTAGACTATGACTAAGACTTATAAGAAACTTACTGTCAATTTGCAGATGAAAATGGATGGCTATATAAAAGAATTGAAAGCTTTTGTGCCAACATCTATAGTTCACTTATAAATTACGTTAAGCTGACTTCTAAGTCTTGGAAGCAAATCAATTACCCATCCAAAAAAGATTACAAGCTGGAAGTTTGTTATAATTTCTTGAAGAGCAATTCTTTTAAGAATTTGAATTATGACAATATAACCATGTCCTTTATTTAAGACTTTCAAGTAAGTGTAAGGAGTTGATCAAAACTAGAGCTTCATATATAATATATTTCTATTGAATTTATTGTCAACTGTTCACCTCCAACTAAAACTAGTCTTGAGTTAGGCCCTATAATTGAAATTTTCTTAAACAAATTTGCTAATATTCTGTAAGGCTGGGTGGAGATTCTGATGGGTTTGAGGCTCTACCTCTTCTTTCGAGCATTGAGCCTCCCACAATCACCTGATAGATTGATGGTTAGTCTCTGGATCCTTCACGACCTTTAAATAGGTTAGTGATCGGTCTTTGGATCTTTCACTTCCTTTTAATAGGTTGGTGACTAGTCCTTAGATTTGTAAGGATCAAGAGATAAGACTTGTTTTATTTCTATATGCTTGAATGTTGTTTCTTTCTTTAGTAGCAAACATGCCAATATGTCTTTTAGTAGACTGCTGGGTGTGCGATAGTTTATTGGGTGGTTCTTTGCTTTATGAGTTTATTCTGCGTCAGGTAAGAACGTTTGTTACTGTGAAACCCTTTTTTAATTCAGTATACAAGAGTGTGTTTTTTTCTTAAAGCAAAAAAAATTACTAGCACAACCGCTTTCAAATCTATATCTGGGCTTGCATCTTGCCTTAGAGTGAGAATGTCTTAGTCAAGCTATTACTTTCATGTCTGCATCTTAGGATACATTTTAATTTAGAGCGGAAATGTCCTACTCAAGCAACCGATTTTAGGTTTGCATCTTGCGTTACGTTTTTTCTTGACAGCAAAAACGTCTTATTCATATGACCGCTTCCAATTATGCATCTTGGATGTGTATTTTTCCTTAAAGAGTGAAAACATCTTATTCACACAATTGCTTTGAAATCTGCATCTGGGGTTGTGTTTTGTCTTATAACAAAAAAGTCCTACTCACGTGATTATTTTTATCCTTTGTTCCATTTTTCTTTTAGAGCACAAATTTCTTCCTTGTGCGATTGCTTTTAGCTCTATGTCTTGTGGTTCATTTTACCATAGAACAAAAATGTCTTACTCGCATGATTGCTTTTAGGTCTGCTTATTGGATTACGTTTTAACTTTTTAGGTAAACATCTTACTCGCATGACCATTTTTAGGTCTAGATCTTGGAGGTGCGTTAGCAAAAATGTCTTAGTCGCATAATAAAGACAAGTGCTATATTATGCCAGGAATCATGTGCCTGAAAATTGGGAAGAACATAATTTTATTGATAATAAGGGTGTAAATGCTTCCAAGTCCATGTGCGAGGAATCATGTGCCCAATAAGGTAAAGTAATTTTTAAGTTCCAAGTCAGATTGCTCCCTTAATAATGAATTGGTCAAATAACTTATGTGTCATCTTTCCTTTGGCTTTTGCCCTATCTTCTACATTTATTCGCCTTAATATCATATCTCCTTCCTATAAATCTTATTTACTGCTCCTCTTTGCATTATAACTCTTAACCCTTTATTGGAAGGCGATTATTGATGAAAGCGGCATCCCTTTATTTTTCAAGAATATTAAGCTAATTTTTAAAATCTGCTTCATTAACCTCCGACAAATAGTTAGCTATCCTTAAGGTTTCCACATCTAGCTCTAAGGGGTCAAAAAAAAGTTAACGTACTCAGTACACAAGACTCTCTGTTTTGTGAAAGTCTGAGGAGGATCAACGATATACACAACCTTCTTCTTATATTTTTTATAAAGAGGATTTTTCTGTGATTTGAACTTGTGACCTTCTAGTCACAAAAGAGCAACTTTTACTAGTTACTTCAAGGTTCTCCCTTTGTAACATCCCCTCACCAATTGCCATGAATAGGAGTGGATAAGTGTACAGTGACATATGCATGCATTCATATATGCACATGCATAGTATATAAGTGAATT
>JANIIA010000192.1:56284352-56300401 GCA_027478495.1 Erythroxylum alaternifolium
AATTAAAATATTAAATAAAATTATTAAATAAAATTTAAATATTCATAATTCTTATTAAAATTAATATATGAATATATTAAATAATATATATTTATTTGATCATAAATCAAATTATGAAAAGCAAAAATAGAAAACAAAAACTACTTTTTATGATCTTCATAATTTTTGAAAACCGGAAGAAAATAAAACTAAAATCTCAAATAGTCAAGTTTTTTTACTAAATTTGAAAATAAAAGCAAAAAAATTAAAAATAAAAATAGATTCTTACATTTTGTTTTGATTTGTTTTACTACAAATATCAATTTTTTGACATATAGAAATGAAATTAGAAATTATTTTTGTCATATTATATATATAAAAATATGAACTTTGCCACTCAACTGAGAAATTTTAGTCTGATAAATCGTATAAAAAGATTATAGAAGTATAATTAACATTCTCATCATTAAAAATTATTTCCTTAGTAATTAAAAGTAATGCTATTGTAGGTTTACTTAGTTTAATAATTGCTAAATTAATTCAAATCAATAAAAAAAATCTTGGATTGGTTTGATATTTGTATAATTTTTTAGAATGTATGGTTAAAATAAAAGAAGTGGTTGTAAAGTGAAACGGCTGATTGCAAGAAAAGGTGAAGTCATTTTGGCACTAAGTTCTGAGGCGGAGTGAGTTAACAGGAAAGGAATGGGGTTGTTGATTAGGAAAGCAATTGAAATGGAAGCCTAAACGGCATTGAAGGCAAGGCTGAGAAGGAAGTGGCAACCACCTGAATCATCCATCATGTTATAGCATTAGCAACGGTTGGTGAGAAATCGAATCCGACAGAACCTCTTGATGTTGAATCCGTCAGGGTTTGCCTTGGAAATGGATTTTATGGTGTGGTCGGTGGGTTAGCCGCTTCTGCCAATACCCGTACGTACACAGGCTTGTTTAGGAATCAGTGATTGCATTTGATTATATTAGCGTTTACCTGATTTTATTAGCGAGTAGTTAATAAAATATTATATGAGTTAATTTGATCGATAAATAATATCAACTATTTAATATTAGTTATTTATGTATAAAATAACTTATAAAAATATGATTTTAAAAAAATTATAGAAATATAAGTATTATATTTTATTATTTCTTTAAATATTTTTATAAAATTTTAGATTTTAGATATTTAATTTTACAAAAATTAAGTTTATAATTCTAATAAAAATATAGATCCTATAATAATAATAATAATAATAATAAAAGTAATAAAAATTTAATTTAATTTAATATTTAATATAATTTATAAATTAATTAAATAATTTTAATAAATTAATCAATTTTTAAACTTTAAATTTTTTTATCTTAAAAACTTTATTAAAAAATTAAAATTAAAATGATAAGAAAAAAACAACATAAGTGTCACGGACACTTAATTTAAAACAAAATATTTTGGTTTCTTTTTTATTTTTATTTTTATTTTAATCTTTTATAAAATTAATAGTAACATAATTACAATTAAAATTACTTTTATTTTTATAAGACTAATAGTTGCATAATTAAAATTAAAATGATAAAAAAATATAAAAAAACTCACAAGTATGACACGCATGTGGCAATTCCTATTATAAAAGTAAACGTTATGTTTTAATAGCAAAAATAAAAGGTATAATTAACTTTTTGTATATTACATAACTCTTATATTGGAACGTTTTCTTTTTCAACTTATCAGATTAACTCTGTCGTTCCAATAAGTAATTTACCAAATATTTTTATGGCTGTTTAATATATTGAATCAGTTAAAAGTTTTAAAATCGCTAAAAGTCAGCAGTTTAGCAAACGAGTTCTATATTTCAGAAAGATTGTTAAATAAAAAGCGTGGGAAGGAATTGAGTGTGATTTGACTTGACACGTCTGAAATTTCTGGAATTTAAACTAAAGTTTTTTTACATACAAATAGAATTGGATCACCGCCACGCACAACGTCAACATTAATTATTAAAAGTAGTAGCAACCGTCCCCAGTTAATATACACACATGTATATATATATATATATATATAAACTTAAAAACTAAAATGAAAGTAGGGAGGGCCACTTTTATAATTTTTTTTTCCTTTTCTGCTTCATCTGGGGGACCCACGTATCCCACCAATTTGACACCCACTTGTCCTCTCCTCCCCTTCCGTTTTAAGATTTCAAAACCCAAACCAGAAACTAACAGGTTTCTTATACAGGTCCTGTGTCAAATGCAAGCAAATCAATATATAAATATATATATATAACGAATTAACTTCACCTCCTTCTCCTTCTCCTTCTAATGGCCGCTGCAGGAATCGGCAGTTTCAGAAGTGGTAACCACACTAACACCAGAGCCTCTCTCAACACAAGCAAACTCGACAAGCCTCTTTCCCTCAACTCCAATACAAAGTTGTCTCTTAAATCCAAACCTCTTACTAGCTCCAGCGTCCGTAAAAGTGCTCCCGCTTCTCTCGGACCCTCCAAGGACCATGCCGCAGGTTACTATTGAAGCTGAATTCTCTTGTTCCTTGTTTTCAACCGTGCATTTTTCGAATTCAAGCCTCTACTACAAAATGATTTTTCTTTATTTACACGTATGTAATTTATACACTTGATAAATTGTAAAGACTTGCGTGTTCATATGTGTATGTTATTTGTGTGTGCGCTTTGAAAGCAGTTCCTGGAAGAGTTAGGGTAGCTGTGAGATTGCGGCCGCGCAATATGGAGGAGATGTTGGCGGATGCTGATTTTGGTGATTGTGTAGAATTGCAACCGGAGGTATCTCTTGAAGATAATTATAATCGGTTATGCATCTTTATACTTACTTCTTTTTTTGATTGTTTAAACTGTTTTTTTTTTTTTACTTGATTACAGCTTAAGCGGCTGAAACTAAGGAAGAACAACTGGGACTCGGATACATTTGAATTTGATGAAGTCCTCACTGAATTTGCATCGCAGAAACGCGTTTATGAGGTTGTGGCGAAGCCGGTTGTGGAGGTATAGATGCAAATGATATCTAAATTTATTCTTCATGTTTTCTTTTTTGTATCTGATCATTTTAAAATATTTTAAAAGCCGGGAATGATTTAGGATCTCACCAACAAAATTTGGCCAAGCAACTAGAGTCTGTGACCATGTCTTTGGAAGTACAAATGCGCTGAACCAAAATTAAGTTTTTTGATATTCAGCTGAATTTGTCTAAAGAGACCTTAAATTGTTAGTCTTGTGAGGAGTTTGTTTAGTAAATAGCTGGGATGAGCTTTAGCCTTGTTTAAAAAAAAAAAAAGTCGTTTCCTTATGAGCTGAGGCAGACTGTTTTACAAACATATGGTTTATATTGCACTATTATAAGGAAATCCAGCAGCATGAAGAGGAACTTGTGGTTAGGGAATAAAATGGGTAAATGATGATCATTCAAGTATGAAATGTAAAACCTAGTAACGCCTACTGTCTGATACATAGCTATGTAAAGTAAACTAGGGAAAGGGTTTACTTCAAATACCCACGAATTTTAGCAAGGCTGCCTCAAGGTTGTTAGAACTGATAATTGTTTAAAACCAGGTCCGAAAACTGAATCTTGAAATAACTCATATGGAAAGAAGCTTTTTATATTACTTGTCACTAGTTGTCCATCCCCTACCAGCTGAACCCAAATAGGGAATGGGAAAGCTAGAAATGATGCATTGTCGAAATGATAGACAACATTATTCAATTTTAATGAGTACCAGAATGTCAATCTTGTTAAATAATCATCAAATTCAGACTTGTTACCTTAAATCTAGTGGGTATTTGTGATGCAATAATTGTTGAGCTCTAAAGGAGTTCTCATTCTAACTGCTTTACCATTTGGTTTGGTTGTGTTTTAACCTGATTTGCATCAACTAGTGATTATGAATAGAACATGTTGTTATGCATCCTTTTCTGAAAGACACCTATCCTTATTGTTTGCTTCTGCAGAGTGTTTTGGATGGATATAATGGAACAGTCATGGCATATGGACAAACTGGCACAGGTAAAACATATACTCTTGGACGACTTGGAGAGGAAGATACAGCTGCTCGTGGAATAATGGTTCGTGCTATGGAAGATATATTAGCTAATGTTTCTCCAGAGACTGATTCTATTTTAGTCTCCTATCTGCAGGTTGTCGGCCTTTAAATAGTCTCATTTTTATTTTTCTGGTATTATAATCATCTCTTGTTCTACAAGTTTTGGTTTAAAAATTTTGAATCATGGTACTATCAACTTGAGCTTTTGTAGTTCATATAAATTTGCATTCACTTTAATTTTCGAAATATATGCAGCTATATATGGAGACAATACAGGACCTTCTTGATCCTTCTAATGATAATATAACAATTGTTGAAGACCCCAAAAATGGTGACGTCTCGTTACCTGGGGCTAGTCTAGTTGAAATCAGGGATCAACAGAGTTTTATTGAATTGTTAAGGCTTGGAGAAGTACATCGAGTTGCTGCAAATACCAAATTGAATACTGAATCTTCTAGAAGTCACGCCATTCTAATGGTGAATTAACTTGATCTTTTCTTTTCCTACGGTTTTTCTGCTTTTGGAATTGCTAGGTTGCCACCGAACATAGTTTGTATTACATGGTGGTTCACTAATGATGTATGAAATGCTTTAGGTACATGTGAAGAGATCTGTTAAAGGAAGAGATTCTGTCATTTCAGGTGAGAATGTTAACGACTCTCGCATGGTTAAAGCTCTGAAGCCTACTTTAGTTCGGAAAGGAAAGTTAGTTGTTGTAGATCTTGCTGGTTCAGAGCGTATTGATAAGTCTGGTATGTAGCGTGCTACTATGGATGTGGGGTTATTTCCATTAACATAAATTAGTCTTTATAGATGTCATTGCTGACAGCCGTTACTTATATTGGGGAACAGAATCCTCTTTCTTATGTTAATGTTGTTTGTTTCATCTGTTATTGGCAGGGAGTGAGGGGCACACACTAGAGGAAGCTAAATCTATCAATCTCTCTTTGAGTGCTCTAGGGAAGTGCATCAATGCCTTGGCAGAAAATAGTGCACATATCCCTGTTCGTGATTCAAAGCTCACTCGATTGCTAAGAGATTCATTTGGAGGTAAAAGAATCTCTGCTACAAATTATTCTCCTTATCTCAAACTTTCAACACTGTTGAGTATGATCATGTTTCTTTCACCTCATTCAGCCAGAGTGCTTGACTACAAGCTCCTAGAGTTTCACATATGTTAGTGGGCATAGGGTTTATATAGTCCTCACATGCATAGAACTTCATTTTTTTTTTGCTTGAATATTTAGAACAGATTGAATGAAAATGTATACTCTGGTTACCATATGCTTTAATTCGGATAATATGCAAATTTTGGTCTTGTAGGTACACTGGATATATCCTGTTGGTTCTTAGGTATCTATGTGGATTTGTGGTGGTTTTTGGTGCAAAAAGAACTATTAGGAAAATCTCACTGAACCTAGTTTCTGCCACTTTTCATTAAAAAGTCCATTTACAATTTATTCAGCATTTATCCAAATCATATATTCTTGTTCTGGCTCTGATCCTACGGAGCAGCATTTGGAATCTTGATATCAGGGGTGACCATCTTCTATTTTGTGATAATTTATGTTCTTTTCTGAAATTTCAACAGGCACAGCTAGAACTTCACTTGTTATTACTATTGGTCCATCCCCCCGCCATCGAGGAGAGACAGCTAGTACTATAATGTTTGGACAAAGGGTGAGTGCTGTAGAAACTGAACTTTATTCTTTTTCAGCACTCTGTTAAGATACCAACCTGGACTTACGTTGAAACTTGTGTATTCATAGTCTCACTGACTATAACATTTTTCTGTACATTACTTACGATAATAAATTTCATCTGAGCATCTAGTTTACCATTTTGACAAATATTCACTCATTGATTCCCCCGTATGATCTAGAAACTTTTAGTCTCTCTTTGACTTATCTTTTCCTTTTGGCCTGTCACAGGCAATGAAGGTAGAAAATATGTTGAAGTTGAAGGAAGAATTTGATTACAAAAGCTTGTCCAGAAAGCTAGACATACAGTTGGATAAAGTAACTGCAGAGCATGAAAGGCAGCAGAAGGCATTTGAGGATGAAATTGAAAGGATTACTGTCGAAGCACAAGCTCGAATCTCTGAGTCTGAAAGAAACTATACAGATTTATTGGAGGTATATAAGTCATAAATACTTAAATAAAGACATTTCTTACTCTGAGCTTAGGTGTGTGTTGGTGTCTATCCTGCTTTGTGTCTTCATGAATTTCTGTGAATGAGATGTTACTCGGTGGCTTGGTCCATGTTTGAGCAACAGAAGAAGTTGCCCTTGAATTTCTTTGAGTAATGATGTAGTGCACTGTGATAGTTATCCAAAATTTTTCAGTAATAAAAGTGTAAATTGATAACAAGGACTATTAAAAATGCGGGTTGTGCTACACAAGAAATCCATTTGAAATGACCAGACCTGGCCCTGGATTAGGAAAAAAAAAATTTCTTGTACGGAACACAACCTGATCGCTATTAGACTGATCTGGTAGCAAACCAGCAACTTATTAACTCGAACTGGAGGAAAGCAGATGCTCGGGTAGAGTTGGTTGGTACCAACCTGATGCGATCACCCCTATTAATGTTAATCTTTGTGACATCCATGCTGACCTTTTCATGCTTTGCAATTCTACCTTTGCATAATCTTCTAATGAATTGAATTGGAAACTAATTTAAAGATGAGGAGAAAAATGCTTTCGTTGTCTGTGATGTAATTGCCTCTAAGTTCTATATGGAAGTTCTGCTCCTGATATTTTTCTTGTGGAACTCAGAAGTGTTCTAATGTCCTTATGCATATTTCACAGAATGAAAGGTTGAAGTACGAAAAAAGTTTCATGGAATCAATTAGGAAGCTAGAAGAAAAATGGGCAATGAGTCTGCCAACGCATATTAGCAATGGGGATATGGTTAGATTCCAGCATGATGCTTCTGAGGTGAAATTATACAACTGAATTCCTGTTTTTAGTTCACCGTCTTTATTGATCAAATTTACAATGCATTATGTGTTATCCCCATGTTTCCATTAAAAGTTCTATGAATTGTTTCTGGTGCTTATAAACCAATAGCTCTCAAGGTTTATGGTGATATGGTCTGAAATCATCCAACTTGTGGCATGAAGGGGCCTAAGGTGGCTGCTGGGCAAGAAGTTGCTGAAATGAAAAAGTTGCTTGAGAAAGAAACACTTTTGAGAAAGGCTGCTGAAGATGAAGTCAATAATCTTCATAGTAAGTTAGCACAATCAAAGAGATTAGAGGTACTTCTTGTACCTTTCTTGGCAATCTCACTTTTTTTTTTCCCTTGAGTATTGCTTGGGCTACTATAGTAAGTCACTATGCCTAATTTTCGTAGGAATCCAGTAATTCTGAGCTCGTAAAGCTTCGCAAGATGCTGGAAGATGAGGCACTTCAGAAACTAAAGCTTGAAGAGCAAATAGCAATGCTTGAAAGTCAGCTGTTGCAGTTGAGTTTTGAGGCTGACGAGGTATTGGCCTTGTGGGGGCCAGTTCATCTACTGTTTACCTTTAATTGTTTGTGAGGGATCCACCACTCTATTTTTCATGACTATAAAATAATCTATAGAACATGGTGCCAAGTCCCTTTGAGAGTTAAACGTTTGAAAATACTGGAATTTCCTTCAATGACAACATTTCAATTTTAGCACTGGAGGAAGTATGGTCCCTGTAGCGAATTAAAACAACTTCTGTGGATCCCTATGAGTGAATGACTACTCTAAATAAGTCTTGATTTGTGTAGTTACTATACTTTTCTTTCAACCATAATTACAAAATGTGAAACTATAGCATTTTTTGTGGTATATGATGGACCATATGATTAGGCCTTTAAAAAATATTAGTTCAGTGTCTTTGAAACTCTATCTTATGTGCCTTGGTTATGTATTTTTATTACTGACTGAATTTTATCTCTTCTAGACAAGAAGGAAACTTGACAGAGTTGAACCAGAGCAAGTTCTTGGTGGCCAGGATTCTACCATTCATCAAGTTGGGAATTCACAACTCAACCATTCTGGCAATGGGGAGAAGGCCTCAATAGCTAAACTCTTTGAACAAGGTAGTGGCTGCCGGTTGCTTTACATTTTCAAGACTTTTTGGTGATCTGTTCTTGATGTTGATGGCTCCACTTTCCTTTTACTTGTTTCCTAACAAAATTTAGTATCCTCTAAGTGGGACTGCAGAAGATCCTGTCACTTCTTGAAGCAGAAGATCCTGATGTGCGGGTCCACGCTGTGAAAGTGGTGGCAAATTTAGCTGCTGAAGGTGTTGAAATTGTTTCTTCTATTGCATTTCTTTAACATTTATCCATTGCATGATCTTGTTTTTCAGGATTTCCCTAGAATTCTGTATTTCGGTGGGGATGGGCTCATGGATTTGATGATTGCTAGAACATAGTATGTGGTTGTTATGTTCTATTAAACATGGTTAAGATGTGATGGAAGCTTGTTATCTGAAATGCCTGGCAGGGAATTAACTCAACAATTTCTTATTGCTAGTGCTTCATAGATTCTCTCTGAGAATAGCTTCAAATTCTTTTGGCGTTGGCAATGTTATTGCTTCTGATATGATTCCCAGATCAAAAAATTTATTATTTTATGTTTACGGTTGTCCTAACTCATTTAAGTAAAATGGACATTTGTGAGTTCTACAGTTATGGAACAAATTATTAGTCATAACAAGCAGAAGTTGAATTTTGCTTGGAAGAGGATGTTCAGATGTGAAGTTGTATTAACTTTTTTTTTTTGAAAAAGGAAAGCTGTATTAATTAATTTAATAAGCCTCTAATGGGAATTAGAAATTTTATTATTACAAGTATTGGCATTAGTTACATTGTGAAATCTCTAGATTCTTTCTATTGGCTTTGATAGCTTAGGGTTGATAGATGCTGCCAACCTCTGTTCTTATGTCAGATGTGAATTTATTTTTTTGCTTGATTCTTGACTTGTGTGACAATTTACGGCGTGCTCTGGCAAAAAAATATACCACCATACATATCCATTAGTCACTTGTAAGGTATTTTTGTCCCAATTGCTGGCTTCATTAATGATGTAAAATTTCCAACTAACTTACAGAAACTAATCAAGGGAAGATTGTGAAAGCTGGTGGTCTTAAGTCTTTACTGATGCTGCTTAGGAGCTCTGGAAACGAGTCAATACAAAGAGTTGCAGCAGGTGCAATTGCCAATCTAGCAATGAATGGTAAGTTGTTGCATCTGTTGTTTTATGACCTTTAGGTCATTTAGAAATGTTGTTGACATGGTTGGTTCATTGCATTTGATTTATCACGTTAACACTTATTGTGTACAATCAGAAACCAATCAAGAGCTCATAATGGCTCAAGGTGGCATTCAGCTGCTATCTATGACAGCTTCCAATGCAGAGGATCCTCAGACACTTCGAATGGTTGCTGGGGCAATTGCTAATCTTTGTGGAAATGGTATAACTTGCCGACCTCATGTCGAGTTCATTCTACTAAAATTTTTATTTTTCTGTATTATTCAAATTTGAGTATGGGAATCAGATCAGCGTTTTTTATAAAATTGTTATGGAAGAATGAGAAGCAAAATGAGCAAAAATGCTAAATATTCTGTTATTATAGTTCGGACATGCAAGCAATCGAGAAGAGACATTGCTGATGCTGCAACTTTATTTGATAGATGAGAATGCTATTATGCTTTTAGATGGCTTATATGTTATGATACTCGATTGAATGGAATCTTTATTGTCAGCTGCATGTGTTTTTTCTGTAATTGACATAGATTATGGAATCAAAATGTGTCCAGAACTTTGGTAGCTCATGTTTCTGTAGGTAAATGATACCATCAAGGCCTTAGTCATGTGTTGTTTCTTGCAAGCTGAGATTTAGATGTTGCTCACGAGATGTACATAATTATGACCTTTTAGTTCAACTATCCTGATAAATAACAGTATAAATTTTACATTACTGTTATACTAGGAATTAAGTTTAATATTTTTGGGCAAGCAATAATTTATTAACTGATTAATAGTGAACTCCACAAATAACTATGGATCTAAAATAATGTCAAAGGTCCCTATGAAAAAAATATTTTGTCATAACCTTTTAGTCACCCTTTTGTAAATTGTACATAGTATCTTCAGATGGTTTTGGAGATTAGTATAGTTCACCTTAGATCTAAAAGGCAAACTTAATTTTATAGGTGGCGGTGCATTACAAGTTGCCCTTTTCAAGCTGATAACTAACGTTATGATCTATTGTTTTGCAGATAAGTTGCAGATGAAGCTGAGAGAAGAGGGTGGCATTAAGGCTTTGCTGGGAATGGTCAGATCTGGGCACCAAGATGTTCTTGCTCAAGTTGCCAGAGGGATAGCAAATTTTGCCAAGTGTGAATCAAAATCATCGACTCAAGGTAAATAATTCTTGAAGTTTGTTGTAGAGGCGGTGATAAACCCTATTAAGTATTTGTCATTTCCTGAAATCATTTTCTTCCTCAAGCAGAGATCTTATGATTGTCTGCCATTTTATGGTGACATCTTTTCACGTTTAAATATCTTTCCTTTTGATGGAGCAGGAGCTAAATCTGGAAAGTCACTACTGATTGAGGATGGTGTGCTTCCATGGATTGTGCACAGTGCAAATAGTGAAGCCTCATCAATCAGTCGCCACATAGAGCTTGCGCTTTGCCACTTGGCTCAGCATGGTAAATTTTCTTCTTCGTCCTTGTTTTTGCTGTGAAGTCTAGTCTCTTGTTCAGTGTCAGTCCAAAAGGTATTGTACTAACATTCATACAATACAGAGGTGAATGCAAAAGACATGGTAAATGGAGGTGCACTAACGGAGCTAGTTCGAATCTCACGAGATTGTTCACGGGATGATATAAGGGCTCTTGCACATCGAATCCTGACAGCCAGTCCTACTTTTCAAACTGAGTTGAGAAGACTACATGTAGATTATTGAGGGGTTTAGTTGAAAATGGTTTGAATCTGTTGATAGATGCAAGGTTGCTGAGCTTTCCTGTCAAATTTTTGTTTAAGCTGGAGTGTGATTCCCTTTGTAGTTAGTTTAGAACTTGGAGAAAAATGGAGGAGCTACTCATTGATTGATTTAATTGTTCTAACGCTACCTACGAGATTACCTTTACTGCTTAGGTGTAGTTACTACGGGATTCGTCTGTAACTGAATAGAACACTAATTTTGAAGTACTCACGTGTAAAAATGCTTCACAAAATCAACCAAATTTGTCGACTTAAACTTCAAAGTTACTTTTCTCGTGTATCTACTTTATCTTAGCATTATATGTATATAAACTGCCGGTTATATTATTAATA
The DNA here is from genome assembly GCA_027478495.1 of Erythroxylum alaternifolium. NCBI lineage: Eukaryota > Viridiplantae > Streptophyta > Magnoliopsida > Malpighiales > Erythroxylaceae > Erythroxylum > Erythroxylum alaternifolium. Next base: position 56,295,722 of record JANIIA010000192.1, read on the forward strand.
ATAACCAATAATATATATATATATATATATACCATAATTTGATAAGGAGTAACATTTCATGAAAATTATTCGTAATATGTATGAAATAATTTAGATTTGCAAAGTTAAAAACAATCCACAAATTTTATTGATTATTTAAATTTTTATATTTTGAATTTGTATATATTAAATATTATTTTATATAACTAAAGTTATTTAAATTTCTAAATATATGAACAAAACATTATGTAGAATTAGTATATATATGTACATGTATTGTAAGTAAAAGTAAGTTTACATATATCAAAATATTTTTATCAATTTTGAAATATATATCAAATAGTACTTTACATTATTTTTCATCACGACATGATGCGTAAGGACGAAAATAAATTCTATTTCATATTCATTTAAAAATAAAATATTATAAATTTCTGAATATATATTACAATCAATTCATAATATAAATTTATTGATATCTTTTAATCTTTGTAAATAAATGAATTTATAAATCAAGGTACACTACATATTTTTCTAACTAAATGCATTTATAAAATAAAAAATAACTTTAGTGGGTTTATAAAATCACACCATAATTCACATTTACCAAAAATTAACAAACGATAAGTTTTGGTGAAAAATAACTTTACCTTAAAAATGTATTAATTAATATTAAAATTTAAAATAATAATTATGTATTTTATAAAATCAAAACTAATTTACAATCAATGATGTTTAATTAATAATAAACTTTAAATCATTTTGAAGTTTGTGCGCATCAATATCATGTGCAGTATTAAATACATTTATTAATTATAAACATATAAATAAAGCATTATATATATATATGAAATTAAAATATTCTTGATTTTTAAAACATTCATTTGTGCATAATCATTTTATATTAATATAAGAGAGAGATATTTTCATAGTTCCTTAAAAATAACATATAAATTTATATTTATTTAAAATAGGATATTTTTAAAAAATTATTAAGAGAAATTTATACTTATTATATCAAGAATTATCCTTTTTAATTAAATAAATTTATAAAATCAAGATATAGCAAAAAATTCTAAATAAATGCATTTCTAAAATTAAAATAATTTTATTGAATTTATAAAATGAAACCATAACTTACGTTTGTATAAATATATGTATTGTATTTTAAAACATGTTATTTTACTTTTAAGACGACAAATATCTATTTACAAAATCAACGTCAATTTAAATATTGAAAGTTGTTAACTTTTACATACTTTAATCATTTTGAAATTTTTACAAATTATGCATCATTAGATAATATTAACGTTAAATATTTAATAATTCTAAACATATAAATAAAGCATTATGCTCAACTAAACCATATATGCATTAGATGTGAAAGCAAATTAACATACACATATGTAAATCAAATTTTAATAATACAATATTAAATTATATATTTGGTAACGTTATACAAATAAATAAGATGCCAAGAATTGCAATTGTCAATTACTATCGCTTAAAGATTTAAGATGAGCTCAAATTCAAGCATGAAAAGTTCTTTTCCCCCCGATTTGATATAATATAAGGTTACTTTTACATTTGCTTCTAATCATTCAAGGACAATAACTAATGCAAAGGCCATGACATGTTTCGATACAAAATTTGTTTCTTGACCTTGTAAGTCATGTTTTAGTATTAATAAGTAGTCGATAGAGTAATTATAGTATAATTAATGGAGGATCACTGAATCTTTGCAAGTGATTTATACAGAGGACTTGAATTGGAACCAACCTTCCATCTGCAGGGATTGCCGGTAGTAGTTAACAATTGTCAACGTACTGATAAAAAATAAGTTTAGAGCTTACAAAGAGACTGGAAAAACATAAAATGGGAGATTGGATGTTGTTATTTACTAACTAGGGATAGCAATTAAAGGAACAAATTAAAGGGATAAACTAAAAAAGTTATCCTTAATTTTTTTACCGGCTAGTATTAGCTAAAACAATTAGTATTAGCCAATGCTATAACCCAATATTGTATCCATAATTTTCTTACCGTTTTTCCAGCTAATACAAAGTATATCAACCAAATGACACAAGCCTGACTGACATAACGCATCGTAATACTAGGCAAAACAAATTAGACATATAATTATAGCAGTGGTGAGCCTAGGTCGATCTCACAGAGAGTGTTCGGTTAGTTTTTGTTATGAAAATAATTGGTGTTTAGATTATAAGGGGTTTGTTTGGTTTTCAAATAAGAAAATAAGACAAAACTAAATTAATAAAAATAAATTAAAGAAAACATGCAAAAATAATGAAAGTGATGAAAGTGATGAATTCATTAAGAATATGGTTTTTTGATTCAATCTCAGCCTACAGCTAATTAAACATATTTCATTGATTTGTTGTTCTTCTACCTCTCCTTGAACTATTGGTCGTAGATTAATAACAAGCTCTGTTAAACCCAGTTTTCTTTTAGGTCGTGTTTAATTAAGAGACGTTTTTTAATTAAACCTAGTCATTGAATAACCTAAGATATGATCTCTAGATTTAATTGGATAGTTGCATTACGAATTAAGAAAACATATCAATATAGGCAACAACCACATACGCTCGGGTCATTTAACCTAGGTTATGTTATCTCTAATAATTATGAACCATTAGTCACTACAAATGAATCTCAAATATAACAATTACAGATTATATTGAAATTCTAGCTGTGGGTTCATACACAAACAATCAAATGATAACAAGAATACGATCATTCATATACAAAACCCAAATCCATACACATAGGATAATACAATCAATTCCTAAAGAGAGAAAGAAACAATAAATATAAAGAAGAAATGCTTAACCGGGTCGTTGGCATCGATGTCATCTTCGAGCTGACGTTGGGATGATAGCTCTCCATAGGTCTCCAAATGGATGGAGCTTTGCCCTTTCTCCTCTTCTTCTCCTAAAGCTTCATTCTCAGTTTTCTCCTAGCTAAAAACACCAAATTATTCATAACCCTCGGCCAGCACCAAAATGTTCCTTTTATATGAAAACTTAGGTTAATGGGCAGCTGGCCCTTCTCATACTCGTGAGTGGCTTCTCATAGTGAGCAGCTTCTCACAGCTGTGAGAGGCTACTCACTACCGTGAGAAGCATTACATGGGCGCGTGATACACTCTTACGCCCATAACCTTATGCAAATTGTGAGCGGCTCTATTCACTCTTCATTCTTCATGTTCTTTATTTTTTTGTAGTTTCTTGTCTTCTTCTTGCTCTAATATTCTTCTCCTTGCTCCATGAAGACAAGTGAGTATGATTATTTGGAAAACGGCCCAAATATAGTGCTTTTGACTCACTTTAGCTCCTTCACTTCTATATCGTACCTAAAACCATATATAAACTAAAGTGAGTATCTTAAGTACTTTAAAGCATTAATCACTAAGTGTAATGGATTAAATGTATCAACAATTAAGCATATATCACTAACCCTCTTAAAAGGTAGCCCAAACCTAACCTAAGGCCTAATTGGGACAAGCTCATGCTGAATGAGCTTGAGCTTAATCATGTTTAAGTAGTCTAAAGCCTGTTGAAAACTCAAACTCAGCCAACTCCCACCCAATTCAACCGACTTAACTTAACTCGACCCAAATGTTTGCCTCAACTTCAAACTTAACCTCTTTCTCTCTTCATCTAAATGTTGCCTTAAACACCATCTGGAATGTCTATTGCTTTACTAGAAAGAATCCATTCACACCTATACACTTGTTACCTAAAAATTATGAGTATAGACACAAAGACCTAAACAAGTTTAGATTTTGTTTGGGAGAAACCGTGAAATAGAAAAGAATATAAATAGAAGAAAAGAAGACATGGAGATAGAGACACAAAAAAGAAACATTTAGAAAATGGTTATAGTCACTTTCTCTCCTTTAAAAGCAAGGCTAAATGTCGTCAAATAATGAAATATAGAAGAATAGAAGACATATGGTGATATGGTAGGATTGATGAACTAGGTCTGTTCACTCTCAAAAGTCTCACTATAGAAGAAGAACATATTTGCGATAGATGAACATAAACTAAGGTTTCTTGAACTATATATACTTAAGCTTCAGGCCTATCTGGGTCCTAAATGTTAAGCCCAAATCAAAGCCTAGCTTGAAACCTAATTTTTTTTCGAAAAAGCTCAAACTTGGTTTGAAACCCAGTCAACTTGGGTCAATCCTATTTAATTCAGTTCAAACTAGACTGAGTCAGACCATACCTAAATTGAGCTTGCTGTACCTGATCACATTAACTCATCGTACATACATCTCTAGTAGATAATAAGTACATAACATAATCACACGAATAGGGATTTCAATATATAATTGTTTCTGCATGTATACTAGATTAAATATAACATTCAAGGTTTATGCATTTACGAATTTAATAATTGACTTTAAATTTGTATTAAAGTTTTTTTTGTATAGATGACTTTATTTATTATAATATAGATATGTAATTTTATTTACTTTCTTTGATACATAGGCATTTCATGTAATACCCCCTCACCGTAGTGTACGCACCGAGACGCCCGTAGGTCATTTCGATACATATCCTATGACAAGGGAGCGCTACGTGCAATCACTACAATATTTCACATGGCATCATATCAATTTGAATAATTAAAGCAGTAATTGTAAATCACAAGATTTTTAAAACCAAACTCTTCCTC
>JANIIA010000192.1:56310920-56329561 GCA_027478495.1 Erythroxylum alaternifolium
GCTCCCTTATCATAGGATATGTATCGGAATGACCTACGGGCGTCCCAGTGCGTACCCTACGGTGAGGGGGTGTTACATTTCATGTTTACTATTTTCATAAAAAAAGACATTTAAAAGAAAGACAATCTCAATTTTCTCTTATCAATCATTAAACATAAATTTTTTTAAATATATGTATGAATCTAACTAAATGGTAGAGAGAGTCATTTATATACCTCTTATTTTCATAGCTTTATAATTCTTTATAAACTTTCTCCTCCTTCATCCTTCAATCTATACATAACATGCATATCTTATTTCATAACCAATTTAAGTAATTAATTATATTTATAGTCACCATATGCTTATACCTTTGAATCTTTAACTTTTTTATAATTATCTAACGATTTTTATATCATTTAAATATAATTTTATAGGTTAAATATAATGGAGGGATATTTTTATTAAAAAAATTTATGGTGATGAATTTATTTTGAAAGCTTATACCTATAGCCTTAAAGTGCATCAATGTTGAACCAATGGACGTCATAGTCCATGTTTTAATGATAATATAATATAATTACTGTTAATAATTTATTTTATGCCTTAAAAAAGCAAAGTAAAATAAAAATAAGAGGTATATTAAGGAAACCATAGAGAAAAGTGGAAATTATAAACTTCAAAACCATTATAAGTGAGGAAAAGAAAAGGAAGATAAAAGCATAACAAGTATACAAATACATATGTTGATTTCCCTACTTGGTTACTTTAATACTTTAGGGGCTCATCATGCATAAGCGAATCATCTTTTTAACTTAATACATAATTTTTTTACTTTTTTGAGGAAATAATGTACAATTTTTTTTCAATTGTCAAAAGGAATTAAGGTTTTTGATTTCAAAGAAAATCCTCTAGATCCTTAACATATTCTTTGAGCAATCTTTTGAAAAGTGTTTGAATTAAAATTTTATTAAGAGAATGAATTTGAAACTTTGAATAACTTGAAAAATCTTTGAAAACATATTTTCAAGTACATTAGTTGACCAATTTAGATTAGTGGTTGACCAATGTATGACTTTTAGATATATTAATTGAACAATGTAACTGTTATTCCTAAATGGCACCTAAGAGAGGGTGAATTTGGTGTTTTCAAGATTTTAATGAAATGATATTAACTTACAAATAATGATAAGGATTTATAATGAATACATGTATGGAATAAAAATAAAAGGATTAACGATGCTTGTAAACAATTAAGTGAAAAGGTAAGGAAAGAGAAATACAAATTGATTTATAGTGATTCATTAAACAATCGTTACTTACATCCACTCCTAAGACTCTTATTAGATTTTTACTATAATTCTTCTTTCAACCTGAAGAATAACTTTTTTACAATCTTTTATTTTAGCAAAGAGGAGCCTTTTTTCCAATCTTTCATTAAGACGAAGAAGAATCTCAAAACCAATTTAAAAACACTTAAATAGAATGAACAAAAACCCCAATGAGGGCTCACACCTCAAATTTTCGCACTTGATTATTTTGATAATCTCAAAAAGGCTCACACTCAGAATTTGATAATAAATACTCAAATGATTAAAAATACTTAGGAATGAGTGTAAAAGGAACTTAAATGCTTGTTAATGCTAAAGCCAATCAGAAAATGCCTATTTATAGTATTTTGAGACCCTTCTTAGTTGTTGGAGCCAAAAATTAGCCTTTATAATGGCTACTTACAGTGAACTAATCAAACAATATATAGTAGAGGTGCTAAATTCACTAGTCATTGAGACACTGGTCAACTAGTAGAAATATTGGTTAACCAATATGAAATAAATATTGGTTGATTAATACATCAACAAGTGTTACAACAAACTCTCAGTACATCAATTTTAATAACTTTAACCTATATTAGTCTACCACTAACCTATGTAAGTTGATCAATCACCCCAAAAAAATAATTTTAACTACTTTAAATGCTCAAATTTAACTTGATTAATGAAATTATGAAATAAACACTTCTCAAAATGCACCTTAAAGTTTGTTTGAAAGATCAAGAGGCTTAAAACGAAAGCTTTTCGTTCCTCTTAATGAATGTAAAGGCTTTTACAATGAAGTGAGGTGTATTCCATTTTTTCCCTTCTCTTCGTTATTTCTCTCCCAGCCGTCACATATATCCTTTTTGTTTACTCTCTCCATTATTCTCCTCTCTTCCCAACCTTCACATGCTTTTCTCCTTGTAATAAAAACTAAGTTTAAGTGAATGGGACAGGTGGCTCAAAACCAAAGTGGAACTGTTGTTTTTCTGCTCCACACTGCTGTCACATATACACACCTTTTTTATCTTTCCAAAAGCTAGGTTTGTAAGGAAACGGGACAGGTGGCTTCTTGGTAATGTGATGCACGTGGCTTTTGTCCTCCATGTTACAACCATCCCAAATTTTTTCTTTATAATCAAAACTAGGTTTTAAAGTGACATATAATTCATGTAACATTTTAATTGTTACAGTCGTGAGTCACAATACCTCACTCTCCATTTTGAAGCTCTATCTCTTTTTGTAATCTTCTTCTTCTTCTTGCTCCTTAAAGACAAGAGAGTATGAATATTGAGAAGATCACTCAATGAGTGTGCTTTCGACTCACTTTAGTTGTTATGCTTCCAAATCGTACCTAAAATCAAATATGAACTAAAGTGAGTGTCTTAAACATTTTAAGACATTAATAACTAAGTGCAATGAATTAAATGTATCAACAATTAAGCACATATCATAACACATATTAGGTCATTTTAAAAATTTTCAAAGCCATTAAAAAATTAAAAGCAATATAAGTCCACAGAATTGAAGTATTTTCAGCATAGATGTAACTTGTACACTATAAAAGTTAGAGAAAACAATTTACAAGTTAATAAAAATGAAAAGTTTGTAACTTGTATACTACATTCTAAATATATATTTATTCTGTCTATTTGTATATATACAATTGAATATAAGTGACCTTCTATATAACTATAAAATAATAACTAAACAATACAATAATTTCAAATTTTAACATTAGAAAAACCTAAAAATCACTATAATAGCAAAAATGATTAGGAGCAGAACATAAAAGTGACAGAGATTGATTTTGGTATGCGTCACTTTTAGCCATATAACTTTAAGGAGAATAAACTTTTTATATGTTTGTCATGGTTGGATTATGATCTTAACTTAAATTAAACATAAATTTCTCCTTAATATAAACTATAAAACAAATTATTATTTTAAAAGGAAAAATGAGGATTATATGTAGTGTTAATGTTAATGTAATGAATCAAATTGTTGATATTTTTTGCATTTAGATCCAAATTGTGTACTACAATGAATTAAACAGAAAAGAGGATGCTCTTTCATGACTTGTAGTTAGTGAAAGCTACATCAAGTAATCATGTACGCATAATATATAAACATGGTAGCATATGAAAATAAGCTAAAAGCATTCTTATTATAATTTCACCTGTTATTTAATTTGTTGCTATTATTCTTACATTTGTTGTTTATATTTGTTTGCTTTCATTTAACCTCTTTTCATGCCTCCTAAGCATCCTATCATGCCTAAAAAGGACCATTACAAATTAAAATAATGAAACTTACTATTGTTGGTATATATTTGAACATCTAGATTTTGTTTATGTTTAGTCCATTATGAAATGCTGAAACATTTAAAGGAACCAGATAGTGTTGTAATCATATTAGATATTACAAACTAAAAGGAGTAACATCGTATTGTTATCTAACATTTTCAAGGTATCAAGACCACTGAGATATCTAAGTTGTTCTTCTCAACGGAAATTAGTATTAATAATAGTAATTAGAATGGTTACTGATTGAACATCTATTGTAAGTATCATTAGTAAAAATCATACTAACAAACACATAATGTCAAAAATATTGTAGTGTTTGGAATTAAAATTAATGTAACGACAACATGGTTCAAGTCGGAGCTTGCATTCTTCCAATTTTTGGTTAAAATATCATATTTTTTTAAAGTTAGATCATGAAAAAAATATAAAAATGTAGCTAGCAAAGGGAGGATAACATTGCCTTAATTCCAATAGAAACAAAGGGATTTTTAAATAATTAAGGAAATGCAAACAAAGGAACCATATAAAACAGACAATAATAAAATACATGTAGTAGGCATAAAGACATAAGGAACCTTATAAAGTAGACAAAGACTAAGACATAACGGAAAACACAACCTACCATGATTCTCTCCATTTGTTTCTACCATCATTGTGATGGATAGAGATTGAGAAGTGGAAAGAGGAGCTAGTGCGAGAGAATCTAGAGAAAAAAATAAAGGAAGGCATGAGCAAAGAAACTAGAGAGAGGAGAGACATGATTCGGGATTTTAGATTCAATTAGGGTTTCACCAACATTAGGGAATTAGGTTTTCTAGTTCAATTAAGTTGATTAGGGATTTTAGATAGATTTAACAAAAATAACTAACAAACATAATTTTGGTTACCAATTGATTGGCCCTTATACAGCCAAATGACATACATGTGGTAATGGGCGCTATCAAATGATTTTAAAAATATAAAATAATTGTCATGTGATGACATGGCTCATAATGAACAAAAACTTAACCTTGTTTAATTTTTTATCCACATAGGGTTTATTTTGAACATTTTGAAAATGTTATAATGAAAATTGAACTCTCTGGAATGTTAAGGTTCAATTTGTATTTTAATGGAAATGATAAGGTTTAAAATGCACTTTTAGCCAAAATTCCAGTTCATACTCATCATTTGATACAAAACATATTAGTATGGCCTTTTTATCATATAGTTGACACATAATGTGTTTAACTTATAATGAAATGTACGCTTCATCGTGTATTATTAAAAATATTATTAGTGAAAGACCTTAGATAAAGGAAAATTTATTCATGTTTTAACATAAAAGAATATATCACATCTCTAAAGAGTTAAAAGATTGATAAAAGAAAAACATTCTTCTAACTCTTGATTTTATTAATCTAAACATGTGTATTAATTTTAACATAGATTAGTTGATCAAGATCAAGAAAACAAGTCAACTCAAGTTTTAATTTTTATAAATAATTTAAACTGATATACATGGTCCTTATTCACCCACTATTTATAATTCTAGATATATTTTGGCTTTTATTGAATATTTTCCCATTTTAGTTATATCTTCTTAATTAAAGAAATGTTTGAAGTTCTTAACAAGTTTGAGATTCTTAAGACTAAAGTTGAGAACTAATTAAATTATAATTTGATTTTTTTTTCAAAATACATCTATAAAAGCTAATACCAATAATAAATAGAATCCAAAGAAGCAAATTGTTGATTACACCCTTTCGGGAAGAGATTATAACTCAGACACCTAATTAACCCTCTCTTGTGACTGACATTTGTCGTGGATTGTTATGTTCTAGAGCTATTTGTGTTCATTTTGATTGAGGTCATCTTCTATTCATTCAAAATATCCTAGAAAGAGCCATAAATTCACCTAAGTGGTCGTTCCTAATCTGTCTCTGCTTCGTGCCATAGCTCCTTAATTTTACACTTCAGGTTATTACTATTTGAATTTTGGGTTTGATTTTTAATCACTAGCATTTGGGGGTGGTTGAGAAGTTTGGGATAAATTGAATTTTGGTGGGTTATGAATGGAGATTAGGTCATTTTTTGCGGGATGAGTGTGTATTCCCTGCTTTTGTGGTTTCACTTCGTGTTTCTTGCTTGACTGATTATTTTTCTGCGACTTTCAAGTTCTTCCTGATCATGTAAATTGAACGTACTAAAAGTATGCTTCGTTCTTCTTCATAAAGAAACCTTCTTAGCTTATAGGTACGTGTTTCATATTGTACGATCATCAATTACAATTTGTAGACATTGCTCTAGTTGCTGACATGTGTTATCGATTTTTAAACACTAGCATTTGGTGGTAGTTGGGAGGTTTGGGGGTGCAATGTTGAATAAATTGAAATTTTGTAGGTTATGAGTGGAGATTAGGTTCTTTTTTATTCGTGGGATGAGTGTGTGTTCACTGCTTTTTTTGGTTTCACTTCGTGCTTCTTGGCTGACCACTTGTTTTTCTGTGGCTCTCAAGTTCTTCCTGAGCATGCAAATTGAACGTACTAAAGTATGCTTTGTTCTTCTTTACAGAGAAACCTTCTCAGTTTATAGTTACGTTTTGCATATTGTACAATCATCAATTACGTTTGCAGACACTACTCCCATTGCTAACATGTGTCATCGATGATGCATTTGCCTAGTCAAAAACTTGAGTTATTTGAGTTCCACTGTTATTTGGAGTGCTATTATGAGCTTTTGCAATGCTTCACAGCATTGCAGTTTGTGTAATTTTCTTATGTGTTTTTAGTCTTTCATAAAGAATATAAAGATAGTATCTGAGTTGCTTAAATCTTCATCAAGTGATTGTGCCTTCGATGATTATGGAAAGCTGTTCAATTTTTTGTCGATTGAGTGAGCACCATATTAAAATTTTTAGGATTTGGTAAGAAAAGTTGCGAAATCTGGGGAACAGTTGGAAGGTGATTCTGGTAGTTTTGACGCTATTGTCCAACAGGTAGTTGGGATCTAGCATTCCAAATGAATTTACTGCATGATATACATATTTATTGAATGTTGCTATAATTTTTCTTGATAGATTGTTTAGCTGGACCAATACGTATGATGCTTGTGCATCGTTTCACTACTTTTTGTTCCCCCTAATTACTTTCTTTATCTATTTTTTTAATTCATGTGGGTCATTAAAAACAACCTCTCTACTAGTTAGAGATATGACTGCGTATTATTAGTCCTCTCCAGATCCTGTGTATCAGCAGAATTTTAACTGGGTTGTTGTTGTTGTTGATGATGATGATGGTGATGTTTGCTAGGCCAAGGAATAGTATCTAAAATATGCTTCATTTAATTCTTTTTAGAAATATATGCTTGGGAGTTATTCAAAATGGGAAACTGGCTGTGAGAAAGTTCTTTAAGTCTTTTACGATGATAACCCTATGGCTTTTTGATTATCTTATTACATAACACTTTGTTTTTTGTAATAGAACTTTCTTTTGGGCCTACTGGGGATTTTTGACTTTGTTTATTTAGATATTGAGAGATGTACCTATTGTGTTCTATAATGTGTCTATAGGAAAGAATGTTCAGATTCATATAAGTTGCTCTTTAGAAACAATTCACGTTATCTTTTGTTTGTTAAAATTGAACCATAATTATTGGTTTACAGTGTCAGACACTTGTAATTGTGTTTGAAAAGAGAGTAACAATATGAATTAAAGTTTTTTGTCATAAGAAATAATCAAGGAGCTAAGAGAAAAGAGAGTAACAATATGAACTGAAGTTTTTTGTCATAAGAAATAATCAAGGAGCTAAGTTTAGTACCATTTTCTGGTCGTTACGTACCTTCTGGTCAGTATTAACCAGAATAGTACGAAACTCAACATTATTTAAGATGCATATGAGATATAAGGCTCACAAAAACAATAAGTAATATGATATTAAGTCGGGATTCTTTTTGAATATTTATATAAAAGCGTTAAGGTTTAAATTAAATTTTGTTTAAAATGTTATATTTTAATTTGATATGTTTCAAAATACATCTATAAAAACTAATAGCAATAGAAAAGAAACCAAAGAACCAAATTGGTGATTACACCTTTAAAATATCTTGGAAGAGCGAAAAAGCCACAAAATCACCTGAGTGGTCGTTCCTACTCTGTCTATGCTTCATGCCCTAGCTCCCCAAATTTGCACTTTAGGTTATTATTATTTGAATTTCGAGTTTGATTTTTAAACACTACCATTTGGGGTAGTTAGGAGGTTTGGGGTGCAATGTTGAACAAACTAAAATTTTGTGGTTTATAAGTGGAGATTAGGTTCTTTTTGATTCTTAGAATGAGTGTGTGTTCCCTGCTTTTTTGTTTTCACTTCATGCTTCTTAGTTGACTGCTTGTTTTTCTATAGCTCTCAAGTTCTTTTTGAGCAAGCAAATTGAACGTACTAAAAGTAAGCTTTGTTATTCTTTATAGAGAAACCTTCTTATTGTACCTTTTTTTTTCATATTGTACAATCATCAATTACTATCTGCAGACACTGCTCCCATTGTTGACATGTGTTATCGATGATGCATTTGCCTACTTAGAAACTAAGTTGTTTGAGCTCCACTGTTATTTGGAGTGTTATTATGAGCTCTTGTAGTGCTTCACTGCCTTGCTGTTTCTATAATTTTCTTATGTGTTTTTGGTCTTCCAAAAAGAATATAAAAACAGTATCTCAGCTGCTTAAATCTGCATAAGGTGATGGTCCTTGCATTGATTATGGAAAGTTGTTTGATTATTTTTCAATTGAGTGAGCACTAAATTAAACTGTTCAGGATTTGGTAAGAAAAGTTGAGAAATCAAGGGAATAGTTGGAAGGTGATTTTAGGAGTTTTGACGCTATTGTCCAACAGGTAATTGAGATCTAGCATTCCAAATGAATTTATTGTCTGATATACATATTTATTTAATATTTATGTAATCTTTCTTGATAAATTGTTTAGCTGGACTAATACGCATGATGCTTGCACATTGTTTCATTACTTTTTGTCCCCCCAATTACTTTCTTTACGTATTTTTCTTGTATATATAAGTCATTTAGAAACAACCTGTCTATTAGTTAGTTGTAAGGTTGTATACTATTAAACCTTTCAAGATCCTGCATGTCAACGAAATTTCGACCGGGTTGTTGTTGATATTTGCTAGGCAAAAGAATAGTATTTAAAATATGCTTCATTTAATTTTTTTAGAAATATATGCTTGGGAGTTATTAAAGTGGGAAATTCAGTGTGAGATGGTCCTCGTAATCTTTTACGACGATAACTTTATGGCTTTTTAGTTATTTTATTGCATAACATTTTTTTGTAGAACTTTCTTTTGGATCTGTTGGAGAATTTTGACTTTGTTTAGATATTGAGAGATGTACCTACTGTGTTTCATAATGTGTCCACAGGGGAGAATGTAAACAATTCATGTTATCTTTTGTTTGTTAAAATTAAACCATAATTACTAGTTTACATTGTGAGACACTTGTAATTGTTTTTGAAAAGAGAAAATTTGTTGTCATAAGAAATAATAAAGATATTAGTCATTCGAATGTGTCATTAGGATTAGATTATTTGGTAAATCAATTTTTCATTAGGTCATAATGAAATTTTAACTAAAAATAGTTGGCACCATATTTAATGACTTTCAACTTATTAAATGCAGGGATAATTCTTATCCTATAATTCATACTAATAATTATACACTCCATTTTCTAAATGATTAAGCTGCAATAATTTCATGTTTTAGGCTTAATTTCCAATCCTAAACACTCCCTATGTATAGTCTGGTTCCAACAATCACCTACTAAAGAACACTCTGTCGTATGATGACTCTACATTATGACTATTAAAAACAATGTTATGAATACGGTATAGACATTTGTACCGAATTTGATTCCAATATAGTATTGTATTGATACTAGTCAATACCAGGTAATGTTTTACGTAATTTATAAAAAAATTACTAAATTTTTCAAAAATTACAAAATAGTTGAACAACATATCATACTATATAATTTATAATTTTATATCAACTCTATCTCTAAAAATTATAATAATAGAAATTTATAATAGCAACAATTTATTAATTTTCATTAATATTATTTCCACATATTTTACATATAAATAATATTTTTTTGAAGAAAAATTTTAACATTGCTTTAAAAAATTTACTTAAAATGATTTTTTTTAACCATAAAATTACAAAAGATGTCATCTTACAATTGAAAGGAGAGTAGAGAGCATCAAACCGATCCCTACATATGGTTAAGTTAGGCCCAAGTCGTTTTATGAGCTTCTTAGTAAATTGAAGAAGTCTTTAACCATTTGACAAGCCTGTCCAAATCCCCATACGAGGTTCAACCATCTCTTACAGCGTTCGATGCTTTATCCTTCAACTCTTTAGCGCTCACTCACTCTTGCACAACCTTACCACTCAGTGACTCTGTAATCATCCTCGCCAACTCAACTAAGTCAGGCACCGTGTCAGCACCCTCACACACTCTCACTCCCACACCCAACTCGTCCACCAAAAGCTTAGCGTCGATGAACTGATCTGCTTCCATTGGCCAACCCAATATCATAAATAATCGACTCGCAGCGGGTGGTGACGAGGAGAGAGAGCAAAGATGATGGCTGTGGCTGCCTACAGAGGAGAGAGAGAGCAGATTAAGCAAAAATGAGAGGGCGCAGGCGGGGGATTATTTTGTTAGGTATAAATTTCCTTTCTTTTTTTTGCAAGTAAGTCTTTAAAAATTTTTAAACTTTACGGTACCTTCCTATACTAGACGAAAACGCCGGTACCGGCTGGTGCCTACGAGCGGTAACGAGCACCTGTGTTTTGTACCGTTTTATGGTACGAAATTTAATTCTTTGATTAAGAGGCAATAATGATCGTGTAAACTTTTTTTTTCTGTTTTTTGTTTACCTTCCACTGCAATGCACGTTTCATATAATCTACGTAATGACACAGTTTGGGGGCTAGATTCCACTTCATTCATTGGACAATTAACAATAGATGCAGTGATCTTGATGATGTGTTTCAGCAAGGGCATTGACATGACTCGATCAGTAGAAGCCTAATAATTAAGCTTTTCTTGAAATCAATCCCCTTATATAATTTGCCTTCTTCTCCTCTGTAGGAAACTATGTCCAAGATTTCCTCCTTCTTGCCTTATCATTTGGTTTCATTATTGAGATGGACGTGAATCAAGTAAGTTGGAAATACTAAAATTTTTTCTAATTTCATCGGATCCAGAAATGATGTATACGAGATATCAACGATTAAGACGAATTTCAACGCTTTTGCCTCATGTTTTCCAAGGTTATGATTTTTCTGACTGTTGTGGATATTGAACGTATTAAACGATTATTGCTTCAATTTTGTATATTTTTGGTTCCAGGTAGTCATCATTTAAAGCCATATAGAGCCATTATAAACCTCTCAGTTCTCTGTGTGATGCCTCTAGGCAGCTCAATTGATAATGGGTTTAGTGATTTGAAGAGAGTGATTCAGTCTCAGAGGTAATTAGTAGATTCATAGTTGTTGCTCTTTGCTTACTGTGTTTGTTTAGTTCTTTGAAAAGAAAATTTGTTCAAAAGAATTTTTTGGTAGTACTTTTGGGCTTTGAATTGTGCATAGTTGTGACTTTCAGGTACTCTACAAGAATGGAGGTTTCAAATGAGTCTTGTCTTAAAGAAGCCAGTGGCATATTATCTTTCATTGAGTCCACCTTACATGAGATTCAAGGTTATTTATTTTGAAATTAATGAATATTTATATTTAATGTTGCCTCTTTTTGCTATTTTTGTTTTTAGTCTTTTGAGTGTTAGAGTTGCACTTGAAAGGCTATTAAACTTTTATCTCTTTGTGCTCTTCAAATGATTTCACAGGGCTAAATCACCATTGGTTTAATTTAGCTGAGGAAAGAATTGATTCTTTAAAAAAAGGAGGTACATTTTTAGTTCTTGCCGGGCAGTTGCTTGAGAATCCTCGTATAGTTGCTATGCTTGAGAAAGTGAAGTCAGTTCAGCAAAAGTAGTAAATTGTTCTTACTTCTCCTTGGTTGTACTTGGACAAGTTAGTTACAAAAATTGTTTCTCCTTCATGATGATGTTTCTCTTGTCCCAGATTTCCTCAACTTAATGTTATAGGCTTTCATTCTGGAAGTTCAACTAGCTCTGCTGGTGATCAAGCTCTCCTGCTTCCCCTGATAATGTCGGAATTTATCACGTTTCCTATTTTGTGGTCTAACAAGAACTTTTCAAAGGTGAGCTATTGATGAATTAAGTGTTGTTAGCTTTGGACTTTGGATCTTCTTTTGGAACATGAAGATCTTTAGATAGGTAGGCAGGCTTGGAATTGGTTGGATATCAATATTGATTGATGGGGTGTTTTTGATGTTTCTGTTAAGAGAATTCACTTTTTTTTGATCGCTTGTTGTATAAGTCACTTTGTTATTGGAAAATTATGTTTTTACAATATTCATTCACCTGGTTATTCCTTAAGTGTCTTAGTAATGAACTCTGTAGCCATATATTGTTCTTGTATCGTAAATTTGCACTGTTTTTGCAATTTTGCTAATTAGTATTTTATGGATTCAGATAGAAAATGGGGCATGCTATGTGTTGTTCAGAGATTTTAGGAATCCAGCTATTTTCAATGAGAACTTAGAGCTTGAAATGCTTAATAAAGGTAATTCTTGTTTATATTGTTCTCTTGTAGAAGTAATTCCCCTGGAAACATTCTAATTTCTCTTTTCTTACAACTGCATACACTTTGTTGTGAATGTTCTGTTATACACTGGTATGTCCTTGTTACCACCACTTAAGAAGTTAATCTAGTGGATAGGTCTGTGCTGTTATTTTGGAAATTTAGTGACTGGATTATCCAATCTACCTATTCCAAAATGAAATTTGCTTCCTCTTTTGTTGGGTTTGGGTCTCGGTGCAGTTAGGCAATTTCTGTTGGAGGACCTAATATCTGCATCTCCACTTGCGCAAGCATATCTTTCCAGGTTGTTAACTTTAGCTTAATATTATTTTGCAGCCATTTTGAAGCTAAATGAGCAAGTAGATGGGAACGTTGATGAGGAAAATCCTAGTTTACGCTGCTTAAAAGGCACTTGGTCTAAACAGTCAGAAACCATAAAAGAACCAAATTCATGCTCATTGTTGCAGAACTTGTTTCTCTACTTCCCAGGTATGAGCTTGATTATGATTTTTTGAGTTGTACTGTTGTGTTTTACATTTGTTGCAAAATAACAGATATTTAAAATTTTTCTTAAGACTTTTTAAGACTGAATGCCAATTCTGTGCTTTAAATCAAGTACAGACTATAGAATGCATCTTTAACTGTTAAATGACTATATGTTGATGGTTGTACAGTTTGTGTGGAATTCATGTTCTTATAGGTCTGAATGATCAGAAAACTGTTGCACTCATTTATGTACATGCCTTATTTGGATGTTCACTAGCTAGCAAGTCATATTCTAGAACTGAGATTAAGAGCAAAGCTCAAGATAAAAGGCTTTTTGAAGTAAATAAAGGACTTTCTCATTGTCTATCTTTAAGCCCATTAATAATGGAAAATGCACATTATGCTATTCAACTTCATAGAAAATTTTACTGCTAATCCTAGACCAAGCTCTTCAGTGCGGAATTAGCATGTAGTAGGTCCTTGTTGTTATATCTATTTGGAAAAAGCAAGTGCTCAAATGCCATTTATCTGCTTTTAGTATTTTGATATGTAGAAGAATATGTTTTGCACATCATTTCCATCTTGATATGGACAGGTTGCATCTCTGCTGATGAAAATGGGAACAAGTTGTTCATCTCTGACAGCAATCATCATCGTCTCATCATACTTGACGGCAATGGAAAGATCCTAGACTGTGTATGTATGATAAATCATATGAATTCAATCGAAATGAGCGGTATTTTTTTTATATAAGTTGAGAGTGGAATTGTGTGCTGTCTTTGAGAAGTATTCTTTAAAAGCATTGAGGGTGTTTGATACTTCACTGGAAATATAAACTAAGTAGAATTGACCAATGATTAAAAAATTCAACCGGCTTAGCTGGTTCAACCGTAACAATCTTGAATCGTTTAACTTTTCAGTTTGGTTTTTAACTTTCTAGTTTGATTTAATTTAATAATTCTTGTTGTTAAAACTGATCAGTTTATTAATTAATCGGTCAATTTTTATAAATTAGTAAGTTTTTATAAACTAAAATTAAAATAAATAAGTTAATTTCATTTAATAATCTCTTTTAACAATTAAATTTCAAATTCTTCGATAGATAAGGACAATGTCTTTCAATCATATTTTAAATTCTTTAATTTTATTCAATCTTTAATCGGTTTTATGATGGTCTAATATCGGTTGAACCTTTTAAATCTTCAACTTCATGTTTTATTGGTTTAACTTATGTTCTAGTTTTTAAAATATTGAAATTTACAAATAAACATAGGAAGCACAATCTTAAGAAATATAATTCATTGTGTACCGTGAGGTTATATCATTCAACATGTTTGCTACCTTATTTCTAGTGCCCACTAGGTGTGAGACTTTAAGGATGCAGGAGCATTCTACAATTTCAATAGTTTTATTAAGTTTTCCTTATTTAACACGCATATGTTATCTTTTTTCTATTAAGTGCTATATGGTTGATGGCTAGGGTTGTAAGGAGTTGACGATCCTAGTGCAATTAGGAGTTTTATTTTAAATAATACAAATAATTAGCACCTGCTCAATCACGGTTTGTTAAAAGTTTCAATATTAGTTTTTTTTTCGAACCTAACTCTTATTTCTGTTCCATCTGAAAAATTGCTTGTATTCCAGCCCTAGTTTGTTAAAAGTTGTTGCTCTAAATGTTTCTCTACATCATTTAATTTGGATCCTGTTTAACGGGGATTTAACCAAAGTTATTTGGCTTTCCTTTTGCTTCTATAGTCATTACAGCTTCTCAAAAAGTTAAATTTAGGTAATACAGTGCTAGATTTTGACTTATTTTATCTATATGTCAGATTGGTTCTTCCCCTGGGTTCGAGGATGGAGACTTTGAGTCAGCCAAGCTAATTCGTCCAGCAGCTTCATTTTACAGTGATACCGAAGATTGCCTATATGTTGTTGACTCAGAGGTGGACATCTAAAGTTATGTGTCAATATAGAAATGCTTGAATGTTCGAATAATCAATTTTTTCTGTTTTTCCAGTAATACAGTGTGAACTGTAAGCTTTTTGGTAGTTGGGGTGGATTTCATTTTATTGAGTGGTTTCTGAACTTATAGTATAGCACTGACAGGAATTTTAATTAGATGCGCTTGCGTTTATCTAGCTGCTTAAAGTTTAAGAATCAAATTGCGTGTCAAGTATGAATGTTGGTAGTTGTCAACTACATCTTCTACAGACGCATTCTCTAAGGTGTGTGCTGGCAGTAATTTTGAAATTCTTTGTCTTATACAACATTCACTGTTCTGACTTCTCCATTCTCTTGTGGATAAGCATGCTAATGTTAGTTTTCTGTCTTAACTTTCAATCAATGAAAGAAAATTAAACATTATTTATTTTCCTGATGATCATCTTTCAGCTGATTGCTTGAACCTCTTTGTATTATTATTCTCTGGAAACTTTTTGAAATGAAGTTATTTATATTGTAGTGGAGGATAGCTACATTCTTCTTTGTTTTGACATTATTTCAATATTGTCCTTGAATTGGAACTCACCCTTTTATCAATTTGCCTATCACTGATTTTGCTGTGTGACCCTCATCCCAGAACCATGCCATCAGGAGAGCTGATATGGAGAGACGAGTTTTAGAGACAGTTTATCCTTCTAGCATCAGAAAAAAACAGAAGAGTGTATGGACTTGGATTGCAAATAAGATGGGGTTTGGGAAGAAGTCCAATGCTGAATTTGAAGAGTTCAGCTCCCAATCACTGGTTTTTCCTTGGCATCTCTTGAAATTGGTGGATAATGATTTCCTAATCATCAGCCGCAGGTGAAGAATTCATTTTATCTTGATATTCTTTAAAGATGTTTTGTAGTTTTTTTTGTTTTTACTTATGAAACTTATTTAAAGAGTTCATTTTTTAAATTATTGACTTGGGGTTACCGATGAAAAGATGGACTTGGTTTCCTCAATTTCAGAATATAATACCGTCATGCATCTTTTATTTATTCTCTTTTGAGCATGCCAGAGGGTGAATAAGATGGTCATTTTTCTTGAGGTAAAGACTAGACCTAGATCCTGATAATATTTCTCTGATCACTCATTCAATACATTGTTAATGTTATTTTGTTGGAGGCTCAAGTAGTTATTGACTGCCTCTTGCACTTATTCCTCAAATCCCACCAAACTCAACAAGTCAAGGGAAAAGGTTCTGGCCCATGGAATCTCAGTGTGTTTAAAGAGGCTAACATTATCCCAATAATGCATGACATCAAAAAACTCTCTCTTTCTTAAAAACTTCAGTTCTTCATTGTTAATTGAACAGTTAAGTAATTACTATTGGTCAGCTTTAACAATCTTGATTGATTTTAAAAGAGTGAATTTGGGATCAGTTATAGAGCAGCAAATCTCAGAATCCAAGACCTTTTCTCTTTAAGAAAACCCAATCATAGAAAATTCTATAGATGTCCTTGGCTCTACTCAAAGCAGATAGGAAAGGAGCAAAAAGTCTAAAATGACATGGAGGGCTAATGAACAAGGATTTTTGATTTACTAGATTATTCTGATTTTTGACCTAAACGAGAATATTGAAAGAGGATTCATGGAGGGGTAATGAACAAGGATTTGTTAGTTACTAGATTGTTCTGATTTTTCACCTAAAACAGAATATTGAAAAGGATTCATGTAATGAACCCCAACAAACTTGAAATGACATTTTAAAATGAAAATCTGTCACTTGAGATGACTGGAACTAAGAAGGAAGAGCCAATATTCTAATTGATTTAAGCTTTACGAGCCAAAGCTCTTGGATTTTCTGTAGGTTGTGGGGAATGGCTTTGTATTGAATGCATTCAGTTCCTTCTGGATGTGTTCAATTTCCGATCCTGTTTGAAGGTGCTGTGAGTTTGAATGATTAATATCTTGTTCTCACCTTGATGCCTTGTTAATATTTTTTTAGCATTATTGTCAGAATATTAGGATTTTTACTTCTATTGGCAGCTTTGAAACTCTATGGATTATGGATTTGGCTTCAGGAGAGATTAAAGAAAAAATTGAAGGTTTGGAATTGCTTCTTTTCCTTTGTTTCCAATATTGGTCAATCATTTATGTTTAGCATTTGCTTTCATATTCTGGAAAGGACGCTCGAACATTATGGAGATTTGTGGACTGTTGATCATGGAAAAAGAATCCATATTGACACAGATGCCAAGAAATTGGTTCCAAGTGCAAACTGATGCCAACTGTTCACTAAAATGGCTTTCATATGCTAGTCTCTTACCATCCCTAACAACTTTTCAAGATCACATAGTGATGTGTGACACAGGTAGAAAATAGGCAAACGTATTTTCCTTTTTCCTTTTTTATTCATCCATATTTGTGGTTTATGTCTATTCCTCATCTCTCCGATTCTTTCTACAAGTTTTTTTTGAGAAAGATTCTTTCTATAAGTTGCACAGAGGGTACTTAAGCTAAGTAGAGAAGATGGAGCCTGTTCAACCATCCCGTTTTCAAATTTTGGGATCCTTGGCTTTCCTTATTGGATATCCTTTCCTTTAGAGAGAGTTTATTATGTGTGAGTATGTGTAGTTTATTGTTTCAAATTGGTAGGTAGTTCTTTGACAAGCAATAAATTCCCTCCAAATAGTCCATGAATTGACCGCTGCTATTCTGGCTGTGGTGGGAGTTTTATGTAGACTTGTGTAATTTTTAGAACCTTCACATGCAAGTTGGTTTGGGTGTTTTGTACAGCGCTGGAGCCGGCAAAACATTCATCGATAACATTCAATGTTTCACCTTGTTGCCAGGTAGCATATGCTTTTTCTGCATTATTATAAGGAGTAATTTTGGTTCTTTTACTTTCATATGTAGTTTCATTGCTAACGATTCCTCTGAAAATCTTGAAATATTTTGCCTTTCTACTGTAACAGGCAGGATTGACGTACGGTTGAACATAGATATCCCTATTGGTACCAAGCTTGTTGAACCATTAAGCGAAGAATGTATACGGCGGCAAGCAAGAGGGGCTGCTACTGAAGTCCAAGGAGCAGAGGGCATAGTAGGATCCTCGAATAAGGTTTAATATTGCATTCATTTCTTTCCGTCATTTGATGTTTTTTACTTTTGATTTCTGTTAAGCTTTTTTATTACTGCAACTTACATGCATTGTATACATTTGCAGGTTGGTGCTGCTCAGCAGTGGTATGATGAACTGGATAATCTCGCATTTGAAACACCTGAACCAGAAATAAATGCTGAGGAGCATACAACTTTGGAATTGAAATCTCAAGACGGGCGATTGCACATTGATTCTGCTGTAAATACTAGTCCAGGAGCTAGCGAGGTAGGCTTGATCTAATTGGTCTTCCAAGCTTGTAGAATTTTATGTTTTTCATTTGGATCTAGATTTCAGTGCGAAGAATAATTCGTTGGACAGTGTTAAAATTTTGTGTCCTATCCTCCTAATGTCGGATGCATTTGACCATGGACCAAAGAGGAGTTGAATGGATGAATCTATTCAACTATGTTGGTCAACTACATTGGTTTTCAGATTAGATTTCTTTCATTAATAATTATATGTTTTTTGATATATACATAAAAGCCATATTTCCTTTTAGCTGCTGGTGAGGAAGGCTGCAGCTTTATGTTGGTTTGTCTGTCTGCTTGCCTTTCCCTTCTTTTGCATATTTGAATATAGCCACATAACATTCAAACAGGTCCTGATGATTCTTCTTTTGAAATTCACAGTTTAAAAGATTGCTGATTTCTTCTTTTGGTTTTGTTTTATAACAATAGGTTGTTGTTTATGCGGCTCTGTATCTGAAACTTGTAACACATCCAGAGTATGAAGAGACTCGGGAGAAGTATGCAGCTAG
>JANIIA010000192.1:56329661-56354091 GCA_027478495.1 Erythroxylum alaternifolium
ACTTGTAACACATCCAGAGTATGAAGAGACTCGGGAGAAGTATGCAGCTAGGATAGCTGATATCTTGAAACCAGCGAGAAGTGGGGAAATGGAAAGAGATTCATGTATTCAACTCTTGTTACAGTCACATGGTGATTTGAGGGATCTCATATTTATGAGACCTTTACATGTCAGGGTAAAACTAGAAACTCTTGACCACCCAAAGGCTGATAATACAAAAAACATTGTCTTAACCAACTCGGCTGTTGAAGTTAATGTATCACTTTAGGCATGACAAAGGAGATGATAATGTTTCGGATTTGTTCCAATGCCAATTTTGGACAGGATCACTTGTGAGAGTTGAATACGCCTGTTGATGTTTCAATGCCGATGAAATTCGTTTTGGTGAGATTCATTAAGGTAACAATTGACCTGCATTTTGATTCAAATTTTAAGATTGGATTGAATATGCCTATTGTTGGATGGGAGTTGGAGAAACAGAAACTGGATATCAATTAGATGCAAAAATAAAATGAGAGAAGAAAATTTGCAAAGGAAGAGAGAAAAAGCCAGAGGGCGTGGAAATTGAAAAAAATCGTTCCTTTCCCCTTGCACATTGTTATTGTATGCATATCGTGTCTTGTGAAGTCTTCACGTTTTCCTTTGCTGTGAAAATCTGAAGGACGTGGCAAAAGAAAAGGGCGAGGGCCAAACTTGGAAGTTCACTTTGATCATTTCTAGATAGATTACAGATCTTGAAATAGCATAGAACACAGCATTCATATGTCTCTAGGCTTATACTAAAGTAGCCCTTCGGGCCATCAGCATCCATCGTATGTTGACAAAGCAGGTTCCGCTTAACAGAACCACTTTGTGATTTCTTACCATTCTTGGAAGTTCTTTCAGATCAGCCGAGTTTCTTTTCTTCTACAAATGACTTCTTAACTTTTTCTGTTATGGTTTGGCTGATTGAAATGTCCGTCACTGTTTATTGATAAGATGTTAAAGGCTCTAGTCTCATGCTGACCATAGTTCAGCGCACGTTTGCTATATCCAACGCAACTTGGTTACATAGTTGCCAATACATGAGCTCCCATCTTTTTTTGGAACTGTTTTGACTTTTGACGTGTTACTACTGGTCATGGGAAGCGCCAATGTGGGATATTGTAGTTAGAGAGAAATAGTCGTCTTTCATAGCTTCCGCACATGTCAATGGATTTACAACCACAGATATACATAGTTTTTTCTCCAATTTCAACGCTTAATCTATCCATTTATTAATTTTACTGACGGAATGCCCTCCTTGAACCGTTTGCTTTCCAAGTTCTTTTTCTTTTCGTTTCCATTTTGTTGGGATTCCTCTAAACTTTGTTGGTTTTTACTTCTGGGTTGAGTAAGGTCGATGTTTGTTAACAGTTATTAATTCAAATATTCGTAACCACCACCATTATCGTGTAGCTGGATTGGAAGCATCATGCCCAACCCTTGTTATTAATCGAGTGAATTCCTCGACTTCTAACGTTCATTATACTCTTCCAAGATATATATACAAGCCATGGCTTTTGATGACGTTTATATATTTACCTTCTTCTGGATTCTGATATCTGCTAAAAGGCCTTCGAGTTAAGCATATGAACCATTCCATATGTTTATATCAGATTTCAGCTTGTTGAACTTGAGTGGTCGAAGTCGGCCTTTGTTGGAGGTAAATTTGATTTGGCCGCGTAAGGGTTTCCGGGGACTTGCACAAACTATATTCTTGAATCAAAGAACGTAATATAATTTTTGAAAAATGAGCTGCTTTCCGTGTTTTTCATCTCATGGTATCAAATCTGTCCGGAGGACTCGTAGCAACAGGCGAGCAATAAAGAACAAAACAATGCTCCCGAGCCTTGGCCTGGTACGTACATTTGTAGCACTGCCTTTCTGACGCTTCTATGCATTCTCATGTTTTCAAGTTCCATTGTTTTTTGTACAGAAAACCTCATATTTGACGTGTTTTTGATTGATATTTGATACTTTGTTGTATATTTGATACTTAATATGCTCCAAGTGTGTTTATAAGTTATAATTGCCTTCACGGACTAAAAAGAAAAGAATTCGGACAAAAATGCGACGTAAAATTAAGAAACAAAGTGTAGAAGTAATGCGCAGCCTTGCACTTCTCTCAGGCTATGCAATTTCATGATTTTTAAGCATTTTGATTATTTAAGGTTTGATGCACGGTCATGCATTAGCCTTTGTAACTAAATGTCCGGTTAGTATTTAAATTAGATGAACCTTATTCTAATACTTTGATATAATTTGATTTTTTTATTATTACCATTGGTTTGATTGTCATATTAGATCTGAGTATGTGTTTTATTTATGTTCTAATTTCGTAGAGACTGAGAAATTCCAAGTTTGAATAGATCTTCCGTAATTGGAAACAGTTTATTGCAGCCTTAGAGATAAGATGACATAAAATTTTCAAATTAGGGTCAAACTTAATAGAGGGTCATAAATCAATAACGCAATCTTATAAACTTTAATTTGAGTAATTCAGTTGGAAACCTTAGGATTAGTTGTTAGTAGACTCAAGGTTAGCAATTAGCATATCCTAAGAGTCTCCACGATCTAATACATCAATAAAACAATTGCATAATAAAAGATCAATCTTTTAAGGGTTTTGGAGAATTCGAAACCTAGATACTAAGTCTCAATATTAATAATTTCCTAAGTTCTTCCTTAATTCTTTGTTCAATTTCATTACCTATTTTATTTTGCTTGCCTTAGTTTTATTTTCTTTTATTTAAAAATCTAAAATAATTCCTTAGGCTAGATAATAGGGAAAGGATAATTATTAATATTTATAGTCTTCGTGGGATCGACATGTACTTGTTGGTACTAGCTACAACTATGCCATGCACTTGCGGTTATTGTAATATTAACCGTAAAAAAATTAGTCAATCAATCCTATATTTACAAATCATATATGCCACACAATTCCTTTTTGACCATAAAATAACATTTTCCTATGTAAATACCAAAATGGGGTCTTTACATTACTGTAACACCTACTTTAAATTAAGCAAATAAACATCAAAAGAAGATATAAGGACCAAAAAGTCATTCATGAATACCTCAATTAATTTCTTCACCATGTTAGCAGAAATATTCATCATACAATGCTAGAAAGTGATTGAAGAATATATAATCCAACAGGCATCCTCTGACAAATAAAAGTGATATAAGGACATGTAAATGTTATTTTCTCTTGATCCTCTAGTTCAATTAATATTTCATCAGTATCCCCTAAGGAAATAATAAAACTCATGTCCTACCAAGCTTTCTAACTTTTGATCAATGAACAACAAAGGGAATTAATATTTTCAAGTGTCAACATTCAATTTTCTATAATCGATGCACATACTCCACTCAATGACAATCGTAATGGATATTGGCTCATCCTTTTCATTAGTCACCAAGATCATGCCCCCTTCCTTTGGTATAATACACAAATCTCTCTTAAGAACTATTAAAGATGAGGTATATGATTCTAGCATCTACGAGTTTAACAACCTTAAAGTTTATAACTTCTTACATATTTAGATTGAGGTGTCACTGACTCTCTATACTAGTCTTGTGATTATCCTATTATAAGGATTCAATGATTTATCCAAAAATAAAAGGATTCAATGATTAACAAAGATGGGTTAATTCCCCAAAGATCAAATATGGTCAATACAATGGTCATCTTATTCTCTTTTAGAACCATAAGTAGCTTGTTTTCCTGTGTTGAACTCATAAAAGAAGAAATAATAATATGATATGTATTATCTTTTCCTAGATATGCATACCTTAATTAAAGAGGTAATTATTTCAATTTAAGTGTAAGTGCTTTTTGTGTAAAGGATAGAGGATTAGGCTTTCCTTCTTATAAATCCTTAAAAAATTTAAAAAACATGACCTGTAGCTTCCCCCTCTAAAGGGTCCTTATAAACAACCTTATTCAAGGTCTTATGCACTATAGTGTCAATGATATAAATCCTGTGACATGTACCATTACGTGTAGGACCTCTCAAAGCCTTGAACATATTGAATTCATCTTTGTTATCACCCACCCCTAATGTTAACTTATCCTTATACACATCAATTATCGACTCTCCAGTAGTTAAAAATGGTCTTGCTAGTATGATAAGGCCCTTTTATATCCATTGTTAAAAAGTTGGAAGGAAAGATAAATTGCCCTACTTCAGTAAGTAGGTATTTTATTATCCTATATGGGTACCTAATGAATTTATCCTCTAACTAGAGTGATATTATAATTGACTTGAGTTTTATAATTCCAAGCTTCTTAAAAAATGATATAGACATTAAATTAACACTCGTTCCTAAGTTATATAAACAATTATAATCATCTAAAGCACTAAAATAACAAGGAATCAAAAACTCCTTAGATCTTTTAACTTTATAGATAACTTATTTTGCAATATCAAACTACACTTAATTAAAGGCAAGATCACATTCTTTTGAAGTTTTTTTAGATGATCTCTTTAAAAAAACTTTACATAAGATGACATTGGGGATGTTGATATGCAACTTCTTGAAAATCTCTAAGATTTTTTTTTAAATTGTCCTCATTTTTTCCCTTCTTCAACCTATAAGGGTATAGGCTAGGTCTCACATAAAATTTGTATAGAGGATCTCGGTAGCTTTTAAAAACTAATGTTAGATGTAAATAAGACCAACACTGATTTTGTTCTGACCAATTCATTGCCATCTCCAAACTAACACCAACATTAGATGAGTGTGAGACTAGTATCAATTTTATGTTTCCTCCATACTCTTCCTCTTCCTTAAATTTTCATGACGATTGCACTTCCTTCTTTATATTGGAATCAATACCAAATGTTTTTCCACTCTTCAAATTGATGGTACACACATAATCTATCACTGCAACATATTGGACAATAGGCTATGAACAAAAATGTAACTAATTGGCCTATAATTTCCTGTAGTTAAAAATTATAGGCCAATTTTTAAAAAATTGTAGATAAAAAGAATTAGGTGCAAAATGTTTTCTTAGCTAAAATGCTACAATATGATGGAGGGAAAATATTTGGCGCCAAATGATTGGCAACAAAATAGAAACATAGCCAATAATTTTTGGCTAAGTTTTACATGTTCATAATCGTATAATTTTTCTATGTTTTTTATTTTTAGTAATTTATTATTTTCTACATTTTAATTTTGTAATTAAAATTTTTAACTACTTTTTTAAAATTTTGTAAGACAAGACTTTTAACTATGAATTTGTAAAACTGTTACTAACATCATTTGCAACTATTTCCATAATCCATGTTATTGAGCAATTTGCAACTTTTGGTATATAATGTATCAACAAATTTTTATTGTAAATTCTTTTGTTATTGTTATAAAATCAAATCATAGAGAAATATTATTAATTCAAAATGTCTAGCATTTCATATATAAAGTAAAATTATATAAATATTATCAAATTGTACTAGTAAAAGTAATATAACATTCAAAGATGGTCCTTTGTTCTTATAAAAGATATTAATAATAGTTTGAGCAATCCTTCTAAACAAAACAATACAGAGAAAACAAAACAAATTGGAATATGTTTAGATATATTGATAAAGATGCTCAAATTACGAAAACATTTGTGCATAACCTGAATAACTACCAAGTGTTGTCCAAGTCCATAAACCTGTAACAAAATCAACTAAAATTATTGTGAGAAAATTGATGCACTAATTATTTGGTTCAAATTAAAGCAAATACCACATAACTTTACCATTCACAACATGATCACTCATCAATTTCACCTTCATTGATTCTGTAATATAAGAAAAAAGTTTTAAGATTAAATTATAGTGTATATAGGAAATGATAGAATAAAGCTAAGATATCAAATTAATACATTCTAAACCCATTTGATCTTTTTACAAATTTCATGAAAGTCTTCACTCATTCTAAGTATTGACTAGACCATTTCTGATAAGTCATCCAACTTTTATCTATATAGCCATACAATTATAAGTCATTTACTAGATTAGTGAATGCAATTTAAGATGTAAATAACATAATGGTAATCAAAATTGACATACCAAGTTTATATTCTACCAAAGAATGCAATAGTTTGCAAATTGTGACAAGCCCTATAATAGAAGAAGAGAAAATATCATAACCTTGAAATAGTATGTAATATCAAAATTTTAACTCAAAGATACCTTATAATGAATATAACATTTATATATCTACAAATGCATTAGAATTACATTCACGTAATATACAACATAAAAAGAAAAGAATTATTAAGAACTTTTTTCATAAATTTTATGTAATAAGATATGTGACAACATAATATTATGTAATAAGCATATAGTGAAAAACTCTTTTCAATGAGAAAAAAATAGAGTTTGGTGTTGTTTAATTTGCTATCCTTGGAGATAACTCGTTTTGGATACATGTGCTTTTCTTTTTCATAAGAAAGAGCGAGCAAACAACGCCGCATTTAAAAAATTCAAGTACTAATTTATTAAATTTAACCTTATCTTAGGCCCCAACTTAACCTTAGATAATTTATAGCTTGTTTAATAATTCATAGGTTTCAATCACATCAAAGAAAAATTTTATAAGGCCAAATAACAGAAATCGTCTTCAATATCATCGCACTATTATAATTTTAGCTATAATTTGTAAAAAAATATATATCAAGAAACAAAATAGGTAATGCAACCAACATAAAGGCATAAAGAAAGCAAATCCGAATCTAAAATCCACCATAGATGTAAGATTTTTAATAAAAAGAAAAGGAATTAGCAAAGAATTTAAAGGAAAAGAAGGAGAAAATTATGAATTGAAAAAATAATGGGAACATTATTCAAGCAACAAATTTAAATATTGGTGGGAAAAGGAGAAGAGTGGAGGAAGGTAATTTAAAGTAAAAGGAGAGATTTAAAATAATAAATGAAAGATAGGATGAGAAAATAACAAAAGGATAGAGTCTCTCTCTCTCTCTCACTCTCTCTCTCTCATTTAAGAAGTTCATTTATTATTGATGAACAATGAAACTCATATTCAAGGTTATCCATGCACAATGTTAATGCGACAATGTCATGTACAATGCACATAATTGAGCTTATTAATTAGTCAACTAGCCATGGACACTAATTAATTTATTCATCTACTATTGATATAATAGCAACTAGATAAGAAGCCTCTCCTTTGTGTTTTTGTCAAGTTCTTAGTGCTTGAAACTTGTCTAATGTAGGCTATCCAGAATTCTATGAATAAGTTCTGATAATTTATTTTTATCTAATTATAAAGGATATTGTACCAATCAGTGAATATTAATGTGTGAAATTCTTTGACAAATTAAATATTTAATGTAAACATGAAGACAACAAACCAACAATCTATTTTATTCAAGTAGACAAATTTTTTTATCAATTTTGTTATAAGAATTACCATTTTAGGATTTACTCATGCCTCCTAGTTCAAATTGAATGTATTGGACAAATCCACTATCTTAAACTACTCTGGTCTCAAAATTATCATTCACATTGAACACCAAGCTTCATATGTCAATATAAACAAACTGTAGAAAGAAACTTGTATTCCTAATTAGTTCTTTAGTAACAACTTAAACCATCAGAGAGATATTTCCAATTCAAAATTTCACGTTAAAGTACACAAGTACAAAAGAACAAATAATTAATACAAATTCCAGCATAAAGTTTCAAAAAAAAAAGAGAAAGAATAGTGGAAGAACCATCACTCTGAGAGAGATAAGAAAGTACCAGAAGAGTCATGAGTTGTTGATCTACAAGCTCCCTTTTCAGAGGCTAGTGAGGTAAATCGCTTAGGACTTCAAAACAGATATAAGGTTCCAAAGTAGCATTGTTATGGCTCTTCAAGAAGCTACTGAGGTTTGCCTTATCAGACTCTTTGAAGATAAAAACATTTTACCCAAAACAAAGTAAAAAATATAAAGTAAGTTAACAAATGAGATGTTCTATCTATGAGTCCTCACCGAATCAATAATTAAATGAGTGAAATGGAGGATTATTACTAATAAACAAGTTTTAAGAGGGGAGAGAGATAGATGGGCATCTTTTAAAGCTCCTTTCTTTTTATTAAAACAAAAAATAAACCCTAAATCATCAAAAAGATTAAACAACAGAACCTTAAAGAAACGAAGATGTAAATTTGAAGTAAAAAAAGCCTTAGAAATCTCTAACACTTTTGGGACCTAGAGGAATTTAAAAGCAAATGTTAGCCATTTAAAGGAATTTCACCATAAAAGCTTAAGCTATTGTGTGAGGTTAACTTAATTGGTTTTATATATTCACTAATACAACCCTAAAGTGAAAGCCTTTTGGGCTTGAAACTTGCACATACTCACTCCACCTTGTGCTGAATAATAGGTGGGTGGTAGGATTTGAACTCATGACCACTTGGTCACAGAAGCTCTGATACCACGTTGAAAGGCCTAACTCACCCCCAAAAGCTAGCTTAAGAGGGGAGGTTTGCACACTATTATAAATGGTTGAATGCACTCACACTTGTCCGCTGTGGGAGACATATCTCCCTTAACTCAAAGCAGGGCCGAACATCTGTTGGGCATATTGGGCAAAGGGAAAGAATCGGGAACTGCTATAAACTATTAAGATAAACAGGCTCTGATACCATGTTAAGTGAATGTTTTACCACAAAAGCTTAAGTTATTGTGTGAGGCCAACTTAATTGGTTTTATATATTCACTAACAAAGAGAACAAAACAGATAAAGAGTCAAAGTGAGAGAGAGACCAGAGAAGAACCTGAGTACCAGAGAGCAAGACTACCACAGAGTGGAGTCGAAATAGGGGTACAAAGTTTCATATCCTAAATAATGAGAGAAGAAGAAGAATAAGAGGAAACAAAGTGGTCAATTAGGGTATCAACTAAAAAGAAATGACATCGTTTGAGTGGTTTTTAGGGCTTTTTTCATTACAAAAAGATTTTTGTAGAAAAACAAATAGCTAAAAGCTATAAGTTGAGGCGAATTTGCGTTTTTATAGCTCAAATTTTTTGCTACAAAATTTTATTCTTATTTTAAAAATGTTGCTAAAAGTTATTATATTTGAAAATTAAATGTAGCTTATTCACAAAATAACTTTCACCATAGTGAAAGTAAACATCATTAATAGTTTTTATAAATCCATAAGCCATTAATTTGTGGGGTACTGCTTCAATAAGATATGATCTAGGAAATTCATAGTCAAATACTTACTATTAGCTATGAATTTCAAATCGTAGAAACAAATGTAGCTAATATTCGTATTTGTTGTAACGTATGTGATCTATCTAATTACTACTAAAAGGTTGTCCTTAATGTCTTTCACTTTTCATCTTCGACAATTGGGTAAATTCCATCTCCAAGTTGTGAATAGACTCATTGTTTGATTGAATCACTTTTTTAAGCTTCTCTAAATTATCTAATCTTTTTGATTGCATCCCCAAAGATGATATAAAATACTTAGGCATCTCTTCCATATTATTTCCCTATAATAATGTGATTATAAAAATTAAGGTCTTTTGTTAGAACTCAGATGTTCCTATAAGCTTACCTACTCATACTCCTTACTCTTTCCATATGGGATTTGAATGATTCCTTTACCTAAACTGTATGTGTGGGAATAGTGGCCATTTACCACTTGCTTTCCTTTATAGGTAGCCATGTAATTCACCTCTTTATAATAGTTTGAAGTTGGCTCCAAGTTCAAGCATACGTAGGAAGAATGCCATACATGCCATGCTAATATCAAACCTCTTTATTACTCATATCATTGTTCATAAACATCTTCATTTGATTATAGACATTAGCTATATGTGGTGCTATGTTTGAAACGCTTGAACCTTACAAAAAGGATGCTTTCAGTTTTTGCCTCACCACTTCGATTAGCAAGTTTTTTTTTGGAAAATTTCTTTGATTAGCAAGTTCCTTTCCAAAGTCTAGTTAATCTCCTTAACCTCCTTGGTAGTTTTTATGTAGATAGCCATTTACACAGTAATGTCAACCAAGTTATGACATATTAAGGTGAGTGATAGTTGATATCTTACATGTTATTAGGGGATAATTAAATCAAATTAAATTCAAAACAATTAGATCATTGGATTTCCTCACAACAAGCTCTTCTTTATGAGTCTTTTAGCTAGACTATTTTTCATGATCGTAATACATAATTTCTGCACTCCTAGAAGAAAAGATTTTGTAACAGTAAAGGGTCTTAACCATTTGGATTTAAGCTTACCCAAAAGTAGTCAAAATTGAGAATTATAGATAAAAGCTTGATCTTTCAGTTTAAACTCCTTACCATGCCTTAGATGTTGGTCAAAGCTTCTTTTTTCCTTCTCCTTTTGTATCCTTGAACTTTCATACACTATATTAAACCACTTATCCTACTTATTGGTTTAGACTATACATTTTCTTATGTAAGGTCTTGATCATAGTTAAAAAAATTATAGGCCAAAATGCATTGTGTTCAAGTTCCATTAGTAAATGATAGGATTTCCAATAAACTAGCCTATTCATTATGGTGCTACTTAGTGTTTTATAAGCAATCCTATAAGCCCATAGAGCATCATTTAACCTCATAAGCTATTCTTTCCTATATTTCTCAATAGTTTTTTCTAATATCCTCTTTAGTTCACCATTAGTTACTTCTATTTGGTCACTATTTTGAGGGTGATGAGGAGTAACAAATTTATGTGTGACACAAAATTTTTAAAGTACTTTCTCTATCACTAATTATAGTTATAGCTGTACTAAAATGTATAAATAACTTTTCTAGTAACTTAATAATTTCCCTAACATCATTAGTAGGCAAATAACAAAGTAAACATTTTCACTTTGATGTACTATAGAAAATTAAATTTGCATCTAAAAATGTTATTTTGATAAATTTTACAGATTTTGAGTGAACTGATGTTTTACTTGACTGATTTTTGAATGTTGT
Source organism: Erythroxylum alaternifolium (assembly GCA_027478495.1). NCBI lineage: Eukaryota > Viridiplantae > Streptophyta > Magnoliopsida > Malpighiales > Erythroxylaceae > Erythroxylum > Erythroxylum alaternifolium. The sequence goes on from JANIIA010000192.1 coordinate 56,340,648, forward strand.
GATGAACTTAGTTCCTTGGTTGTGACAGTTGATGCTAATCGATTGTGGTTATGATTGAAATCTTAACATAAGCACCTCTTTGATCTTTTTGTTTTAATTTTATTTTTTTTGTAGTGGTTGAGCAAGTTTTACTTATATAAAACTTTTAATGTTCTGCAAGCGCACAGATCATAAGCGTAGTAGTTGAGGTGTTGATTTCACGAGGAATTAACTAAACTAATTAAATCCTAACTTTGTCTAAGGTCTAGAAATGTGATAAAAATGAAAATAAAACTAAACAGAAAATTAAGCAATTGAATATGGATTGACTAACTTTGAAATTTAGAAATTAACACAATTAGATCAAAATAGAGCAGCAACCACTTATCAATTGATATATCGCAACAAAACAAGATACAACAATTATGAGAGGATGGGATTCATTTTATCGTCATTTTGCTACCTTAATCACTTTTCATTTCAATGGTATTAGTCTTAGAATTTCGAAGGGTTGATTATTTTTTCTTAAGATCTAATCATTAAACCCTAGGTAATAACCTCTAATTGAATATGAAATTTCAAATTTATAATTTCTCAATTAACAAAAACAACTTACATCTCTAATTAGTTCTTAAGCAATTTAATAGACTATCGAGTCCTCACACAAGATCTCTCTTTGTATAATTACAGATTTAACATTTATGTGATCTATTGGTTGTTAATTCTCATTACCCAACCTAATTATATTACTATCGATTCAATCTCTTGATTTGTTATCGAAGTATGAAAAACCATAAACATCACAACACTTAAACAATTTCATTAACATCAAAAGCAATAAGTCACAAAATGATTCAAGAATCAATCCCTAAATGAAGTTAAAACATCTTTAACAATATATTCAACATCATCATGTCCAAAGCATACATTAGATGAAGTAAATAACAAAAGGAATGTAGAAATAACTTAGAATGGATGGCTGGAGCTGGACAACAACTCCTGCAACTCCTTCTTCTCTCTTCCTTGTCTTCTTTCCTAAAGTGGCAAATGAAGGTTATCTTAATTAGGCATTTTATGATCTTATATAGTTCTTAGGCCATTTAAGGTAAAAACTAGGTTTTACCTAAGTAAAAAGTCCAAAAAGACCCTCCAAAAATGCCAACAGGAGGAGATCTCCACGTCTGACGAGCATTTGTCACGACCATGACTGGGGTGTCATGATTATGACCTTCAAAAATGCCTTCCTTCATGATCATGAAAAGGGTGTCACTATCATGACCCTGGGATGATGTCTTCTATCACGATCATGACAGGGATGTCACGATCGTGACATTGGATTTTTGTCCATGCTTCCTCTAGCTTCCTTCGATCTTCTTCATCTAATTTCATACACTAACAAACACATCAAAACACCTTAAGCGCATAAAATTAAAGTTCAATATCATGTTTTAAACCATATAACACTAAAAAACAACATCACATAGTCACATTTACATAATTCTAAACCTAAACATGTACAATCCATCTAATCAACACCTAAAAACAAAGTAAAACACCTACTAAAAAATAATGTAAACTACCACTATCAACGTTCTACACTTAAACTTTTGCTTGTCCTTAAGCAAAAACAAAACAACTAAAAACTCAACACACCAAACACTAAAATAAATATTCACCGTAACACCCCTATATAGAACCTACAACTATCCACACATAAGGCAACCAATTTCATATACATACATTCACGATATGTATTTCAGTTCATTGTTATACATATACACATTACAAAACTCCCTAATGCTTAGCATTATCATTTAACAGTAGTAAAACATTTTTACATTTACGTGGTAATCCAACAGAAAACATTCAATTTCTTTAACCATTAGATGTACAATCATATTTAACTAAAAACACCTTCCAAAAGTACTTTTTTCTTCTATCTGTTAGCCTTATTCCCTGCAGATGTTTCCTGTACCTCATTCCTATGACTTGGACCTACATAGATTGACACCTGTGCTACGCTGGAAAGCTTAGTAGGGAAAACACTTAGTTTGGATGACTACTCACAGCAGTCATCTATCAAGCACACATATTCAGAAATATCACAACTCATATACCATAAATTCACATTTATGAACCAAACGTTGATATTCAATGCTCATGTAAACAATGATGGCATACTTAAGCAAAGTATATAATGCAAATATGCTTTAACATATTATCCATAAATCAAAAATGCACATTTATAGGCCAAATATTGATATTCAATGCTCATTGACATCATTACAATTCATCATTACAACCAATACAAATGCTCATCAATATTAATTATTTATGATGTCATGTTGTATTTCTTATTTATGACTGTAACTTTCTTTTTTGTGTTAAGCCTGCACCTTTTCTATGGGTGTGGATAACGGATGTTGTGGATATCTGAAGATATCAAACTATGGATACCTGAAGGTATCGAACTATGGATACCCAAAGGTATCAAACTGTGGATACCCGAAGGTATCAAATTGTGGATACCTGAAGGTATAGAATTGTGGACACCGGTGGTGTCAAATTGTAGCAGCTACACTGTAACCCTATAGACATGCCCATCTATCCACCACAAAGACAATAGAGCAGGCACTATAACTTTCCTTTAACCATTTGCAAATTTTACAATTCATATATTAACGAATCATATGACATACATTTCAAGTCATAAAATCTATATTTTCATTCATATATGCAATTCATGGCTTACCACCATTAGAAGAGTATGAAAATCACACTTGTATAATCATACTATACACATATGAGTAATGAATATGCATACAAATCATTTATGTACATGTAGATTTTCTTTGGAATGCGTTATGCTCAATCTTATATTCTAATGTTTATTCCCCCAATTCACATATGGTAAGTCCTATTTCATTTATTTCTAGGTGTTTGAAAAGTTTCATACATATTCAAAAAGGTTTATATAAGATTCGATAAAAATCAGAAACGAAAACAAACTTAAAACAGAGTAATTTGAGATAAACCCCAAAGTGATCTAAAAATGGACAAACTATCAGTCCATAAACAAATCACATGACGGAGTCTAATTGTTCCTTAATATTCGTATAGAACAAGTTAGAAATGGGTTTTGTGGTCTTCTAGACATTTGTCCATCTGAGTCTCTAGTTTCCAAAACACTAAAGATCAGGCCATTTAGACTTCTAACACATGAGCTATAAACTAATATCACACGCTACTCCAAAATAGGGCAGCATCAGGTCACCATTTTCTATCCCAATTTCCAACATTATAAAGCTAAAATTAAGTCAGAGTATCTACTAGATATTTCTAGTTTTATGTCTTAGTTTTCATATGCAATTAAAACCACCAAATTTAGAGGCCTGTAGGCTGATTTATGACCCAAACAATTTGAGTGGTTTAACAAACCTAGACAGAATTCCACTACACGATAATCTCTTGTCATGTTCAACCAATTCTATAAAGGATAACACCAAAATAGCAACAAAGTATCATCCTAGAAACCATTACACATCCAAATCCTAGCAACCATTACACATCCAAATGAATCTTTTTACACATTCAAATGTACACAAATATATAAATTAACTAAGTGAAGTCCCAAACCTTAAAATTGACAAAGTAGGTCTTCAATTGCATTTCCTTCCCTTTCTCTTTGGCTTTGCTTGACTCACCAATTAGAAACACCAAAAATATACCTCTCAATCCCACTTCTAACCTTATAATTTCATTCCTTCATAAGAAAAGTAAGAAGAGATAAAGATGAAGAGAAAATCCCTAACTTTTACCTTGATTTCCACATAAGATTGACTTGATTTCTTACATGAAAAATGATGGGATGAAGAAGGTGAAATGGAGAGGAGAAAAATCTGAACTTAGAACTCCCAAAATGTCATGCATCTCTCCTCTCCATATCCCCATTCCAGAACTTTCAAGACTCACACATATGCTTAATTCCTATTGGACACATATGCTTTATTATTATTGGTCACACATGTCTTAATCCTATTGGTCTATGTGTTAACTTTAGAAAAATTGCATATTAGTCCTTCTTCTTCCTTTACTTCCCATGTTGGCCTACAATATTATAAATTAATTTCATTCCCCTATGTCTTAATTTTCTAATTTAATAAATTTCATGCAATTTGGTTAATTATTCTGGGAGTTATACCCAAAACACTACAAGCTGTTTGAAAACAAGGACAATAACCATAACTCAAATTCAAGCCAGAATTCAAAAAGCTTATAGGCACAATAAAATTCGGTTCCTTCATAAAATTTTTGTAACTATGTCTCTATTTTAATCTCCAATTAGAATTATCCAATTTATAGGTCTAAAAAATAAGATATGGCCAAATTATAGAAGTCTGTTTAGTGGAACATATCCATTCAGTAAGGTACACATTCCAAATCAACTAACTTCGGTCTTATCATGCAAGAGTAACACAAAAATACATCCAATTTAACCAAAAAAATCACATTTACTTATGGAATACTCTTTTTATCAATTCCCCTCACATCACATTCATAAATCCAAGCAAACATACTAAAAATTTCTATACATATTTCACGTTTAAGTATGTATGTCCATATCGAAGCGAACAAATTATCCATTTACCCATGTCTTTTACATTAAATATCATTATATCTCTTACTATACTTAGATGTACTTAATTCATTATGTTCACTTCTTAATACACCCTCTACATGTTATAATACTTCCAGGGTATATGTTGGGGCATTACATTCACGCATGTGCAATAATGATACAATGGCATAGAACTTTATGAAACGAATTTAACTTCAAACAATATCCTTCAAGTTGTTCTAACTTACTAATTTATGCAATTTGTGGCTAAGCACTTTGAACTAAATATACTCACTCGTTAAGAAATTGGCATCATATTCGTTCACCCTTAACACTTGGACACACACATTGATAATTAGTTAGTCAATCAAAGTTGTAGCTATCCCTGAGAAGCTTTTCATGAAAATTCATGTTATTCTCAAAGATCGGTAGCATTTATTTATCAAAACACTATTTTGTTAGTTTCCTTAACATGGACCTAGCCTTTTGACGCGAAGGCAAACATTTGTGATGAATGTCCCACGGTACTCAACTAGGTCATGTTTTATTAATTAGCTTGGTTAGAATGTCATTCTAGCTTTTTGACGCGAAGGCAAACATTTGTGATAAATGTCCCCTAATTATGCAACTAGGTCATGTTTTATTAATTAGCTTTGTTGGAATGTCATTCTAGCCTTTTGATGCGAAGGAAAACATTTGTGATGAATATCCCCCAATTACTCAGCTATATCACATTTACAATTAGTTACTAGCTTTATTCACAATCCAAAGGTCAACAGAATAGTTATTTCTTTAAGATATAAGCTTTTCTTTTGGCATTTTGTATAACCTACCTCATTTCTTTAGCTAATCATCCTCATGAAAAGATACTAACAATGCTACTTATTCAATTGACCTATAATTATAAATGTATGGGACAAATTTCCTAAGGTGAACAAACTAACCTCATATCCTAATTAACATGCATATTTAACCAGAGATACCTAGAACACGAATTGCACAAGCTAATAAATCTTTACATCTTAGAAGAATTTATTCAAAGCTAAGGTAATTCCATTAATTCCTAGACATTGACACATTCACATAATTTAAACCTTGAAAACCTAAGCAAAAACTAAAATATGACATGCAAATTCAGACTCATGATAAAAAAAATACAATGTGCATGTCCCCACACTTGGACAACATATTAACCTCAATGTGAGAAGAACATACAACATGTAAGGGGTGGAATTAAACAAAATGACAAGAAGGAAATAAAAACAAAAGGAAAAGATAAAGGTTAGAGCATAAACCCGTTATGGCGATTGAGGTGGTGATGGTGTCGGAGGTGGTATTGGAATGCCTTGAGCCTCAAAGTATTTGTAAATTTCCTATATTTCACAACATTGTCGGTGTTATTCCTTTGTTATCTCCTTTAGCATTTTGCTAACGCCAAAAATCGCGTTTAGCACCTTCTCCCATTTGTCAGCTTCTTCTTCTTTTTCAGATTCCTCACTGGTCGCTCTTTAATTTGTTGATGCGGTGGTGTCGAACTAGAACTAACCTATCCTGCCCTGTTCTTCATATGTGATTTTGAGCTGATGTCTCAGCGTTCCATATGGTGGACCTTCAAGATCTTAGCCCTCCTCAGACGATGACGGTTAAGAAACTTAGGCAAATGCACAGTTAGTCCTTCACAATCAATACTGTAGCAAAGAACAATAGAATTAACCAAATATCCCATGCCAATACTATTGCTTCTTTTTTTTAGAGTAGCAATAATGGTGTTAAAAATATGAGTGGTTGTGTAAACTTAAATTCTATAATCTATGCGCCACAAAAGAAATAACTCTTTGACCAAACACTTATTACTTTCACTTTTATCGAAAATGGTTTAGCATATAAATTTATATAGCAACAAGTATTCAGGATTGTAAATGTGCATTTTTAGGATCACAGTTGTCCAACCACATCAATTGTGTCCAATACCGTTTAGCACGGAAATCATTATGTTGATCCATAATGGTCAATTTTGGGAATCCACCAATTTCACACATGATTTCATAGTTTAACACATACGGTCTACCTTACAACCGAAACCAAAATTCCTTACGGCTACTTTGCTCAAATTAAAGAGATATGAAGAATTTAAGGCCTAATTCCATATATAAAAAAAGTTAAAGTTCATGAATTTTTCCCATTAAATTTGTCAACATAAATTATCAACCTTCTCTCATAGTTTAAGAGTTTCTAAGATATCAAAGTCTAAATATTTCATAACAACTACATTTTTATCATGAAGAGTTTAAAAACGAGTACCTTCCTCCTCTGATTAAATCAAAAACGATGCTTTATAATCTACCGCTTGATTTCGTTAACCATGCCCCAATACTTTCACATAGGCTTTCGGTTGTGCTCGCTTTACTGTCTGCTTAATCCTTGGGCCTATTTGGAGTAAGTACTTTGTGGTTGGGGAATTAAAAGACAAAGAAATTTGAGGCTGGATGTAGAGAGAAGTTAGAAAGTTAGAGAGTTTTGGTTCTAGAGAGAGTGGAGAGAGTTTTGTAGGTAAGAAAAATGAGGGTAAGGGTGAATACATAGGTTAGGGGGAGAAAGGAGGGAAAAATGGGAAAGAAACCTGAGAGTCACGTGTTCCATCTTTTCCCTACCATAGGTCACGATTGTGACTATGTGTCACGATCGTGACAGTAGCGTCCACTACGGGTCACGATTGTGATAGTAGCTTCTAATACCAAGTCACAATTGTGATTGTAGCTTCCAACACTGTGTCACGATCATGACTAAGGAGTCATAATTGTGACAATGTGAATTTTTATGATCTTTCCTGTTTTTGATTTTGTTTCTTCGCTTCACCTCCGAATTTCTTCCCTATCTTACATTTTCATCAACATTTCATTATCTTTCCATCCACACCATTCCCATCCATTGCGATAAAAAGAGAAAAAAAAACCTAATTCTAGAATTCAAAAGAAAACTAACTACTGAACACGTTAAGTTATAGTCGTTAGCTTGACATTCATAATTGGAAACATGTTTTAATTATCTGTAAGGAAAAAAAACTACTTCCCTTTCCTCAGAGACCACTCCTTTGAGATACGGTTTGCAATATTGCCCTTTTACCTTAAAGGTTTCTTTATTCAATTTTTCCAATTCAAGGGCTCCATAAGTGAATACTCAAGTGACCGTAAAAGTCCACTCCATCGCAATTTAAGCTTTCCTGGAAATAGCTTAAAGCTGAAATTGAACAGCAAAAATGCATCTCTTAACTTAAACCCTTTTTGCTTCAGATTAGAACCATGCAACCTCTTCACCTTTTCCTTATAGATTTTGGCTTTTTTATACAGATTGTGACAAAACTCATCGAGTTCATTTAGTTTTAAAAGTCATTTCTCACCCATTTGCTTCCAATCAAAATTTCAAATTTTCATTTCCCAATATGCTTGATGATCTAGTTCTACAGGAAAATGACAAGCTTTACCATATACGAACCTATAGGGAATTGTTTCGATCGAAGTTTTGAAAGCATTTTGATAAGCCCATAGGGCATTATCTAAATTTAATGCTCTATCTTGCACTTTAATGTCAAACTCTTGTAAAAGTAGCACCCATCGAATGAGGCTTGGCTTCGTGTCCTTCTTAGCAAATAGATATTTTAGCGCAGCGTGATTGGTAAATATGATCACCTTAAAACCTAAAAGGTATGTTCGAAACTTGTTACATGCATACACCATTGCAAGTAACTACTTTTCTGTGGAGCTGTAATTCAGTTGAGGTCTTATAAGTGTCTTACTTATGTAATATATCGTATGCAACTTCTTGTCCTTTCTTTGACCTAACATATAACCTACAACTTGGTTGCTAGAGTCGCACATGACCTCAAATGGGAGTGTCTAATTGGGTAACGTTAAGATTATGGCTTATGTGAGTGCCTCCTTGAATTGATTAAATGCAGATAAACAATCATCATCAAAATGGAAAAGAACTTCTTTGGCTAATAAGTTTGTCAATGATCTTGCGATTTGCCAGAAATCCTTAATAAAATGACGATAAAACCCAGCATGACCTAGGAACGCTGGCACACCTTTAACATTGATGAGAGGTGGGAGCTTCTCTATGACCTCTATTTTTGCTTTATCCACTTCAATTCCTTTATGTGAAATCTTGTGCCTAGAAATATCCACTCACGCATCATAAAGTGGCACTTCTCCCAATTTAACACCAAATGTGATTCTTCACATCTTTGGAGTACTATGTCCAAATTAGTTAGGCACTACTCAAAAGAGTCTTTAAATATTGAAAAATCATCCATAAAAACTTCCATTATGTCCTTGTTCATATCCGCAAAGATAGACATCATACATATCTAAAATGTAGCCGGAGCATTGCATAACCTAAAAAGCATTCGTACATATGCAAACTTAAAAAGCATTCATTTATATGCAAATATACCATAAGGACATGTAAAAGTGGTCTTTTCTAAGTCTTTGGGATAAATGAATATCTGGTTATATCCCGAATAACCATATAGGAAGCACTAGAATGAATGACCAACCACTCTCTCAATCATCTGATCTACGAATAGGAGAGGAAAGTGATCCTTTTTAGTCACCTTGTTAAGTTTTCGATAATCTATGTTGTTATTGTCGAAATCAACTCCCCACTTTCACTCTCAATAATGATCATTTTACCCTTCTTCGGCACACATTATATTAGGCTGACCCATTCGCTATCAGATATAAGGTATATGATACCCACGTCTAAGAGCTTCACTACTTCCTTCTTGACCACTTCTTTCATGTGAAGGTTCAACCTACGTTCATTTTCCTTCACTACTCTGCTCCCTTCTTCAAGGTTTATCCTATGCATAAAAACATTTGGGCTTATACCTCGAATGTCAAATATTTTCCATCTTATAGCCTTAATCCCTTTTTTAACAATTTCTACCACCCTACTCTCTTGTTCCCCATCTAATTGATTGGAAATGGATAGAGTTTGACCTTCACTTAGAAAGGTATATTTGAGATGTGTGGGCAAATGTTTAAGCTTTAGAGTTAGTGGTTTCTATGTAGAGGGTGGTATGGATGCTTTGGTTCGTACTAATATTTCTTGATGAGTCTGAACACTCGACTCCTCCATATCAACATCTTCCTCAGACTCAACTTCGTTCGCCTTTTTATTTTCATTATCTATCTCAACTTCTACTGATTTGACCTCTTCAACACAACTCTCTTCTTGCTCTTCAATACTTTCATCCATAATGTAAAGGCTTTGTTCATATTGAACTCCACTTGATCTTCACCAATCTGAAGTGTTAATTTACCTTTATGAATATCAATCAATGCTCTTCTTGTGTTCATAAAACGTCATCCAAGAATTAATGGATAGTTATTGTCCTCTTCAAAATCTAGAATAACGAAGTCCATATGGATAATGAACTTGTTCACTTGCATTAACACGTGTTCCACCACCCCAAACGATTTCTTGATTGATTAATCAATCAACTGAATTAGCATCGAGGTTCGCTTGACCTCATCGAGCCCAATTTTTTGAATATCAACAACGACATAAGAATGATGTTTGCTCCTAAATCACATAAGCACTTTATGAATTCAAATTCACTAACCACATAGGGTATTGTGAAACTATCTAGATCCTTCAACTTGGAAGGCATATGGCTAGTAACTATGGAACTACAATTACCAATTAATGTTACTATTTGATTTTCTTCCTAAGTGTGCTTCTTTGATAATATGTCCTTAAAAAATTTTACATACTTAGGCATGTGTTCTAATGCCTCTATAAAAGAAGGATTTATTTGCAAAGTCTTCAATTTCTCTATGAACTTCACAAATTGTGTATCTAATTTATTCTTTTGTAATCGTTAAGGATATTAGATCTAAGGTGGATATGGCGGAGGGGTACGTAAGGAGGGTATTTTCTCATGTCCACATCCTTCTTTTCTCGGTTTTTCTCCATAGGGTGGGGTGCAACTTTTGTCTCTACGGGTTGTTCTAGTTCCTTCCCACTTCGAAGTGTGATTGTATTTAATTACTCCATTGGGATTGCTTCAATGTTGTTTAAGAGGCTCCCCATACTTCGTGCAGACAATGCATTTACTAATTGGCTCATTTGAACTTCTAAGTTATGGATGGAAGAGGTATGGTTCTTTGTTACTTGTTCAAATCTTCCTTCCAACATCTTACAAGTGGCATCCATGCTTTTGAGCTTATCCAAGGTTTTGTCTAACGTAGCGTCTATCGAGTTTGGTTTCTCCTATTGAAATCTTGGTGGCACTTGAGGTAGGAATTGACCTCCTGCATTGTTTGACCAAGAAAATTTTGGGTGGTTCTTTCACCCAGGATTATACTTGTTAGAGAAAGGATTGTTCCCCCCTCCTCGACCAAATTGGGTTCCTATATGGTTGAGTTGTTCCATTCCTTTTGTTGGCATTAAGAAGCAGTCGATGGTATCGTGGTTATCTTGTCCACATAATTCACATCTCTGCTGAATTGGTTTAACAAAAACTAAAGAGGAGGCTTTCATGTTGTTAAGTTGTCGTGTTAAACTATCAATTTTGGCTTGCATTTTTGTTGTTGAGTCAATAGCAATGGCTCCCTTCTATTTGTGGAAGATTGATTATTATCTACTTCTATCCATTGACCAAAGACAGCTATTACTTGCCATTTCTTCCAATAATTCCTCCACTTCCTTAATTGTCTTTCTCATTAGAGGTCCTCCAGATGCTGCATGAATGGTGCCTCTTGTGGGTGCAGTAACTCCATTGTAAAAGGTTTGTAGAAGAATTCTTTGGGTAGATTATAGTGAGGGCACCTCTTTTATAGTTCCTTATACCATTCCCATGCTTCATAAAGTGACTCCCCATCACTTTGTTGGAAATTTGTAATTTCCTTTATCAACTTTGTCGTCTTGGTGAGAGGGAAGTACTTATCTAAAAATACATGTGCCAATTGCTCCCAAGTCTTGATGTTTGCTAGGTTTAATAAGTGATACCATGCCTTGATTCTATCCTTTAGAGTGAAGGGAAAGAGCCTTATCCTAATAGCATCTTTCGACACTCCATGAAATTGAAAGGTATCACATATTTCCAAAAAATTAACCAAATGGAGGTTAGGATCCTTGTACGTTAACTCGTAAAATTACACGTTGGTCTACATCATGTTTAACAGCGCTAGTGTAATCTCAAATGAGGTTGCTCGTATCGATGATCGAGTGATGACTTGGTTTGTAGTGTTGAATCGTAGTCTCATGAAATCCATCAATGTTTGCTTGTCTTTATAATTGACTTGTTAACTAAATCTTGATTAAATTCTTCTGCCATTGTTTTTTTGATTTCTTCTACTTGGCATCCTGCTCTTTGAATTGCTCGTTCCAATCAGGTGATATCAAGTGTTAACATTTTGGTGATCCTACTTGAACTCCAAGTAACTTTAGTGTTCATGCAAAAACACGGACACAAAAAAAGGCAAACAACCTTAGAACAAAGGAATCCAACTAATCCAAAACTAACTTTTCGAGAACGGTGCCAAAAACTTGTTTAGCAAGTTTTACTTATATAAAACCCTTATTATTCTGCAAGTGCACAAATTATAGGCGTAGTAGTTGAGGTGTATGTCCCACGAGGAATTAGCTAAACTAATTGAATCCTAACTTTGTCTAAGGTCTAGAAATGTGATAAAAATGAAAATAAAACTAAACAAAAAATTAAACAATTGAATATGGATTGATTGAATTTGAAAATATGAAAATAACACAAATAGATCAAAATAGAGCACCAACCACTTATCAATTGAGATATTGCAACAAAACAAGGTCAAACAATTAGGAGAAGATGAGATTAATTCTATCGTCATTTTACTGCCATAATCATTTTTGATTTCATTAGTATTAGTCCTAGAATTCTGAAGGGTTGATTATTCTTTCTCAATATCTAATCATTCCACCCTAGTTAATAACCCTTAATTGAATTCGAAATTTCAATTTTATGATTTCTCAATTAACAAAAACAACCTATGTCTCCAATAAGTTCTTAAGCAATCTAATAGACAATCAGGTCCTCACACAAAATCTCTCTTCGTATAATTACCGATTTGATGTTTATGTGATCTATTAGGTTGTTAATTTGCATTACCTAACCTAACCATATTACTATCGATTTAATCTCTCAATTTGTTATTGAAGTATGCAAAAACCATAAACATCATAACACTTAAACAATTTCATTAACATCAAAAGCAATAGGTCACAAAATGATTCAAGAATCAATCCCTAAATAAAGTTAGAACATCCTTAACAATATATTCAACATACCCATGTCCAAAGCATACATTAGATTAAATAAATAACAAGAGGAATGTAGAAATAACTTAGAATGGCCGCAACTCCTTCTCTCTTCCTTGTCTTCTTTCCCAAAGTGACAAATAGAGGCACTTTTAATTAGGGTGATTTATGATCTTATATAGTTCCTAGGACATTTAGGGTAAAAACTAGGTTTTACCTAGGCCAAAAAGTCCAAAAAGACCTCAAAAATGTGAACAGAAGGAAATCCCCACGTCTAGCAAGCACCTGTCATGATCGTGACAAGGGTGTCACGATCGTGACCCTTCAAAAATGCCTTCTGTTGGACCCCGATTCTTTTCTTACTAATAAGCATGTGTTAAATTTATTTTGAGGTTGAGTTGGATAAATTTGTTGTGGTTAGGAATTAATTAAAATGTCTTTGGGTGTAGGAAATTTTTTTTTTAGATTGATGGTTTGAAAGGAGAAATTAAGATTAAGTTAGAAAGTATATGGTATTAGTTAGAATTAAAAGAACAAGATCATGTA
>JANIIA010000192.1:56396743-56414633 GCA_027478495.1 Erythroxylum alaternifolium
CAGGTCGGAACTTACCCGACAAGGAATTTCGCTACCTTAGGACCGTTATAGTTACGGCCGCCGTTTACCGGGGCTTCATTTCAGAGCTTGCACTCCTCCACTTAACCTTCCGGCACCGGGCAGGCGTCAGACCCTATACGTCGTCTTGAAGCCGACTTAGCAGAGCCCTGTGTTTTTGCTAAACAGTCGCTACCCCCTGGCCTGTGCCCCCCGGCAGTGCTTGCGCATAGCCGGGGCCTCCTTCTTCCGAAGGTACGGAGGCAATTTGCCGAGTTCCTTCAGGACACTTCTCTCAAGCGCCTTGGTATACTCTACCAGACCACCTGTGTCGGTTTCGGGTACGGTCTATACGGTGGGGCTATTTCCCGGGACAGCTTCGAAGCACGGCCAATCCGATAAGGCCGCACGACACACGCCATCCGTCACACACCACCAGGCTGCGGAATATTAACCGCATTCCCATCGACTACCCCCTTCGGGCTCGTCTTAGGGGCCGGCTCACCCTGCGCGGATTAGCCTTGCGCAGGAACCCTTGGTCTTCTGATGATTTCTCCACCAGGGCCTGTGGGGATTAGCTCTTTTCCCTCAGTATTGTCGTTTTCGTCGCGTTCGCGTTTCTGAGGCTTGTTCTGGCCACTGCTACTTCCACTTTGCTCGTCTTCTGAGCTCTGTTGTTGGTGAAATTGATGCTGCTGCTGCTGTTGCTGTTGTTGATGATGATAGTGTAACTGGAAATCTCGGGTGTGAAAAGGAGGTGGCAGTGAATGGCCATGAGCCGTTACTGGATCCATGTTCTACAAGTTTTCTTCTCTCTCGCTCAACTCTGTTTGTTCTTTTTCTCTCTTCTTTTGACTTAATGCCTTTGTTCTCGTATTACAAATATAAGCCAAGAAACAATATTTCACTCTTGAGTCTTTTGACATGAACAAGCAGGAAACCAAGGGGCAAGACTAAAGAGAAACTAAGAAATTCGAAGGACAATTAAGGAAAGGTGATTAAGAGAAAGAGAAAGGTAGAAGAAGAAGAAGATACTAATAAGAGCTTTCTTCTTTCTTTCTTATCCTTTGGTGTTTAGGATATAATTTAGCTAGACCTCACCAGAAAAGAGAAGATGAGTGGAAATAGGGTGTCAGCCACCAAAGAATGAGCTAAATTCACCATCTTTACACTCACAAAACAATTAAACACCGCTTAGGTAAAATGTAGAATTTGTGTCTTTTCTCTGGGTTTTGTTGGTGAGAGTTTAGGAGAGAAAGGGATAGAAACATGGGATGGGATGTGAAGGTTTTAGGGTAAGTTTCGTGTTTTTTGTGAGTGAGGCCTTCAGGTGCAGCGTGTATAGGTTGTGTTGTGAGTTTGGGGTTTTAACCAAATAGTTAGATCATCAGATTAATTGATGGATGGGATTGGTTTAGGTAAGAATCTGAGGTCTTATGGGCGGTCGATGGGTCCCCCCCTCCCCATCCATCTCTCTCTCTTGTCCCCTCTCACCACTCCACGTTCTATCTCCAGCATTTATATTAGTATTATTATTATTATAAATGCATTAAGCTTGTTCATCTCTCCTTTGCCTCATCCAACCTTTTTCCTTTCTTTCCCTTCCATCAATGCGTGTGTTTGTGTACGTGAGAGAGAGGCTTCAGTTCTCCTAGTCCCCACGGGTACCACTAAGTACTGAAATTCCAGTGTCTTTTTCTATACAGACTCGAATGCGTATTCTTTTAATTTTTCAGATAATCAGAGACGTGTCAATTCCCTCGCACCTTCTGGGTCTATTCAACACTATATACATCTTCACCTTAACTTGTCAAGGACATATATGGGTTTAATTTTCTACTCCTTATTCTGTGTCTTCTAGTTCCATTGAGAACGTTATACATCAAACCAATGCAGAAAATGACTTTTAAACCACGTTTTTCCAGTACTTGTTTAGTTGCATGGCTTCGACATTTATGGCTTTATGGTAACAAATTCACCCGAAACAAATTAAGGTTGAATTTAAGAAGTGATATGATTTTGAACTCCATATCTGATTTTTTTTTATTTTTTAAGATAAATTGTTCATCTGAGTCTTACGATTTAAACCAAAGGCTTATCAAATCAATAAATATTATATTTTGAATGTTGTTCTTTTTTCCTTTCATACCAACTAATTGTTTCGTTGTAGCAACTGACAAATATTTCCAGGAGAAAGTCTCCACGTTGACTTATTTCTTTTCCAACCAACGGTCACAAAATGTCCTTATCAACCAAATAAATAAAAACCGGAAGTGTTTAAACGTAGAATAAAAGAAAATAACTTGTAAAATATTGTTTTTCATTTATCTGTCGCGAGGGATATGCGTTACATCTTTGCTGTTGGAGTTTGGCAAGCGCAACATCGTAATAGAGCATTGACCAATGGACCAATAACAGTGAAAGATGAGAACAGACAGGGTGTAAGTAAGTGGGGTAGGTGGAGGATGCAACCGGGGGGGTTTGAGCGCATAAGCATAATAATGACAGTACAGATCATCATCATCGTCACTCTTCTTCATTCTTAACCAAACACAAAACTTATTAAGATGACAGAGAGAAAGAGGATGGAGAGGGAGAGGCTGTTGGCCTTGGGGAACCCGAGAGATGAGGAACTAAAGACGCGTTGGTGACGCTGACACTATTCACTACACCGGCGCCGCAGATACTGCTGCCTTTGCCTTTCTCTTACTATTTTAGTATTCTCTTACAAATTATAATTTTAATAATAATCGCAATCGAGACAAAAGCTGCTATTTTGTGAAGTCCCCAAATAGTACTACTTAGAACTTTGAATGTAAATCATGTAAACACATTTGGATTCATATACGGTGGTTGTCATGATATCAGAAATACTTCATCTATAACAAAATTTCAGTATATTCTTTTGTCAATAACATATAAAACCTCTGTATGAAATCTTAAAATATTAACCTCTGTATGAAAAGACATTACCTTTCTTACTCTCTAAATTAATTTAACCATTAGATCAAATAGTTGACATAGTCAAGAAACTAACAAGCATACCCTACGTTCTCATTTCTTAAGCCTCAAAAGATGCTCTTTGTCGGCTTCTTCTCTATTTTGATTTCAGCTCAAGGTCATGATATGGCCCACCAGTCATTTTTGTCTTTCTCACCATCAGGGTCGGAGATTAGCTAGTTCCTTCCTTTCTCGATCATATCTTCCTCAAGCTGTGGCAATCACGATTCACGATGGCTTAACAACTCTCATGTATGTGTCGTAATTTTTTGTCAAGTTGGTGTTGTCATATATTTACAATTAGGTTTTACATTTCTTTATTATCGGGGAGACAACATCTTCAATAGTGTTCCGTTCCTGGCTACTATTGTTTTCTTGAAACTCGACTCTTAGTTCGTGAGATTATTTTTGGAGATGAAAGCAATTTACGTCAGTTCCCAATTAACATGATGAGCTAGTCAACTTCAATGCACTGTCAAGACAACGTATGTCGTAGGTTGGTTATGTATGAGGTCGTATCATCTTCATCGAATCACGTACCTAGCTATCTTCGCTCGACTATATGTATGCGTATATGGTAGTGACGTTGGATTGTCCATTAAGAATAACTTCATCTTTTATTAAATCTCACATCACCAATATTTTTAGAAATTATAACCTGAAATTCTGAAAGAGAATAATTAAAGTCCTTCTAACAATCATTTTATTCCCATTATTCTTGCGGTTATAACTTATGAGTGTCATTAGAGTTTGATACATTTTCGAGTTAACTACTTGCTATCTTTTCATAACATGTTCCAAGATTAGTTTATATCTTCTAGTCAGATGCTGTGTTCACAGATTTGTTCAAGCTGTTGGCTAGGAATTGTTCACGATAGAAAGATGGCCTCCAAAACACATGACATATCAAAGCATATTGTGATCTTTCCACACAGTCACTATGATTATAAGGAAAGGGCTTCAAGTACTTTAAAATTATTAGGTCATTAAACTATATTGCCTTTTGAGGGAAAAAAGAAAAAGCGTTACGGTTTTATTATGTGTCTCAGTACTTTCCGATCGAGCTGACCTTTTGTTACATTAGAGAAAACTCAAATGTCAAAACTTTACTTATTTTTCAGGGACACATTTTTAGTATTGTGATAACTTTGTCAAATTAATCTATTAATATTTCTGTCCAATTCAAAGAGGTGGAACATCAAAGATGTTTCTTTGAGATAACAATATTTTGCAACTATGTTTAAAAGCCCCAAGGCATACATCTAACCTTTATCCCATGCCAATGAGTAAAATAATCGGTACGGGAAATGCAGCCAAAGTTTTGAATGCATCATTGACTCCCGAACTCTTTAAAATCCGCTGCCGTTTTATCCATATACAGCGATCTCAAAAGTTTCAGTAGGAAGTTTCAGTAGGAAACCTACCTTGATTGGTTATCGTACAACCCATATGTATAGGATTCCATGTCTCCAATCATGCTTTTCCTCGTCCTTAAAACTTCTATCTTTCCTCGATTATTTTGGTTCCTGGCTCATATCTTGTCATGATCACATAATCTCGGACCGATAACGGGCATGGATAATAATATAATCAAAGTCATCGCATAGCTGTTGACATTAACGCAAATTTAAGGACAATGATATATAATAAAGGACTTGTCTATTTGCTTTTTAAAAAAATCCATAGTACATAGGTACAATGGGGATTCATGACTTTCACCTTTCATCTTGTAATTGGGAACCTTTTCATGAGTTCATTAATGAAGACTGTTCAGAAGAACTGTTTAATTTCCCACTCTCTGACTAGGAGTCTAAGTTTAAATAACTTAGTCACCATATATCTGCTTTACATGGTTTGTGCGCAGAAAAAGTGAATCAAAAGGTCCCTGAAATTGAATGTCAACGAATCCTGTATAGACCACAATGCCACTGCTTTTGTCCTTCTCGCTAGGTCCAGCCGGTCTTTTATATATATGCATGTTGGGAAACAAACAAACGGTAACTAAATCCAAAACCAACCATTACCCTCATGAGTCACCACCTGTTGTTTAAGTACGTAATTATGTATGTCATCAAATATGCCCTTGGTTAAGTCGTTTGAAATAAAATGATCAAGGAATTGATAAGAGAAATGAGGAAACTAAAGGACAGCTACTCTTCTTGTCTTAAGTGTCACCCTTTCGGTTAGGAGTATATACGAAACTCGAGGGATTTCCCAGCATGCGGAGTAGAAGTTTTCTGGCTATAAAATTATTAGGTATTTCATCTTTTGGAGCGACTTTTGGCATGTTTAGTTGTATTATTTAAGGAATTTTGAGCTATAGATTGTTGTCATTATTGGCTGGATTTAATTGATGCTAATCTAAATAAGCAGCCATGAACGTCAACGTAAAAGAACACGTTCCAGAATTTCTTTACAATTTCCAATGTAAGAAAAGACATAAGGGTAAGGTAAAGTGTGTATTTATATAAAGAAACTAAAGTTCTCATTTGATTCTAAATAGAAATAGAATTGAAATACAATTTCAATTTCAGTTAATTAATTCATAGCTAATTATATTATGTTTATAGTAGTTCTGTACAACCGAAATCTTGAATTTTAAACTAATAATTAAATTTCTTAAATAAATATGTCTGAAATTTTAAACGAGGTGAAATTAAAATCTGAAATTTATATAAATATTAACAACAGAATTGAGATTGATAATCGACCGAACTCATAAACATAACCTAAGAACGATTTCGTGAGTCCAGTTTGTTGAGAGAAGGACCATCCTTTGAGATTTATGACTTGGTTTGAAATCAAGAGCCTAAAAAATTGCCACCAAGATTAGAATTCCGTGGTCCGGCTTTTGAACCGGTAAACATGATGGCTTTTGATGGCTAGTTGACCTTCCCAAGAGCGAGCCTATTTAAGCTCATAAGAAAAAGCATGTTCTTTTCTCCTTCGTATAGGACCAAAGGGCCTCTGTTTCATGCATCAAAGTGGTCCCAACAACAACAACGACGAGTTCACAGACTCTTAGGAAAATGGTTCTTCGAGGGAATTCATCAACTCATCAGTAATTATTGACTCCTCAAATTAATTTGGTGACCTTAATAACGGGGGGAGGACATGTAACAAATGAGTATTTATTCTTGGGTAAATAGATACGCAAATATATGTATTTAGGGCATTAATATGATAATATTTTCTTATTAATTCATTCCTGTGCTCTTGGCCTGACTCTTTTTCAGGATAAAACCTAGAAAAGAGAAGTTTGTGAGTGTAGGGAAGAGTTGGGAGTTAATACTTTATGGTCTACTATATCCAAACAAGCCCTTTCACAGATAATGCAGTTAATTTTACTGACATGGGGTTTCCAAGAAAGGTAGACTCTTACCTTGAGAAAGAAGGGATTAGCAGTAAATGATGAAAAAGTTGAGAAACTATCACAGGCTTTAATTCTAGTGAACACTTTTTTTTTTTTCTTGTTCAACCAATATTTAAATAAATATGCCCATTTCCTTAAACTAATCAACCCCGTTACCATCTACTCTGATAAAGAATCATATCTTAATTAATTCCATATCGATTAAACAATTCAGTCCCATGTGAAAGGCACCTATTGCCTCGAATCTGGATTCTCGTGTGCACGTTTCTGCTTTCTTATAAGTCCCTCTCCTCCGAGTTCCAGGACGTTGTTTCCCATTTGCTTACCCCATCCAAGAAGGTCCTTGCACATGTGGGTTACCTACTTAATTGCAGATTATTTACCGTTTTAACATTGATAAAGACTTGCATTAAAGACTAAGCAAACGACAAATGAGGCGTTCACATGACCGATGGTTAACAATGACCAATCTTGTTTGTCATTTCTCCACATGCTCGATCCAATGGTAATTAATCTAATTAGGATTTCACATTTGACAATTTTTAAAATTTTATTTGTCTATAATTCTAGTCTAGCCCTACATGTTTTAGTCGTAGATTCGAGAAGAGACAATTTTGGACAAATCGTTTCCATATGTTGATAGAAATATTAAGACCACTGAAGTTTAATTGATAGTTAATAATTATTATATCATATATACTCTATAAGTAAGTGAATATCAAAAAAAAGGGAAAGATATTAAATAACTAAATTGCAACATCTTTGTTTCATTAATTAGTTTTCTTTTCATCTTTATGTGTTCTATGGTATCTTCTTAGTCTCATTATTCTGATTTTGTAGCACAGGATATATGCTATAAAAGAGCAACTTATATCGATGGAGTTCCACGTTAAACAAAAGAACCATGCATTAGTTGATTTTAGAAGGACCGAGAATTTGTATCTCTCCAACATATATAATGGCATATAGTTGCTAAGATAAAATTGTTTTGCCAATCGCCCAAAAGCTATAGTTGATCATCACTAAGAAGTTTATTTTCGCTTTTCAGAAAGGTTCAAATTTTATATCTCCTTAAAATAGTTTAAACCTAATCTCTCTATTAATGTCATCCGTCTCCCAACTACATTTCTTGGACTCAAATTTTAATCCTTTCTCTATAATCTATTCTTCAACTTCTCAATAAAAAACTATAACTATAAGGTGATATAAATATTTTTTTTAACTAACAACATATGCAAAGTCTAGGTTCTAAAAGATCACTGCATTCTATAATTCAACATATACATATCCTATAGCCTTTTTGTGGATCTCCTTAAAAATTGTCCTCAACATAAACTTCTTTTATACGTTTGTATGTTTCTGTGGAAAGAGTTGAATACCCTACCTTACTCTCAAAATTTTCACCCAAAATAATTAGTGTGTAAGAACACAGTAAACTATATGAGATTAGTAATTTAACCTAATCATCACATTATATATTTTCTAATGTAAAAATATAGTTATTATTGGGTGAAATAAAGAATTAAATTGGACATAGATAATATTATTATAGGTCAAAATTACTGTTGGAATAATATTATCCGCAGTAATTTCATAATGAGAAATTGTTAGTAAACGAAATAGCAACTGATTATGAGAGTAATTAGAGAGAGAGACAGCAACTTATATATTTTGACATTGAAGCGACCAATCACATTTATTTTATTTCATTTTGTACAGTTTGCTTATTCTTGATTCTATCCTGAATTGGATTCGGTATGAGTTTGATGAACTTATAAACAAAACTGAATGTATGAAATACTGGAGAAGCTAATTGATTATAGTTGTCAGTACAGAGACATCACTAGAAAAACAAGGATTCGGAAAGCGGATCTGTTTTATATAGTATGAGATATAAGATTATAGGATAATGAGCCTATATATAGAGAGAGACCAGTTTAGATTTCTCTGTATTTTGTGCTTGAAGCAAGAATAATATGCGAGTGTCACATACCTTGGAACTAACCAAGCTATTATTTAGACACTAATCATGTATTCCTCCAATCTTTTTGGAGTAGATGTTTATAAACTAACAAATCCTTATAAATAAGTCAGATCTGCATCCAAGATTATTAAAAGTGTCTAATGTCGTCCTATCCTATTTCGCAAGGAACTAAATATCAAATATGTTGGAGTTATTTATTTAATGGCCTCAGATCAATCAGAGCTGTGATCAGAGCTGTGATTAGAGTATGGTTTTGCACTACCAAACACATCTTGGCAATTAGTGATACCTATAAAAAGTAACTTTCAGTTTTCCTGCGGGTTTGGTCACTTGAATAAATGATTATAATTATAATCAGAGATCTAGTGAAGTCACTGACAACAGTGATGACAACAAATGGTAATTGGGGACAAGTATAGTTTTATTTAACGCTTAACTTACAAACCTCACCAATATGGATTTTGCAGTTGGGATGTAAAAGGTATAATAAAAGGAATTCTCTTAGCAAAAGAAATAAGGGGTGTAAACATGAAGGAAAACAATTTGCACAGAAACAAGGTTATTTCTGTAAGAAAATTTAAACATAAAATTTAGGAATGGAAATGCATCACTATTAATATCACTTAATCTACTTTCACATGTCAAAGACTTTTTGTATAGAGAGAAAAAAATTCTCTTTATTCTTCCTTTATCCAATCTTAATGTTATTTTATTTGATAACTTGTTCATTTTGAATTAAACTAAAACCTTACATAGTTTAATTCAAAACTATAATCGCCCTTAGCAATTGGAACATAAATAACTAATAACGTGATAATAATAATCTATCTATGGTTGTATATTATGAATATCATCAACCACTCACATATGATGAGTTTAGTCTATTGAAATTCTGTAGTTCTCATATTTATCCAATAAGTCGTGCGACTACAATACAATGAGAGCTTATTGTCATATATCCGTTAGAAATATATGACATCTCAATTAATGAATCAATCCTAGAGTAGATTTTAGTATGTTATATCCTAGGTTTTATTTTCCATTTTAATCTCGTTTAACCTCATTTATTTCATCGTATCATAAATATATTATTCTCTTATTAAGAGTTGGTGGTCACTTCTTGAATTCTTACATTTTTTTATATGTAACTTATCAATCAAAATAACCTAATTTTGTTCTAAATTCTCTTGAATTAAACTTAATTTCCTTTCCTAGAATGTTCCGTAAGATCATATCACGCATGATCTTCTATTAACATTTTAAACTAGCAAACTATAAATTTAATTATTAAATATTAAACAAGAGCCATAAGGGTACATTATAAGACTTATTTTGTAACACACCACCATCATAGAGCACACGCCCGAATATCCCGAGGATATTCGAGAACATACCCTATGAAAGCGGCATGTTAGGACAATTAAAACAATTCAATGCAGAATTTTTTTAAAGCATCAAACACATCTTAAGCAAACCAATATTCATTCTAGCTCATTTCCTTTACAAACATGCCCAGTCATAAATGTCATCACATTTCAGAATTCACAAATACATTGTACAATGGTTTAAAAATGCAATTCTTGATACAATGCAATTTTGATGAATTTTGCAAACTCAATGAGTAAACCATCTTTGATGTGCTCACTCATATTAAATCACAAAGACAATTATCATTTCAATTTATAGACAAAACTTATAATCAAATATTGCATATCATGTCACATTTCATCATACTTCGACAAGGACAATTTATGTACACATTTTGCATTTCCATTTCAGAACACTTCAATTAATTCATTTCAATTATTCATATAATACATATCAATTTGTCTATGCAAATGCACATGTGACTTCATTTTTATTGTTACTTTGTTGTGACTGAGTGTCTTTTTACTGTCTCGTTTTCGTTGCAGATATTGGGCTCATTCATAACTGTCTTGTATTCATTGTGGATACCAAGCTCATTTTATATACTGATCCTGTGGCTCTTTATGGGCATTTATGAGCTTTAAGCTCTTTTCACTGGTCACTCCGGTCACAACTCCTTTATTTGATCATGCATTTTAATGTAATGAGATGCATCAATTCACATTATATGCAATCAATAACTTTTATTCATTTCACATAGTCATTTACTCATTTTCATTGGATCTATGTCTGCATTCAACATTTCGTTGAGTACGCTTATTTATTTCATATTCACATTCACTTATGAAACACTTCTAATGGAAACTTAATTATCAAACTCCTCAGACCCTAAATGTCCGGAATTATCAGATTCACAATAATAACAGTTCAATAGTTAAAATTAAGTAGATGCAAATCAATCTTAGTGAGTAATATCTAGGTTGACTCACAGTAAATTCTAGATTAGCTATCACCTCGACGAATCGGCAATGTCTGGAAGCTGGCGTTCTACTTGAGCATCTAAATCATAGAATAAACACATTTATACACATTACTATGTTAATCATTCACATAAGTATTCAATCCTGGGTATGTATTCTTAATCACAAGTCATGATCATTCAAACATTATCATTTGGATATGTCTAGTTTTCACTTAGGTTCATACCTCAAATATACTTGATTATTCTAATACCATCAATCATACATTCACAAATCCTTTTTTCTAACATTATATAATCACAAAATAGTCAATTTCTCATTCATTCATACCTAATACACCTTGCTTATTCTTTTAGATCAAATTTACAATCATAAGAACAAATTCATTCCTATAACACTCATAATTTTCAAGGTTTAGATACTTGATATCTAACAATCCATTCTTAAGTTAAAACCTCGATTACAACCTAAACATATCAAACACTTTATCAACTTATTCAACCTCAAACTAGGTTCGTTTCAAGCCTCATTCAAGTTTAAATACACCAGAGGAAAGTAACTTATCATTAGTTGATTCAATAATCACTTAAAAGACAACATTTCACTTTCCATACAATTCCCACGGTTGTGGAGGACTTCCCACAATCGTGGGATGATTCATCCGAAAGTTTTTCTCCTTAAATGCACTTCCTATGATCGTGGAGGACTTCCTACGATAATGGGATGCGTAATTCATGAATTTCCCAGTCTTTTCCTTCATGTTTTTCTAGATTTTAATTCTTTCATAATACATCCAACACATCTTATGCATAGTTCATCATTTCTACTTCATTTCCTCTTCATTCTCACCTCAATTCCATCTAAAAAACATCTATATAACAATACATAAACTATTGTTCATCATTTATATAAAAAATACAGAACACAAACCTATACATTTCGTCATCAACATTTCAGCACACTTTCAACTCCATTATCACCATCAATCTATCTCAAACTATCATCACATATGTTTGTATAAATCAAACAATAAAGAACAATATTTAACTTACTTTTTTAACTCCAAGGTTCTTCAAATCATCACATAACCCTATCTTCCAAGTTTACACAATCCTCAAACATTCAAGGTAAAATAGGCTGGATTTTTAGTAAAAATGAGATAACAAAGATCTTGAAGTGACTAGTGTCGAATATTAACAAAACTCACGTTATGAGTGTGGGTTGTGAAGATCATGAATAGAGAGAAGAAGAAGAAGAAGAGAGCAGAGCATGTAGAAAAAAGTAAGAAGAGATGGTCTTTCAAGTGAGAGTGTCATGACACTTGCCACATATTTTCTTCTTGTGATGCTAAAAAATCACTTAATTGCTTGTTCCATTTGTCTCTCAATCTCCAGTTCATTTGTCACCTAATTTTCTAAGCCACTTTTCAATTAATCCTAATTCCACGTGCCATTTATTCCTACTACCATTTGTCACTTATTTCTATTACCATGAGTCAATTTGTCTTACCACTTGACATTTTTTCTAGTCCAAAATTACGCAAAAATTCATAAATCTATCAATTGTTAAAAATAAATTCCAAATTAATAATTATAACCATCAGACCAAATTTTAAAACATAATAATTCACAATTCACATCATAACCAATTTAAATCGTTCATACTTCAGAATATGTCAATTGAGTGCATAAATGATCTTTGCAACATGTACAATACCATAATTCATGTGTGTATGTGAATATTATGCATCTGAATGCAATGAACCTTATATATTTACTCAATACTATATCTCATGTACTATGGTCTAGGATCCTATGTCCTAACCCGCAGTATGAAAAAATAGGATATTACATACTTACCTTTAGGGTCTGACATAATGTAAGTTAAGATCTTATGACTTACATTAATCCCTTTTCATAGTCATTTTTACACACTTCGTAAGAATTATGTGCTATAATAGAACTCCTATTAATATGGAGTGTATTTCTTTTATGAATGTAATACTATACAAATGTTGGTTCAAACATACTTAATGTTTAACTTGAGTTCACAAGTCTACTCTTAAATCATGTTTTTAAACTATCATGGCAACTTAAGACAAATATGATGACCATATGATCACTCCAACTCAATTTTTTTAACTTATCATCTAATTCAACATTTATGGTGTAAGTTTCTTACTTTTGCTCTTAATTATCACTTTGATAATAAACCTAAAACTTGCCTTATTTCCAATCATTATAAATACTGGAGGTGATTTCTCATACGAGAGGGTCATTCTTTTATTTATCTATCATACTTTTTAATTTATAAGTAACATATGACATATAAAGTTGACATATTTCATAATCAAGTACTGATGTCAACTTATATATGTATTTAATTATGACAATACATTGAATAAGCATACATGGAGAAATGTTAATCAATTACATTTTAATATCTATGTAATTCTAGTGACTTCACATACCCAATGTATGGATCTTGAGAAATTAGTTTTATCATTAGGTCTGCCACCATATCTGATAGAGATATATATTTCATACACACTTCTCCTCATGCAACTATATCTTTCATATAATTGTATTTAGTATCTATATGTTTAGTTTTATAATGAAATTTAAGGTCTTTAGTATAAGTGATTGCTATTGGACTGTCACAATTAATTATTACTAGATTAGGCTTGACCAAGAATCATTTAAACCATATAGCTTCTTGTACTATTGTTGAATATGCTATAAATTTAACTTCTATTATAGATAAGGAAACATATAATTGTTTCTTACTTTCATGATATAACACCATTATTGAGAAAGAAAACAAATTCAGCTATACAATATTCATAAATAGGTAAATCTACTTAATGTAAATTACCTAAGATGCCTTCTTTAGCTATTTGACTTATTCAATTTTGACCAATATGGCATAATCTAGCATGCTACAAAATTGCATTGTCAATGAAATAACTAGATAATGTAAACAAGGAATAACTTATATTATTATCTAAGTAAACAATATCTAGAATAATAAAACTGTACAACATAAACTTATGACCATAATAATTGTTTCCTGGATATAAATCCATACCACCACTATAGAAATTTACATCAAAACCAGGACTAATTAACATTAACACAAAAACAAGATTCTATCAAATCTTTAAAGTAAACATCACTTCATGTAAGATTAGGGGTTGACCACCACATTTGTTTAATATGCAAATTCCAATCTTTTACAATAACTCTTGAGTTGTCTCCTAAATAAATCCATTGTGTTCAATAAGAGTTTTTTAAAGAAATTTATGAAGGCATTCTTATCCTTCGCTGTATAGTTTGTTACTCCTGAATTTGTAATCCGTAAAGGATGTGATTTATTTAAAAAAATATAATAATAAATATTCACAGAACAAATGTTTGTATAATAAGATACAATCACGAGTGGAGTAACCTATTGTCATAATTAACGTATTTGAATCTTTTTAGGTTTTACTTTTTGAAAGGATGTTTTCCTTTTTATATCGGTTCCTTTTATCTTCTTTAATTCTTGATTATATTAGGTATTTATCTTACCTTTTTTTTTTCGTTTGGATCAACCATGATGCTTACACTTCTTGTTTATAGCTCCATGTGAGCTAGACCTAAATGCATATACCTTAGAAGACGTCTTTGATGCTTCAAGACGTACGTTTTTCTTCTAGTATAAGATGCCTTGTAATAACTTCCATTTTCTTGCTACTTTTAATAGGTTAAATGTATCTTCATATGCTCCTAACTATAATGTAATGAATGGATTATAGCTTATACTTGTTACTCATCTTATAATTCATAACCAACATTACGTAACTCACATATCATGTTTGACATACACCTCAAATGCTTTTGGATTGCATAATCTGATGGTTTCTTATGTGTCAAATTTCATAGTGAGTGACCTTACTTTGGTCACTGAAATGCCTCCAAAATATGCAACTAAAGTGGACCATATGTCTTTAACAGTTTCATATTTTAAAAAATCAGCTATTATATTTTGTAATATGAGCCAATGGGTTTTTCTTTCTCCATATTTCATAAGCATCACAATCCCTTTTACGTTAGGTCATATTGCCTTCCTGAGGAATGTCCATGATTATATTTAATGTTTCTACAACCTCTTGCACTTCCAATACAAATTGGATTTTCATGCTTTAGATTTCATGATTATTGCCATTTAATTTCACCTTATTGAGTTTAGTAACAATACTCTCTAACATAGTAGTCGTAATTAAAACGTAAAATTTCTACAGGAAGAAAGAAATAATATATATGCACATTATTGTAAGGTCATATGTATATATAATGAATAAACATACTTTAATTACCTAAGAAATCTAAAGAATATAATTATTCCAATCATCTTTTGCTAGATAACTGAATACAAATTATCGTACTCAAGTAGAATTGTCAAGCAAAAAAAAATATAAAATATGTATTGATAAATAAAACAACATCAAGCTTGCCAAACATAAATGAACAAAATTTTTATAGTCCAATACAACTTAGTTTAACACAAAATAATTAGATAACATGAACATCGCCTAAATTACCGTCTTTGAATTTCTCTCATGGATATTATCAATGTTTTAAAAACTAAACTGAACATTAAACTGGTCGAAGGAAAGGTTTAATGTTTAAAAGTTCAACTGGTATTAAACCGTTATAAAACTGGTAAATAATAAATAAGAAGTAAAATTTATAAAAGTAAGTAAAAATAAAATATTTTATTAAAATAAAAATACATCAATGTCTATTATTATATACTAAACTAATAATAAATAACTATGAGTCTAATATAAAATTTAAAATAACAATAAAAATCAAAATTGTATTTCTAAAGGGGGTTATGTCTCATCATCTTTAAAAGCTCCATATTCTCCAATGCTATCTAAAGACTTGAAATCTATGCTTTCATCCAAAGTATTTGCATCAACTTCTTCTACTGCATCTAAACTAATTACAAATTGGTAATATATAAAATTATTCTCAATCATAAATTTGTAATACATTATATATTTAACTTAAATATGATCAAAATAAGATATGAACTGACCATAATAAGATATGAACTGACCATCAGGAGATGTTCTTAATTCATTCGTTGTGACAAATGCATTTTCTTCATAAATCATCTTTTCGAGTTCATTATAATCAAGATCAAGCAATGGTTCTTCTTCAATTCAAAAATCAATATGTTATATCAACTAGATTATACGTTCTCTTCTTGCTAAACGTTCAGAATACATAATATCCAAATTATAAAGTCGATAATAAAAATAAAATTAATGAAATAAAAAAACTATAAAATACTTGTTCTTCATTATCAGATTATAATTAACGTAAACAAGGTCATTAAGTCTTTGATTTTCTAAAAAATTTCGTTTCTTTGCATGAATACGTTTAAAAACACTCAAATTACATTCACAATCTGATAAAGAAGCTATTTGACTGAGTCATCTAATAGCAAGTTTTCTCAATCTTACAACACTGTCACTAAATAATCTCTACCACTCATCTGTATCTTAAATTAATAGTTATGAAAAATAAAATATATATTATTAAGAAATACAGAATGAATTAAAAGTATAAAACTTAATAGGCTGCATTTTTTCATCATAAGTTCTCTCTTTGCTGATGATCTAGCAAAACTCTCTAAACCTTCACGATATAATTTATTCTCATTTATCGCTTGTGATTACTCTTCAATAGAGGAAATACCTTTGCATTCAATCACATCAAATAAACCACCCATAATATTATTTGTACATACATCTCCATTATATAAGTAATAAGGATTAAGAAAATAAGCTGCTAAGTGGATCCTTCGAGTAAGATGTTTATCCCGTTGTCAGTTAATAATATCTATATAAGGCTTGCACAATTTCTCTTTTCCTTTAAAAAGATTTATATTGGTTTTATGAGCTCTACACATACAAACATATATATATACCCTAAAGATGGCTTTTCATCTAAGTCAACTATCCTCAACAACCTTATAAGTAGAGCAACAAACTTCATAATGATCAAGCAAGCATCCCAAAATTTATTATCTAGAATAATAGCAATAACTTTTGTTCCCTTTTCACTCTTTGATAACTCATTACTCTAAAAGTGTTTGCTTGTGACTAAATTTTGAAGTAGTTTCTTATGTTCATAAATACATTTCAAAGTATAAATGTAGTTGCAAACCTTGTAGTAGTAAGACGCACGATCCTAACCCAATCTTTTACTTGCTTAACCATAAAAAATGTGATATGATTAAACACAAAAATTGTGATCTTAGATGCGCGTGAAGCAAGACTGGAAATATGGTCCATACTACCAATATCATTTAAAATAAGATTTATACAATGAGCAACACATGGAGACCAATAAATATGTGTATACTTTGATTGTAATAAATACCCAACTAATTCATAATTAGCTACATTATTTGTAATAAAATGTACAACATTCTTTAGTCTAACCCACTCGACAATTTTAGATAAAGCATTAGCACTTTTTACCATATTAAAAGTGTCAACTGACTTGATAAAAGTTGTTTCAATATTACAATAAACCAAGAAATTAATCAAGGCTATTTTTCTTTGATCAGTCCACTCATCTGACATAATAGTGCATCTTGTTGATTCCTAACTAGACTTTTATGTATCCACAATTAATTGACATTCCTTCTTCTTTAAATCTTGAAGCAAAGGCATACATATCTCATAATAATAAGGTACCTTAAATCCTGGACCTATCGTTGTTATAGCAACTATAGCTTCTTGAAAATATGGTGAATTTAAAGCACTTAAAAGAATACATTAAAGGAATACATGAATGATAGAACCATCTAGCCTATGCTCTTTTACATCGCAAAATAACATCCTTATCAGTCATAACACTTTTTAGACTAGGTTAAGAACTAGTTGTAGTTCTTGGAGGAAAATAAGAATTATATCAATAGCATCTTTCCTTTTCCCTTTATTTAATACTTGTGGTATTTCATCTTCTCTAAAAGATATATCATGAGCCTCTTTATTTTCCTTTTTCTTTTTTATTTATTACTGCAAATAATTTCTGATCTTATCATATAATTTAAACGGTACTTTTTTCACGAAGCAATATTACCCTTAATACCAGTAAGATGTTCTTCCATTCTATAAATTCCTCT
>JANIIA010000192.1:56418824-56443821 GCA_027478495.1 Erythroxylum alaternifolium
CCTGGCATTTAGATTTAGACTGGAAAGTGGATAATTAGTATTTGGATATGGGGAAGCCCTATAAACCTACGGTAGGGACTGAGATAGTAGAAAAAAGATCTCCTTTCCTTAATGCTTTTTTGTCCAAGCCATATGCAATAGTAACAGTTATGATGAGATTTGAGAAGAGAGAAGGTGGTGGAGGCAAGGAGAGAGTTTGATTTGGAAAATATGAAGTTTAGTATTACGTATATTGACTAGTCGGTTTGACTGGTTACTTGAAAAGCTAACCAGTTCTCTGATAAACCGATTGGTTGTTCTATATAAAGATTATTAAATGAAACCGAAGTGGATAACTAGCCGTCTCAGAATATTTTTGTTCAGACCGATTTTTAAAACCTTGGATATTATCGTTACCAACTATACGTCCTTTAGATTAGCCAAATCTAAATTCAAGGGCATGCTTAATAAGTCACTTTCTTTTTATGGTAATATTAGGAGTAAAGCCATGTACTTCACTTCAAAATCTGTGAAAGCCAAACAACCTTTAAAATACATCTATTGTATTAAGCTATTAACAGTAACAATATGTAATATTAGATCTTCTTTAGGTGGGTATCACATTCAGAATAATTACACTAAGATGATGATGATTTGTCTCATTTGTGCCACAGTTCCCAAAAATTTGGGTGTCCATATCATAATGAGCTCTTTGTTGAAAGTAAAATTTCAGGAATTATATGTTGCTTATAAAACCCAATATCATAAAATAAATGATTTGTCTAATATAATGATGAACTTATGCTTGTAGTCTAATGAAATTTATTATAATTTACTCAAAATCTCATTTGCAATTATTTTTAAACTAATCAAATTACCAATTATAATTATTTTGTTTTAGCTAGAAAACTATTTCTAATTATTATTGAACCAATCAAATTAAATTAGAAAATATTTTCAATTATTATCAAATTAAAAATTCAATTTAATTAGAAACTTATTTATAATTATTTTTGAATTAATTAAATTAAATAATAAATTTTAATTTTATTAAAAACAAGTTTCTGATTATTATTTGGTTCATGAACTCAATAATTTCAATTTAGTTAGAAAATTATTTTTATTTATGATTGAACTAAACAATCTTAATTATTGTAAATTTATAGTTTAATAAAATCTTAAACTAAGCATTATTAAATTTTTTAAATTCATAATGTAACTAAATTTATAAACTTGTTTTTAGTGTAGATCTATCAATATGTTCTTCCATTTCTATTGACTTGGGCTAATCCTAAGTGACTTTTAAAATTTCATGTTAATTCTCTTGTCTTCTTATTTCTGTTGAAGATTCTTACCATAAAACTAGTGGAAGTAGCAGCAGTGATGTTTCAAATGTGGCTTGCTTGGCGTAGAAATAGAAGAAATGGTGACAAATCTTGATTTTTAGGCAATAGCAAAAGTGGTGTGTATGGTATGGTTACTACGACGGGAAATTTGTGTAGGCTAGATGGAAGAATGATTGAGATGGATTCTATCAACGGTGAAAAATGACAACATTTTCGAAAGGGAAAGAAAAAAAAGGTGAGCAAAAAAGGAAGAGAAAAGATGTGAAAATAAAGAAGGGGGAAATATGCAGATAGGTTTCTTGATTTCACTATATGGTTTTTAATATGTAATTACATGCTTTTATATGAAAATCCCTAATATAATATGTTCCATAAAATAGGCGATTCTTTGACTAGCATTCACCACATTAGCCACTAATACTGTACATCCTCTTGCCCAGTTTTTGATTTATGCTTCTTAATCTTGTGGTTAATTTTTTTCATGTAGATTATTTGAAAATATCCTCTTTACTAGTTAGGGGTAAAGTTATATACTATTAGATCTTTCCAAACTTCATACTTTCGTGAGATTTCTACTATAGTTATTGTTGTTGTTGATTTTGTGATTATTGTTGTTGTTGATCTTATGATTTGTAAATAATTTTTTCCCGCTTTTGTTAACACCAAATGGTTATGCATATGTTATAAATCTAGTGTACGTGATGATGTATGTATGATGTGGTATGCAATATATGACGTCACCCTCCTTTTGATTCATTCCTTACCCTCAAGGTCCAAAATTAAGGAACCTACACCTAAGGGTAGCATAATCTTCCCATATAGCCTCTGACGGTTCTAGTAAGGACTAAATGACTAATACATTAGTCTCTGATTTCTTGTCCTTTTTCCAATGGCCACTAGTTCAAGTATAATCTCCCTATCCTTATCCATAATAGGTAACTTAGATGTGGTAATGATATCTGGACTCACCAGCTTCTTTAGTTAAGAAACATGAAAGAATATGTGAATGCTAGACCCTTCTGGCATCTCTAGGTGATACGGAGCTTGACCCAACTTTGCTAACACTCCAGAGGTCCATAGTATTTTGATACTAGCTTCTGGTTAGGTCTTCGAGCAATTGATACTTGATCTCTAACTCAAAATTCTCTCTTTATTCGTCCTTTTTCATTATAGTGTTTCATCCTTTCTTGAACCCATCTTAAATTTTCCTTAAGAAACTGTAGAGTCAATCCTTTATCCTTGATAAATTATGAGACAACTTCATTTTAAGATTGGCCTAACCATTAAAACCATATTAGGGTGATAGAAACTTGTATAATACCTAGTATATTATAGTGTCAATGGAAGAGTCATATTTGGTATTATACCACCACTATGCTAAAGGTAGCCATGCTACATGTTTCCTTGGCTTTTCTCTATTCATGAATTGTAGGTATCATTCAATATATTGGTTTAATTTTTTAGTTTGATCATCTATCTGTGGGTGGCAAGTTATACTGAGTTTAAGCTTGACTTCAATTGCCTTGAAAAGTAGACTTCAATTGCCTTGAAAAGTTCAACCTGCTAATGAAAATTTTTTCCCTATCACTTAGAATATTGTGAGGTAAACTGTATAACTTATAAATATGATTCATAAATACCTGAGTGACTTAATGAGTTGTGAACGGGTGAGACAAAGTAATGAAGTGAGCATAATTTGTAAATCTATAAACTACCACTATGATGACATCCTTCCTATCTAACTTCAGTAATCCCTCAACAAAATCCATACTTATTTCCTTCCAAAAAAATTCAGGGATTGAAAGTGGATAAAGCAAACTAGGAGTACGCGCATGCTCCATTGGTTCCCTTGGCATATATCATATTATGCCACTACCTTTTTAAAATTCTGTTTTAAACCCTACTAATGCAAAATTAAATTGCCATGCTTGTAAGTTCCATATGCTCTAAAATGCCTACAACGGAATCCTTATATATGCCCTTAAGTGGTTTCCATCTAATCTGAGCACTAAATCCCATATACACCTATCCATTATGCTTTTGTTTGATAGTTTTATGCTATATTATAAGTATACGAGTTGAATATTGTAGTCAAATTGATATCAGTCCTACAAGGATTGAATATAATCACCTAACAATTTGAATTACGCTTTGTCAATGGTAACAAAATATTTAATTAACTAAAAATTAAAGTAAACTAATAAAACCTGATGATTGAATAACTAAAAGATGACAATAAAATTAAAGTTATTCAATAATGGAAACTTAGTGATTATTCTATTATTGTTTTGTTTTCCCTTTACCTTATGAATTCAACTATGCTTGATCCTAGATATCCATAGGTTTTAATTACCGTATCTCCAGATCTAATCAAGTAATCCTAATTAAAATAGATAAAAGTGGAGTTGCAATCTCTCGATTTCTTAAAACTACTCCTAACTACTCAGTTAGATTTAAAGTAATCTAAGGATAATTAACTCACAATTAAGATCTCTCTTCAATTGCTTATTAATCTTATATTTGTAATTCTATTAAGGTCCCAAGTCTCGTTGTGCAACTTAATACAAATAACTTGATTCAATCTCTCGATTCAAACCAAGTATGATAAAAAAAAAATCATACAACAATAATATATTGAATTTAACAAGTTAAGATTTATATAAAAATTTATGAATAACACACTAATATAGATTTAACAATCCATAATTATGTTAAAAACGTAACTATTCAGATTAGGCATATAAGGCAATGAAATAGAAAAAGAGAATATAATGAAATCAGCTTGAAGGCTTGATCTGGAAAATCTAGAAAGCTGGAGTTGATATTGATGTTTCCACTTTTTGATCTTCTTCCTTGTGTTTTGTTTTTTCTTTCCTCTTATGGTGTCTCTTAGAACTCTCAAGTCTGTAATCTTTTTGTAGCCTTTATAATATCTTTTTATATCAAAAACTAGGTTTTCTAGAGCATACACGGACACTTATATAACCATGTAGGTGACTATGTATCTCCAAAAACCTCTCAATTGTGAATTTACAAAGGTATAAAAGCTTACAAAGGCATATATAAGGTCATTAGGTAAAGAATCACTTATGGCATATGGAAAGATCTCCTTACTCACGTTCATCAAGAATAATGTAATTACAGTCAATAACACTCATAGATTTAGTACCATATGGGAAACCTTTAGTTAGAGGGCACATATGGATAACAAGAACCCAAGGTATATGGCATTATTAGACCACATGAATCGAGAAAGACTTTTCTTGTTTTGACTCATAGACTCGTAGATATTTACCTAGTGACCTTGTTCATCTTCTTCAACTATTTTACTGGCAAAAGTTTCTTTCAATATTAAACGTACTCTTTCCAATAAAATACAAAATCTAGTATAAATTACTAATCTCCTAGAAGAAAATCATATCTATGATGCTTCCTTTCCCATGTTAAGTCTATGTAGTATATATTCTTGCAGTCATTCCTGGACCAAAAGTTTTCAAGCCATCCTTACTACAAATCGTTTGAAGGTAAAAGAGATCATCCATAGTTCTCATTTAGAATAATGTAGTTTAAAGGCAATAATAGCAAAATGATATGTCAATAACATTAATGGCTCTAATGCCATCCAGACAACCTTTGGTTAGAGGGCACATGGGGATAATAGGAACCTAAGGTATATAGCATTGTTAGAACACATAAATTAAGAAAGGCTCTTCTTGCTATGACTCTTAGGCTCGTATAAACAACCTTTGGTTACAGGGCACATAGGGATAATAGAAACCTAAGGTATATGGCATTATTAGACCACATGAATTAAGAAAGGCTCTTCTTGCTATAACTCTTAGGCTCGTATAATATTTCACCGATAAACCTCAGGAGAATTGCATTATGGATTTCTAGTATATATACTAGTCAAGTGGTTTATAGAATAGATTTCCATAAATGATCAAAGATTGGTTGTAGCTTACATTTCAAATGTGTTAGTTGAGACATAAGCCCTTCTTTTATTTTAAGGTAATAACTCTCGAGGCTTGCCTTTTAGAAATATAAACTGACCAATATTTTCCTATATAACTTAGACCTTAAACAAGATCTATAGTATAGAACTTTCTGATACACATGATCCTCATAAATAGGCAAGTGTAAAGGATACTTATCTTTCTGTATGATTATTGTTTATTTTATTCAAGAATCAAGTTTTCAAGATTGAGAGAACCTAGATATAAGTCATAAAATATAAAGCACATTGTATTTTTACTAAATTCTTGATGTTCTACAGCTGAATAGAAACCTTAAAGAGAAATAAACCAAACAACTTTTGGAAAAAGATTTCCACATAATACAATAATTCAAACGAAAATACAAAATCAAATAATAAAATTAAGAATTATTGGAAACATTGGGTCACAATAACATTTTTAAAAGATAAGAGGGAATCTTTTAATAGGGAGGTGTAGAAAAAGATCAAGGTCCACCATTATCTTCATCAGAAGCAGACATATCATCTTCCATTTTTTCCAATGCTTTAATAAAATAGGCTATTTTGGTGTCAGTCCAAACTGGAGGTCAGGGATCTTGGGAATCTTGGAAATAATTAGGAAATTTGGGCTTAAGAAGTTTAGACTTTGTTTTGAGATTTTATGCAAAATTTTTTGGGCTCAAATCCAGATAGATAAGGCAATTCACTTGCCATAATATTGAATCTTATATAAGCAAATTGGTCAACAAAAGATCAATAACTAACAATTGGTGAAATGGGCTCTAGAAGGGAAAAGTCACCTAGGAATGGACCCAAAGATGTATAAGTAGTTAGATTAATATATTTAGAATAATGGTTAAGGTGGTCTAGAAAATGATACAAATCATGCATCAAGTCTTTCTAATTTTTGTGCCAGTTAATGAAAGTTTGCCAAAGTTAAAAATGATTAATGGTGAAAATATAACCATTCTTAGTCAAGCCATATAGACAGTGGACAATGAAGATATAATGGACATTTTTTTTCAAACAAATGAATGTCTTAGAGTTGATATCTGTTGAGGACGTATCCAAGCTGAATATGCCATTTAGGTAAAGTTTGGAACCATTTTAGGAATGTCTATAGGAGGGAATTGGCATTGGTCAGATTGGCAACTTTCTTATACATATGCAAGAGAGAGAGATAGCAATTAAACATGCATACAGGGTAGATAATACCCATAAATATCACATAGTTAGCTTGAAAAGAGAATCGTAAAGATGATGAAGGGTGCGGTCAAGTGTTAGCATATCAA
The DNA here is from genome assembly GCA_027478495.1 of Erythroxylum alaternifolium. NCBI lineage: Eukaryota > Viridiplantae > Streptophyta > Magnoliopsida > Malpighiales > Erythroxylaceae > Erythroxylum > Erythroxylum alaternifolium. Next base: position 56,425,418 of record JANIIA010000192.1, read on the forward strand.
ACTGATAAAGATGTGAAGGTATGTTTAGGGTAGTGAGAAAAAAATAGAGGTAGTAAAAAAGACTTTTTCAAAAGAAAACAGTAGTATCATCCATTATTATTAGAGGAGATTTGGTGACTGAAGGGAATGATTTCTTTATCCTAGCATATAGTGGAAATTCCATGATGGGAAGAATGAGAGGAATTGGTTTTCTAAGTATGGGAGAGAGCAATTAGATTAGTTTTCTAGGTTGAGATAGAAAATATACAAGGATGTTGTGGTGACCTTTTATATGGCGAATGGTGAATTTGTAATGAGAAAACCAATCTTGCCAACGAAGTAATTAGCTATCAGACAATATCTTCTTGCTAGGCTTAAGAATCTTTTGAAAATATTTATTGTCCATTTAATCACAAAGTGATAAGGGCTAAGTAGAAATTGAACTTTTTGTTTCTCTTTTTTACAGCCAAGATCTTTATGGGTTTTGAAGTATAAGAGGATTTCATTAATGTAGATCAAGTCACTAGAAAGAATGGCCTCATAAATTTTTGTCATGGCCCTTCGAAATAGTAATGGAGCAAACTTGAGTCTGAATGGCATTGCAGTCCATTATTATTGAGCATTCAGAATACAGAAAGTTTTCTCATACCTTTCTTGTAGATCTATACCCAATTTCCAAAATTTTACTTTCAAGTCATATTTTGAAAAGATTGTTGCTTCTTTGAGAAACGAAACTTGAGTATTGATCTTTGACGGTCGAAATTTATCATCTTGAAGGAATGAATTCAAATGTTTATAATTAATTACCAACCTTTTTTTGCTCTCTTTTATTCTACTTTTTTGCTCACATAGAAAGCCTGACATACCAAATCTAATTTTACGGTCTCAGTTAATCTTTGTTATATTAAAATAGCAAACTCCTCTTTTTCTAACTTTAAATAATCATGATTCATACCAGGATAGGTAGCTTTGGTAGGATTAATGTCTCCATTCTTCTTGAATGATAGATAAATGAAGAATTGTAGATTTTTCCAAAGAGGATTGGGGTATGCGAATTATGTATGGGTCTTAGGAAAATTCTTTAAAAATTAACCTTGTAGTGCTTCATATGAAGGAGGTACTTAGGTGAGTTCAAACAGGTTACATATATCTTTGTGGGCACTAAAGTTTACTCAACATTTGATTTCTTTAGGCAAGATTTGTAGTGTAGATGCTTTGCAATAAACATCCATACCAATTAGGATACTTGGGCTAGGTAGATGGCTACCAAAATTTTTTATGTTCACAATAAAATCAGGGAAAAATCTTATCCTTATTTTCCTTTTAGTGATAAACCTAATTTTAAATGAGTTACTATTAGCAACAGTGAAATATTCATCATGTGATATCCAGGCTTCATGAGGTAAGTTATTGATCTTCATAATAATTCAACAGGATCCATTATCCATATATCCGATAGCCTTGATTGGCTTATCATATTTATCCTATTGTAATAAATGTATGTAGACATAAGGATGAGAAACAGAGATAGTTTTTGAGTCTACCTTCAAACATGTTTGTTGTAGTGTGTATAAGTAATCATCCTTAGTATCTGCATCAATCAGGTTATAAGAGGATTCAAACTCCTCATAAGAAGAGTTGATTAGAATACCAAATTTTGTTTCCTCATCTTCATTGGATTGTTCTTCAACGGAGTCTTTAATATTACGACTATCATAGATAGGCATTATGGCCTCAATGGATTCCAAAAGTTTTAAATCCTTTTTTCTTATTAGGAAATTGGTGAGTATAATGTCCTGGTTTATCATAAATGAAACAACAGTATGCCTTTTTTTTAGGAGTTCTTTATTTAAAGAATTAGAAAATTTTGCATCATTTTCATCTTCTAAGTGGCTTCTAATAACCTTCATTTGAAATTTGGGATTTGTGAAACTTTTTATAGGAGAACTTCTTGTGATGATACTTTTTTCTAGTATGACATGCACAATCCTTTTTCTCCTTAAACTTGATCTTTATATAAGGTTTTTTGTAAGCCTTTTTCAACAAAAGACTATGGTTTATCGTGTTCTTGAAAAGCATTTGTTGATCACAAAGTTTATTAAGAAAAGCTAAGGTAAGCTAATAAATTTCATTAAGAGACATATCTCTCATATCTCTTTATAGAGCTACAATATGTTCGATTAGGGAGTAGGTTGAAATTGAACCAAAGAATCAGGTCCTTACCAAATTCCCCATTTTTATCATTTTTGCATGTTTTTTAATTTTTTATTATGTTAATTTTATTTATTTTCTTATTCTAAAATCCAAAGCCCCCTTTTTCTTAGACAATGATTAATTTCATTTCAACAACCTTTCACACACTCTTTATGGGATTGACCTAGACTCACCACTGTTATAGTAATAGTCTGGTTATTTTATTTTCACTAACTGTAACATCCTGTTTCCATACTAAGGGTTAGAACCCTAGATTTCTGTAAATGAGAAATAGCAATGAGAAATTAGTAAATGCATTTCATGTTCATGCATAATATTAGCATACACACACACATATGAATTTGATTGTTGCACACATTACAATGACTATTCATGCACTCATTTGACATTTTCCAGGTATAAATGATTATAATGTGATTATAATGTGAATTATGATTATTATGTCTTGAATTCTGGTTAATAAATGATGATTGATGATATAGGAATTTATTTGTTAAATTGAGAGATTTCTAGAATTAAGGCTATTTTTGGACTAGGAAAAATGCCAAGTGGCAAGACAAATTGATTGTGGTAGTAAAAATAAGTGACAACTGGTAGTAAAAATTATTGATAAGTGGCTTTAGGATTTATTGATAATTGGCATTGAAAATTAGAAGACAATTAGGTTAAAAATGGAGAGATAAATGGACTAGTTCTTAAAAGAACAGTTATAAGGAGGTGACAAGTGGTAAGTGAAAAGTGTCACTACCACTCACCACTCATCACCCACAAAATTCACAAAAAATTAAAAGATCAAATTCATTGTCTTTCATTTTCACCAAATGTTCTATTTCTTCATCTTGTTCATTCTCTTACTCCATTCACGACACTCTCTTGTCACCCTTTTAACATGAGCTTTATTGTTGTCTTCTTCTTGAAGAAGAACCCAACCTATTTCTCTTTGATGAGATGATGATCATGTGATGCTCGGAGAATTAGGTTAAACCATGATCTTAAGTTTCTATCTCCATCTTTTATCTTATCTCTACAACAACTTGTTGTCCTCTTCACACTGATAAAAACCCAGCATATTCAACCTTAATTTATGAAGATCGTGTATGCTTGGAGCTAGAGTTACTTGATGATTGAAAAAGGCTTTGAGCTAAGACAAGTAAGTCTATTATTATTAATCTTCATGGCTTTGTTAAATGAAGCATATTTGATGATAGTTTAGTGGTAAATGATCATGATAAAGGAGTTGAGTATATGCTAAAATGTTAGTGAAGAAATGAATATATATTGATTTTTTTGGGTATAAATGTTAAATAATAGGTTATGAGTTGTCTTATGGATGATTGGTGATGTAAATGGTGTAAGAAAGAGTCCAAAAACATTAGTGAATAATAGATATATTTATACCCTATTTTTGAATATTCGATGAGAAATAAATTATGAAATGTTATAGGGATGATTGATAGTGTAAATTGTATATGAAAGTGTACAAAAATATTGATGAACGTTGATGAATGTAATGTTTGATGTTTTATTTTGTGGTTATGATCAATAATAAATTATAAGTTATGTTAAAGATATTTTTGAGATAGATTGGTTATGAAATGGTGTTTGAATGAGAGTTAAAAGTTGATGAATGAAGAGATGAATTTATGTCCTATTTTTATACTGATGATGAGTGTAGAAAATTGATGAATAAATGCATGTGATTGTATTCTATTCTGGAGGGTATGAAAACCTTGAATTTTAAGTTGTTATGTAGATGAAAGAGATTGGGATTTAAGGTAAAAGAAAGGTGAATTTATGTTAAAGGAAAGACTAATATAGTGTTCTTAAAATGAGAAGAACTAATATGATAGTGAATCATAAAGAATGATGATGATATGTTTTGTTTGTGTATGATTGATGAACAATGTTTTATGAATTGTTTTAATAGATGTTATTGAGTTAAAAATGAGGTAAGAATGAAGAAGAAATGATGAACTAAGCATAAGATGGTTTGGATGTAACATATAGGAGTTGAAAAACCTAAAAAATTGGAAGAAAATGGTTGGAATTCTCGAATTTACACAACCCACGATCATGGGAATGCTTCCACAATTATGGGAAGGCTAGAAGTTTATGGATGGCTAAACCCACGATCATGGGAAGGCCTCCACGATCGTAGGAATGACCATTAACATGAATCCTCCTTCTTTTATGTAAAGTTTGAAACAACAAATAGTTAGGTACTGCCTATGATGCATTTAGGCTTGAATGAAGCTTAAAATGAACCTAGTATTATGCTTGAATAAGCGATTAAATGTGAGATATGTTTTGGGTGATAAATGAGATTATAGCTAAGAATGGATTGTTATACATTAAGTGTTCAAATCTGGAAATTTAGAGATATTATGGGAATGAAAGTGATCTTATGAATGCTAATATGATTCAAAGAAGATGAATGATGTGTATTAAGTAAAGGTGAATGAGAAATTGGATATCTTATGATCTTATAATGCTAGAAAAAGTATTGGAGAGCATGTATGTGATAGATATATGATTGCTGATATTAGAATGAACAAGTTCTAAAAAATGTAAACCTAAGTTCAAATTAGACATATATAAGTTTTAAAGGATGAATGTTCAAGAGATGTGATTAAAAAAGCATACCCGGAATAGTAGAATTGGGCATGCATTATACATTACACATATACATATGTGTATAATTGAATGTTTATGAGATTGTTCAAATTAGTAATGTGAGTACAATATGTGTATTGCAAGAAGTTGATACACAGGATTGAACGTCAGCATTTTTGCGTTTCCAGATCATGAAAGTAAATACTAATCTGGAGCGTACTGTGAGTTAACCTAGATGGTCTTACATTATTTGATTGTTTTGTTCTAAATTTCTATATTGAATTATTACTTATGTGAATGTGATTGAGACAATATTGGACATTAATAGTCCGAGGAGTTTAATAAATATGACTGTATTAGAAGCACTTCATTGAATATGAATGAGCAAGAAATAAGTGATACTCAACATATTTGTTAAATGTCAGACTTAGGTCCAATGTTATGTGAAAGTGAATGCGTAAAGTGAATATAAGTGACTGATTGATATATGAGATTTGATGCATTCCACTACATGAATTCATGATCAGATAAAGGTAGTTAAGACCGGAGTAGCCATAGAAAAAGAGCTTAAAGCTCATAATGCGATTATGAGCCGAAGGGTCACTATGTATAATGAGCCTAGTATTCCTAACAGATACGGGATAATTATTAATGAGCCCGATATTCACAATGGATACGAGATAGTGAAAAAGGCACTCAATCACAACAATGTAACAATTGAAAGTTAAGTCTCATGAGCATTGCATATATATTTGATATGTAAGTTTTAAATGATCGCAGTGAATTGTTTGAATTGCTTTTAATAAGAAATATGAATTAAGTGAATATAAAGCATATTTGATTCAACATGATGATTAATGAAGTGATGTGTGATATGTGATTATATGAATTATTTATGAACTATTGTGTTATTTGCTATGAGAGAGCCATCGAGGATGATTAGCTCACTAAGTTTGCAAAACTCACAAAAATTGCAACGTTGTCTTTCATATTCAGAGGATACCCAGTTAGATACAAATTGGAGTATAGCCACTACAAGAGAATAAGAGATAGAGGTCGGGATTAGTTTACATCTGCATAGGTCTTCAGAAATTTTTGTGTTAAGATTTGTATTCCGTAACTGTTATATTTGTATAAATGAAATCTAAAATGTAATGATTTTCTGATTGAAAATGTTGTAAATGAGATGGATCAGTGACTGTAATAACAATTGTGATTAGTGATGCTTATAAATAAAATGGGTTGAAATGATTATGAGTTTTTCTGAAAATATGTTTGATGAGTGAAGAAATTGCAATGAGTATAATTGACTGACTATCTTAGCATGCCACCCTCATAAAGTATGTTCTTAAATACCGTTGGTATATTTTGGAATATGCCCTATAAGAGTGGGATGCTACAAAAACTATAATATACCACTCCCATAGAGCATATACCTAAACATATCAGAGGATATTCGAAAATATACTCTATGAAAATGGTACATTAGGACAATCAAGCATCAAACATATTATAAGCATATTAAATGTTCAATTCTTCCCATTTCATTCACAAACATAAAAGTCACATGTCATTACAATTCACAATCCACATAAACATTACACAACATTTGTTTGAGTTCAATCTCAGTACCAAAAATATAACATGAAATGGGATGCTAATATACAAGACTCTAGCTAGATTTCTCAAAATTTAGCTAATCAGACCTTTGAGTCATTCTTGTCCCCAAAATGTAAGTACTAGACTTCTACTATATCACCTTAGCAGTTAAAACTCCCTTGAACCTGAAAAACAACGTTGCAATTTTAATGAGTTTGTGAACTCAGTGAGTGAACCATCATCGATGTATTCACTTAAGTTAGATCATAAAAATAAGTATATCAAAGTTATCATACTTCCACAAGCATATCATGTAAGCTAGCACTGCATATCACTACACATCCTTCATTAACTTCAACTGTAATTCTCTATTCCAAAACAATTCAATAATACATTTCAATTCAATCATTTGATACATGTGGGGATGTATATGCCAATGGATATGTGTTTCCATTTTCATTTTTTGTTTTGTTGTGACCAAGTGCCTATCAACCTAATTTACTATCCCGTATCTGTGGTGGACACCAAGATTACTTCTGGCCCATATCCATTGTGGATACTATGTCCATGTCATCTGAGCCTAAGGCTCTTTTTCAAAATCCTAAGCTCAAAGCTTTTTTCAACAATCACTTCGGTTACAACTCATTTATCTGATCATGCATTTCAATGTGATGAGATGCATCATCTCAGATGCTATGTTTTCATTTCTTTTCATTTCTATGTACTCATGCCTCATATATCAAACTCCTCAGATCTAAGTTTAACATTTATCAATCAGTTGTACACACATGCAATTGATATAGAAGCACATATAAATGAGTTTACACAACTAAGTTGACTCACAGTATGCTTTAGAAAAGCTATTACCTTGATGTTCTAACATTGTCTAGATATTGATGATCACTTTGCACATTTGTTCAACTCAAATGCCACCTTAATGCTTTAAGCCTACTTTGCCTCACATGTATGCAAGATCTTCTCAATAACAAAGTGGGAGTAAGATGGTTTTAGCAAAAACAAAAAGATAACAACAAATACAACAATGTTCTGCTTCTATAATTATCTTTATGAAGGATTTTTGCATGGATTTTGGTGTAGCAATTGAACATAATTTAGGCAGAAACATAGAGATGTGAGGGAGAAGTAAGTTTCAACAGTGAGAGGAAGAAGAAGGAGAGACTTTCAGCAAAAAGCAACAAATGAAAAGACTCTGTCATATATGTGTCACATGGTGTGAGTGGAGGATGAAGTTAAGGAAACTTGTCAAGTGTTTAGGCCAGCTACATGTCCTCTCTTTAGGCTGCTAAAAGTCACTTTGTTCTTAGGCCATTTGTCAGTTAATTCTACTACCATATGTCACTAAATTTATAAGCTTAGTCATCTTAAATTTCCACATGTTAATTGTCTTGCCACTTGAATTTTTTCCTAGTCTAAATGTACATTTTAATCCATCAATCTTCTAATTGTGGCAAATAACTCCAAGTTACTAATTGTAATCCATCAATTCTTTTTATTGGCAAATCAAAATAAAAGACATTAGAAAAGCACAATCATGTCATAATTATTTAGAAACTTTCATACCCTAAAATATGTCAATTGAGTGTAATTTTTTTCTAAATCAAATTTCATGTATGTATGCTCATATTATGCATGTGAATGAAATCATAAAATCATATCCTAGATGCAATAAATTCATTTCAATATGATGTAATTCATGTGACTAAGTAATCTAACACTCTAACTCTCAGTAGTTTTGGAAACTGACTATTACAACAACTCTTTACATACTGATCTACATGAATGACCTAATCATTGCGGGAAACAATAAGGACACCTTGACCTTGTCTAAATCCCATCTATGTAGTTGTTTTCATATGAAATATCTTGGAGTATTAAAGTATTTCCTTAGTATTAAAGTGGCTAAAAGTCCCCAAGGTATTTTCTTATGCCAAAGAAAGTATGTACTTGATATTGTCATGAGACAAGTTTATTGCGAGAGAAACATGTTGGGTTTTCTATTAAGCATAATCATAAATTGGCACTTAGTAACGGGGTCTTACTTAAAAATCCTAATCGATATTAATGTTTTATGATTTATCTTACTACCACTCATCCTCAACTTAGCTATTATGTGCACAAATTGGAACAGTTTATATAAGAGCCACGTGAGAAACATTAGGACACTGTGTTGCATGACATTATCTATTTAAAAGGCAACTCAAAACATGGCATCTTTTTATAGGCAGATAGATAGTGATTTCCATGTATATTCCTATTGTGATTCAGATTAGGCAAGTTATCTATTACGTCATTGTTCCTTGATAAGTTACTTTATGATGTTGGGCCATTCTTCCATCTCTTGGAAAACAAAGAAACAGAAGATTGTATCTTGGTTGTCGGCTAAAGCAAAATATCACCCCATGGCTACTACCACTTGTGATTTATTACGATCTTTATACATAGAGCATTTGTAACCTATTCATTTATATTTGTGATAATAAGGCTACATATTATATCTCCTTTAACTCGATTTTTCATAAGCATTCTAAACATATAGAGGTCAATTACTATTTTATACGAGATCAAATTTAAGCAAGTAACATTGTTATTAAGCATGTTTAGATATATAATCAATTATTTGATATATTTATTAAAGCACTAGGTAAGCAGCAATTCAATTATCTACTTTGCAAGATGGGCATTTGAGATCTTCATACTTCAACTTGAAAGGGAAATATTAGGCGGTCTGTACATATTTTAAGAATATGTAAACATTAGTAAATAGTATCTTTAGGAGATATCGTTTTGAAAATGGATTTTACAAGCTGAAAATTTGTAAATGTGTATACATTACGTTTAATATGAATAATGCCACAGGATAAAAAAGTCCTCCTAAAACCTTCACTGGACAAAGTATATATAACATCTTAGAGCTTGAAATATTAACCATATTGTTTCAAGTGAGAGTGTGACGGACAATGGGACCAATGTCCATCTAACATGTCTCCAACCTTTAAAAATTGAGGCCGAGATGGCTAGGAAATTAGTTGACTGATTTTCTGATGAAATTCTACTGCCAATGGATTTTGCTTAGATTATGTCATGATAGAACTAAGATCATCAGATACTGTAGTAACTTCAACATCCCAAACCTCAATAATCCTAGGAATAAGTTAAAAGAAAAAGTCAGTGATGTAGGAAGTTTGATAGGTACATTTTAGGCATAACCATATATTACTATAGTTTGATTTCAACATTATAGCAAATTTTCACGTTATAAATGATAGAGAAATAGTAATAACAATGAATTTGATGACGTTCTAATATGTTTTAACGGAACTACATAGTGACTTGTTCTTTTTCTTAGTTTTAGAATATTATGTTATTCTAAGAGCATAAATTTATTTAGAAGAAATTATTAAAAGAAAAAAAAAATTAAGTCTACCTATTGTCCATTACAGGATAAGCTCCAAGCGTATAGCTTAAATTTGAACTCCCCACTAAACAGTCCTTAATTATTTGCAAGATAAATTTGGATGTTTACAATACTTATGACTAAACTATAAATCTCAAATTGAATTATATAATTAAAATAAAATTTTTATAAAATAATGACACTATTAATAGCATATATTTTTATTAATTAAATAAGGGATTAAATTACCAATTATTTACTTAACCTATTAATCCTCTTGAAATATAGTCCAAATGTCTGCAATTTATTTTGCATAGAGGACAAAACTTTTAGAACAACATATATTACTATTGTAGCCTTTACATTTTCCTTTGAGTTGTTCAGAGAAGCACATGCACCAGATGTTCATATCATGTATTGTTCCCTTCAACCGAATATTGACCACCGACTTCAATTGATTCAAGCCTAGAGAAGCCAACTATTATGTTTAAACCACCATCCTCACTAAAGATATGCTTTTTGTTAATAACTTAGTGGTCATTGTTAATATTTATAATTATTATTATGAGGCTCCAACCTACATCCTAAAAGTAATATAGCATGTTTAAGGTCTATAAGAAGTGAACATAACCAATTAAGTGCATCTAATAGCAAGAGACATAATTATACTTAATGTAAAAGGCATGGGTAAATGAGTAATTTGTTCATTTCAGCATGGACATACATACTTAGATGAGAAATATGTAAAGGAATTTTTTATATGTTTGCTTGGATTTATAAACGTGATGTGAGGGGAATTGATAAAACAAGTATTCCATAAGCAAATGGGATATTTTTGGTTAAATTGGATGTGTTTCTGCGTTGCTCTTGCATGATAAGACTAAAGTTAGTTAATTTGCAATGTGTACCTTATTGTTTGGATAGATTCTACAGAACATACTTCTATAATTTGGCCATATCTTGGACTATAGACCTTCAAATTGGATAATTTTAATTGGAGATTAAACTAGAGACGTGGGTCTAAAACTTTGATGAAGTAACCAAAATTTGATTCTGCCTCTAAGATTTTTGAATTCGGGTTTGAAATTGAGTTTTAGCTGTCTTCTTTGTTTTCGAATAGCCTGTACTTTTTTGGGTATAACTCCCAATATAATTAATCAAATTACATGAAATTTATGCTATTAGAAAATTAAGACACAGGGGAATGAAAATAATTGATATGATTATAGGCCAATTTTCGGAATTAAAGGAAAAAGAAGGACCAATATGAAATTTTCTGTAGTTAAATCATGGACCAATAGGATTAAATCATGTATGTGTCCAATAGAATTGTAACACATGGTCCAATAGCATTGTAACACATGGTCCAATAGGATTTTAGCACATGGTCCAATAAGATTGTAACATATGGTCTAATAGGATTATGACACATGGTCCAATAGGATTGTAACATATGGTCCAATGGGATTAAAACATGTGTCTAAGACAAGAAAATTCATGAGTGGAGTAGAAGAGAGGGGAGAGGGACATATATGTAGGGTAGATTTTTCTCTTCTCATCTCCTTTCCACTCCATCACCTTAATCACACCATTTTTGCATAAGGAATCAAGCTAATCTTAGGTGAAAACCAAGGTAAAAGTTTGTGGTTTATCTTCTCATCTTCGTCTTTCTTACTTTGCTTATGAAAGATTGAAATTATAAGGTTGGACGTTGTATTGATATGTGTATTTATGGTGTTTCTAGTTGGTGAGTCAAGCAAAGCCAAAGAAGAAGGAAAGGAAAGGCATTAGAAGAAATACTTGATCAATTTTAAACTACACTTAGTTTAATTCCACTTTATATGTATGTTTGAATGGTTATAAAAATTCATTTAGATATGGCGTGGTTTTTGGGATGATTATTGGTGTTACTTTGTATGGAAATGTTTGTATATGACAAGAGAATATCGTGTAGTGGAATTATGTCTTAGGTTCGTTTGAATTATTCATATTGTTTGAGTCACAACTCAGCCTACAGACCTCCAAATTCTATGATTTTAGTTGCATATAAAACCTAAGATATATAGCTAAACATCTCTACAAGGGACTCTGACTTAATTTTGGCTTTATAACCTTAGAAATTGAGGTCAAAAATAGTTATCTGATGCTACCCCTATTTTGGAGTAGCTTGTGATATTTGGTCTATATCTAATGAGTTAAGAGTCCAGATGACCTAATTTTTAGTGCTATAGAAATGAAAGACATAGAGGACAAATGTGTAGAAGACCTAGAAACCTAGTTTTGACGTTTTCTATGAAAATATTAAGGAACAAGTAGTGGTATGAATAGAGAAAGTGTTTGTCACAATCGTGACATTGTTTTGTTTCCGATTTTTACCACATCTTACCCGAACCTTTATGAATGCGTATGAAAAATTTTAAACACCTAGAAATAAATGAAATATGACTTACCAAATGCGAATCGGGAGACTGAACATTGGAATATAAGGTTGAGCATAATGCATTCCAAAGAAAATTTATATATACATAAATGACTTGTATGCATATTCATTACTCATATGTTATACTATACAAGTGTGATTTGGATACCCTTTTAATGGTGGTAAGCCATGACTTGCATGTATGAACGTAAATACAGATTTTATGACTTGAAATGTATATCGTATGATTTGTTAATATATGAATTGTGAAATTTGCAAATGGTTAAAGGAAATGTTATAGTGCCTGCTCTATTGTCTTAGTTGCGGATAAATCAGTATACCTATAGGCTACAATGCAATTACTACAGTTTGACACCATCGGTGTCCACAATTTGATACCTTTTGGGCATTCATAGTTTTAATATCTTTGAATAACCACAGCTTCTGTTATCCATACCAACGGGAATGTGCAATCCTAACACAGAAAATAAAGTAAATGGATATAAATAAGAAATACAACTTGACAACATAAAAAGTTGGTATTGTTGAGTATTTGCATTTGTATTGATAATTTGTAGCAATGGTGTTGAATATCAATGTTTGGCTTACTAATGTGAATTTACAGTATATGAATAACATATTATAGCTTATTTGCATTATGTACTGTTGATTAAGTATGACATCATTATTTATATGAGTTGTGATGTTTATAAATGTGTGTGCTTGACGGATGACTGTTATGAGTGGTCATCCAAACTAAGTGTTTCCCCACTAAGCTTTCAAACTTAGCACAGGTATTAATCCTTGTAAATCCAAGTATTAGAAGTGTGGTACAAGGTACAGGGGACATCTAAAGGGACCAAGGCCAACCACTAAGAGTAAAAAAGCATATTTGGAATTTATTTTAGTTAAAGTTGATTGTAAATGTACAAAAACAAAGGGAATTGTATATTTTCTTTTGGATTAATATATAAATGTGAAGATGTAATATTACTTTTAAATGATAATGTCAAGTTGTGTGAAGTTTTGTAATGTGTATATGTATAGCATTGAATAGAAATGTATGTGATAAATGTATAGCATTGAATAGAAATATTTGTCATGAATGTATGTATAGGAAATTGGTTTCCATATATATTCCGTATAGGGGGTGTTACAATTATGATTAGTATTATTTATGTTATTTTTATATATTAATAAATAATATATAATATGTTAATCTAATTGCTATTATTTTAATCATTGAACTTTTTAGTTATAATTTTTATTATGTTTCTTTTTTTTTTCCTTTCCATGAGATAGAATTCTTCAATCTTTCTATTTTCACCAAACTCCTTTAGCTATATAGAATAGGGAAACCTGTAGCATCTTCATCTTCTTCTTCGATGATGATAAGAGTCTCATCAAGAGGCAAAAATGTAGCAACTAGAGGCAGTAGTTTGAGTAGTCCAGTACTAAGATCTTCTGTAGCTAGCAATTAAAAATCACCTCTTAACAATAGTAGAAATTGAGTCTCAAGTAGGGGAGCAACGGATGAAGGCAATTTGGAATTTCTAACATGCATGGTCTATATACCTCTAACTCCAAACCAAAAACCACTTTTAGACTCGAGGACTAACTGCACTGAACATATAGAAAGTGATGAGAAGTTCCCTAGAGAAGCTTCATTAAAGGTAAACATCTTCCCTAGTAGGATCAGATCTAGTTAATGCAAGCATGTTATGGTTTTGTGACTAAATATGTGTTGACTAGTTATTCGACCCTTAAGTCCTAATTATGGAATTGTGCGAGCATTAGGAAGCCTTGACCAATGTTTAACACTCGGGATAACAGAACAAGGTAAAGACTTACATATATGCAAGGAAAACATGTATTATCTATGAGTTGGCATGCATTGGTGCACATTGGCGAAAATCTTTAGAAAGTTGTAAGATTCGAATGTGAACCAAAATATAGCTTGAGATGGACCTTGGGTTGAAGATTAATTGGATCACATTTATGAGGGAGATATATGAGAGCTCTAAGGACTTATTGTGTGCTCAAATGGAAAAACCATGACTAATAGATTTGACATGGGTAAGCATTAGACCAAACCACTACGCTATGAAAGACTTTGAGTTTGGATGACTCATTATCAATAGATAGAGATCAAGTAGGGATCTTGGATGATATGGTGGATAAGATCATAGTAGATATACATCAGCTCTAAAAGATAAATATCATGTCAGAGGATCATTTAAGATAATAGAGTTCTTCATAAATATGGATGTATCATTCCTACTTATTAATTGTGATGTAGCTAATTCATATTAGATAGAGATCAATTTGGATGGGAGTGTCATCCGATTTATTAGCATGATGTAATTTCATAAGGATAAAGGTGATCTAATTAGTTTAATTCAATTAGGATTTTGAATTGTAAAGTCAGAGGTGCCTATAAATAACTTATTTGACGGAGAGAACATAAATAGTATAGGATAGGAACATATTAAGAAAGAGCACTCCTTTATATACTTTTAGGGAAGTAATAAATGTTGGTTTTTACCGTAGCTCTTGTGTGTTTATTATTGCTTATGATTATTTAATACTTTCATAGTATTTTTAGTTAAGTGTGATAATTAAACACTTTGAGGATCGTGAGGCACTTGAGAACAAAATTTTATTGGTCAACCATCATACGAGAAGGTTGAGTCTTACTTAAACAAACTTAAGTGAGATTGTTAGGTAAAGAAGTAGACACAACTTTGATATAAGTTTAGTTTATAGGAAAACCTAACAACTGGTACTAGAGCCAAATTGTTGATATAAAAGGAGGCAACAATTTGACAAAGCGTGTCAATAAAATAGAGGCACTCGTAGGACCAATTCCTCAAGAGGTGGAAGAAATCAACTCCTACTCATCTCATTTTTATGCTTTTTTGGGAGTAATGAGCCTTGTGAAGTAGCATTTGACCAAAAGCAAGGATAAACTTGATGGAGAGGGAATTTAGTATGCTAGAGATATGCCAATGACTAAAGAGTCTTTAATGGAACCATATTTGGAGGAGTGCCCACGAATTATTTCGATGAGGACGTCAAGTTCTTCTAATGGAGGTGGTTTGTTAGACTTTTAAGCCTTAATTATGGAATTGTGTGAGCATTTAGGAGCGTTGACTAATGTTTGATAGTTAAGACAATAGAATAAGGTAAAGACCTTCGAGTAGTTAAAGAACACAGGCATTATTGATGAGTTGGCTTGCATTGGCACACATTGGCGGAAATATTTGATGAGATGTAAGATTTGGAATGTGAGATCAAAAGATAGGTTAAGATAGACCTTAGGTTAAAGGTTAGCTAGATCACATGCATGAGGTAGACATGTGAGACCTTTAAAGACTTAATATGTGTTCAAATAAATAGATCATGACTAATGGACTTGATATGATAAGCAATGAACTAAACTAGTATGCTACGAAAGACTTTGGCTTTGGATGAATCATCATCAATAGATAGAGATCAAGGACAGATTTTAGATGATGGGGTAGATAAGATCACAGTAGATATACATCAGCTCTAAAAGATAAAGTTCATATAGGAGGATCATTTGAAGATATCAGAGTTTTTCATTAATATAAATTTATCATTCCTTGTTAAATGTAATATCTTATCCTGTTAGTTATGATGTAGTTAAATCCTACTAGATAGAGATCTATTTGGATGGGGATGCTATCCAATTGGTTAGTGTGATGTAATTTAACAAGGATATAAGTGATCTAGTTAGTTCAGTTCAATTCAGATTCTAAATTGTAAAGCCACAAATGCCTACAAAAAGCTTATTTGAGCCTTACTCCTGGAGAGAACAGAGATAGGAGTAGAAAGGAACAAATTAAAAGAGACCATTCCTTTCTATACTTTTGTGTAAGTAATAAAGGTTGCTTTTATCACAGCTTTTGTGTGTTTATTGTTGCCTATGATTATTTAATACTTTAATGGCATTCTTACTCAAGTATGAGAGTTCAACACTTTGAGGATCATAAGACATTTGAGAATAAGATTTTGTTGGTCAACGATCACGTGAGAAGGCTGAATCTTGCTTAAATGAACTTAAGTGAGATTGTTGTGCAAAGGAGTAGACACAACTTCAGTATAAGTTTAGTGTCTAGAAAAACCTTTGTGACACTGGTTATGATATGCACAATCAAGGTTAGTGGTATGTATATCCTATAACAAAAGGCCCGTATCAATCAATTATACAAATAGACTTCATCAAGTCCTTCAATAAGTAACAGTTTCTGTCGAAATCTATTTTCTCAAGGAAAAGTGCATATTTCTCATATCATATGTTAGGTTTTTAGATGATCCTAACCATCATGATCCAATCTCAATAATATACTCCAATCTTTCTATTGTACCATACTTTATACATTAATAATGTGTATATTAAAGTTCAAAATTTTTCACAAGATAAAATGAAAACAACATACTTTTTCTATCGTATATACTTTATTATGGTATTAAAACTCATATTTGAACCAATACTTAATAAGTAATTCCTTTTATTAACGTCCATTACAGAATAATACAATACTAATAACATATCAAACACAAATATTAGTAATAATAACCGTGTAGAAAAAAATGAACCTATAAAAACAAAACGATGATATAAAAGAATTTGCTTACAATACCATTCAACTAAATCAGAAATTTCTTAACCATATCATTAGATTCGACAAATTACCTTATTTGATGAAACTAAATACAGGCTATTTTGATTATTTTCATTTTATTAGCTATGTTGATAGTACCTTTTTGATATGTGTTTAATTGTTGATACATTTAATTATTTAAACATAGCGATTAATGATACGAAAATGCTTAAGATACTCACTTTAATTCATATATGATTTTAGGTACAATTTGGAAGCAAAAAAATTAAAGTGAGTCGAAAGTACTATATTTAGGCCATTTTCTGAAAATTAATTTTCACTTGTCTTCATAGATCAAGAAGAAGAAGATTAGAGTAAGAGAAGACAAGATAAAGCATAAAAGAATGGGATAAAAAATAAAAATCATAGAAGAGGGCTACTGGAAATCAGCACTCGCGGTGGATAAAGGAAAATATCAAAATGACAGCAAAAGCATGAGGGAAACAGCAGTAGATGGACCAATATACAAGCAGCTAGAAAATGACAACACACAAGCCAAATGAGGAAACAACAAAACAACAGTGCATAACAAAGCTAGGAAGCAACAAACGATGACCCATAGCCAAATAAAACATAGTCGTAGAAAGAAGTAGGGGCAACGTATCTGTGAAGCTTAAGTTGAGTGAACAGTGAGGGTGGCCAGGGAAGTAAATGGTCACATCAGCTACAGTAAAGAATTGCGGAAAAAATAAGGAGGAGAAGAGAGCTGCGGAAGAGAAGGAGAGTGAATAGTAAGATGGACTATAAACTTTAATTATCAAATAAGTGAA
Source organism: Erythroxylum alaternifolium (assembly GCA_027478495.1). Taxonomy (NCBI): domain Eukaryota; kingdom Viridiplantae; phylum Streptophyta; class Magnoliopsida; order Malpighiales; family Erythroxylaceae; genus Erythroxylum; species Erythroxylum alaternifolium. Next base: position 56,443,115 of record JANIIA010000192.1, read on the forward strand.
TAGGAACAGTAGAGAAGAGAGCTTGTGTAGTGAAGAAGGGCTACTGGGGGTCTTCAGTAGGGTTATTTTTGTGGGGACTTAAGCTTTTTCTTAGGAGACTCATGAACAGATAATTCCCGATGCTGGTTCGGAGGTAACACTAACACCAACAACCTGGGTTAAGTATTTTTTTATTATTTTGTTATTTCTTTCTCTCATTAGAGATTGATTATGTTATCTTGCATGGATTGATTGGGTATTTGAATGATGATGATTTTAATGCTATATTGAATCGTTTTTCATGAAAACCTGTTGCTAGAATCAAATGCAATACGTAATCGTTGTATTCTCGATTCATGTATAGCGACTAATGGTTCCGAATCATTAGAGATAACATAACATAGGTAAAATAATCCGAGCTTGTGTGATTATTGGCTAGATTGGTCTATTTTTCTGACTCATAATGCAATTGTTCGAATAAACTTAGAGATTTTATTCTAGGTTTCTCGATAGCTAGGGTTAATTAACGAGCGCTTTGTAATTAACTAGGATCTAAGAAAAAATTGAGATTAACTGTAGCACCCCAATCCTGCAAGACCCGAACCTGACATCGATGGGTGATGCCCGAGCTCGTGCCCTGCGAGAGTGGTATGCTAGAGAACTCAATCACTCAGAAATCGGTATAAAATTTTTCTTTTGTTTTAAACCACAAACATAAAGTGCAGAAA
>JANIIA010000192.1:56443921-56459926 GCA_027478495.1 Erythroxylum alaternifolium
TGGTATTTAATTAGAATTATTTGTAATTCTAATTAAAGTTTAATTGAAATTAGTTAATTTCAATTAAATTACTAAAACGTCCAAAGCTTACTATAAATAGGCTTAAGCTCTGTGGAGCTAGCACTTCATGCTTAACCCTCTCTGTAAAAGTTAAAGAGTTCTCTCAACCTATTCGGTGGATACTGTTAGAGGCCGGACACTTGTGTGGCTACAGTGGTTGAGACGGATCAGTTTCGGAAACGGTTCGAGGGATACATCAAGATAAAGATCAAACGTCAGAATAAGGTACGAATTAAATTTCACTTTATTATGATTCGTGTTAATCATTTTATAGAATTAAATAGATCTTGGTTTTCGAGAAATCAAAAGTCACGAAAAAGTTTCGTGATTATTCCGCTGCGGTCAGATCAGATCCGGATCTGGTTTCCCAACATGTATGCATGACAAGAAGCGCAAATAGACCAATAACAAACCGTTGACGTGACATAACTCATTTTTATCCAACCCAAATAACTTTATTTATAGACCCTTAAAAAACTCGATCAGTGTGTCAAAATCGATCCAGCTAAGAAAAACTTGAAACCCAGCCAAGCTAACCAAATCGATTTGGCAACATGTTGTCATCTTTAGTTAGTTAAATATATCACAAGTGTCTACTGATGTTGATGTTCCCTTGATTACCAACTTTTGTTTTGCAAACCTGCGTGTTTTTTCTCCAATATAGAAGTTTCTCCTAAATTCGATGTTTTTCGATTTGTATGTTTTTCCTTTTTGAGTTTGAAAGTTAGGGTTTCTCCTAGATTTCATGTTTTTGAATTTGTATTTTTTTTTCTTGAACTAGAAGAAAAGACTTTTCTTTAACTTGTAGATTCTTTTCAATCAAAAAATTTGAAGGACTTTTCTTGAACCTAAATTATTTTGGCATGCATTTTTTTTGGAAAGAAGTTAAAGGGACTTAATATAGAATTGAAGTTTTTGGACCCATATATTTTGTTGAACTACAAGTTTTCTTGAGATAGGGAACTAAAGGGACATCTCTTGGCCTAAAATTTTCGGTCCAATAGGTTTTAACACCTAAATTGCTTTTGAATGAAAACAAGATATTTTATTATCAATTATGTGTTGTAAATATGGGGTTTTTTGGGACTTATTTCTAACATTAATGCTTAAATGATTTTTATTCCACATATAACTTTGAGCCGTCTAGCCTATCGAGTTTATCACTTTCATGCTTGATTACATCTTTTATATAGTATGGTCTTGGTTAATTTTAAGAAAAATCTTCACTTGATAATTCATTCTCTCTAAGAAATATGATTTTCATAAGACAAAGTTTTCACTTTATAATATCTTCTCTTACAACTAAGAAATATGTTTTACTTTTTACGCTTGTAACATTCCCGCTCTTTTTAATAGGTCAACTTCTAAAAAGTTTTGATCATCATTTCCCTAAAGGTTATATGCCTACACTCTTATACTTAGTAATTTTAGCTCTAAATGAATCAAGGCTTTAACTTTAAAGATAAGTTTAAAGGAAATGTATTTTAATAAGTATTTTTAGTGTTCTTTGGTATGTTCCAGGCATATTAAAGACCTCTTTAACTCAAGTGCATTTAGTATCCTTGACTTTATGATATATGCTAGAGATACATTACTTTATCGTTATTTTCATTATATATTGCTTGTATTTTAGATGATTTTTGAAAGATTTGATACATAATTTGAGAAGTGATGTCATTTCAGGTCTTATTTCTACCTATACAAAAAAAATGACCAAAATTGGAGAAGAAATAAATTGAAATGGAGCAATTTTAGAAGAATTAGAGAAGAACTCATAAACACGACACTTACATGCTACCTTATTGAGGGCTATGTTTAGAGGTCATCGCTTCGTTTCTCTTGTGCAATCCTACACACTACTATGTCACCTCTTGAATAAAGAACACGATACCTTACATAGACTCATGTAAGTCCCATATTGGTGAATTTCTAAGAAACATGAACTTGTATTTAGGATCGTGTAACTCATTAAAAAGCTAGGATTTTATACTTTGAAGAAAAGAAAGTTAAAAAGGGACTTTTTATGATAAAAAATATCAGGAAATCTTTTTTAAGCTATTCTACACTTGTTTTGATCACGATCACATTATTCTTTGAAGATAGAACAATATTTTAACAAGAATTCTTTGAAGATTCTAGAATAATGATTTCTTTTAACCTTATTTTCTTTATTTTCTTTTGTTGATAATTTTTGTTTGAATATGAACTAAATTATGAAGTAGAATGAACCTAGGATGTGATATACTTTAATTTAATAAAATTCTGATTTCTTTATTATTTATCCATTTTTTAACTAATTGAATCAAATGATCGAAAGTGGAAGATTTAATATTTGATTCATGCATCAAGATTTGAGAGATGAGATGTGTATTTATATTATAGCGTGGATAAAGAGGGTAAATCATATAATATTCGAAAGAAATCTGTAAGATCTTCCTAAGTTAAGGTAAAACCTATCAATAAAGCTCATAGAATGGGTTAAAACATTCTTTAGTGGTCTAGATTTTCAAGGGATATTGGTTAATTAACATATGAATATGGGTCATATTTATTTTAAGAGAATATGATCTAAGTTAGGAACTCTTACTATTCCAAAAACCTACATTTATTTATTAAACTAAGGAAAAATTAAATATAGTAAGCTCTTAGGGGAAACTTGACCTAAGTCTAGTTATTTCATTGATTGATATATATTTTTATCATTATTTTGCCTTAGTCTTGTTATTTATTTTATTTTATTATTCAACATCTATAATTGTTGGTTTAACTTGTTAAGTTTATGAATAATGGATAGTTAACTAACAGTCTTTGTGGGATCGAACCATACTTGCCTGTGATATCTATAACTACAGCATGAACCTATAGGCAAAATAATCATTTTGGCTTTTAGGCCTTATAATATTGTTCTTAAATCTCAAATTGCTCAATATGCCAGTGTTGTTGTTAGACTACCTGGTCAATTGTTTGACAAGCTTGAGAATCGTAGAGAGCATTGTAGTAACCTGATCTTCAAGGGTAATAAGCTGATTGAAATTCCTAGGTCAGAGAAGATTGAGAGTAAGGGAAATAAGGAGAGTAAAACATTGTTAGAGAGAAAAAGGAGCTTGAAAAAAAGAAACGAGAGGGAGAAGATCCCAAATATGTTTCCATTGTACCTTATAAGCCACCTATATGGTTTCCCTAAAGATTGGTTAAACAGAAGTTTGATAAGGAATTTGGAAAGTTTTTAGAGATTCTTTGAAAATTTATATTAATACACCTTTTACAAACATTTTAAAATAAATGCCTTCTTATATTAGGTTTTAAATGAGATTTTATCCAATAAGAGAGAGTATGAGGAGTATGAAGTTGTAACCTTAACTAAGGAGTACAAAGTCGCGGCTCGAAATAGACTCACACTAAAACTTAAGGATCTTGATAGCTTCTGTATTCCTTATACCATTGGTCAAAGTAGCTTTGATTCTATGTAATTTGGGGGCAAGCATCAACCTTATGTCTATGTCTGTTTATAAGAAGCTCGACGTGGGCGATCTTAGTCTTACTACCACATCTTTATAGTAGGCAGACTGTTTTATTAAATGTCTGATAGTTATATTAGAAAAAGTGCCTATCAAAATTGATATGTTTCTTATTCTTTAGATTTTGTGGTCCTAGATATGACTAAGGATAAAAATGTGTCTTTCATCTTGGGATGATCTTTTTTAGCCATTTTAGAGTCTTTAATTGATGTTTGTAAAGGAAAGTTAACCCTAAAGGTCATGGATGAAGAATTTTAATTCATGAAATTTGAACCCAAGAATCTTATTGATGGCAATTGTAATAAATGCCTCGATTTTGACGCAAACGACAATGATATATCTTATGTTATGCATGAGGCGAGGATGGGCAAACTCATCGTGGAAAAATATGTGGTATGCATTCTATTAAGAAAAATAAATAGATTGAAACTAGAGGTAGATTTCAAGGTTTTTTATACCCCACAAGTAGCATGTTAAAATTGATGGAAAGGGGTAGAACTTATGACTTAAAATAAGCATTTGTTGGGACGTAACTGACATGTACTTAATTGATTGTTTTATTATTTTATAACATTTAGTGATTAATGACATAAAATTGTTTAAGATACTCACTTTAATTCATACGTAGTTTTCGGTACAATTTGAAAGTGATGGAACTAAAGTAACTCAAAAGTTTTATATTTTAACCATTTTTTGAATATTAATTTTCACTTGTCTTGATGGAACAAGAAGAAAAAAATTAAAAGACAAAAAGAAGATAAGAAAAATAGAAACACAAATAAATCAAAGTTGTTTAAGATTGGTGTGCAAGGACCTTGCAAGGTGTATGTGAATTTAATGTTTTGTGTGGCCATGCACACCATTACTTTAATTAACGAAGACAAGGCAGCTGAAAAAGAAGCAAAACGCAGACACACTGAAGCAGCAAATGACCAAATCGACGCATGTAGTAGCTAGAAGTATGAAGCAAAACGGCAACGCACGGACAAACAACAAGGAAGGAACGCAGCGGAAAGAACCAGTATGAAATGGCAGTAATTTGGAAGCAAAACGCGTGCCAGTAGCTGTGAAGCAAGGGGCAGACGTGCGAAAACGTAGACGCTGTGTTCATGCATGATGCGTTTTAACAAAAATGCAGAGTAGCGGCAGAAACACGAGGGAGGCGTGAATAAAACGTGTACAGTAGCGTGACCTAACTAGTTAATTTGTCACATCAAAGTAAACAGTAGCAAGGGAAATAGAGCAAAAGAGAGCTTGCGACAGAGGGAGGCGCAGTGAAGAGAGCTAAAGGGGGTTTCGGCTACGGTTATTTGAGCAGGTTGAAGTATTTTCTTTGAAGAGGCTCATGAAAGGTTAAGTTTCCGATGCCAACTTGGAAGTGACGTTGACACCAACAACTTGGGATAAGTGTATTTCTTTATTTTTATTATTTCTTTCTCTTATTAGGAATCAATTATGTTATCTTGTGTTTACTTAAATAGGTATTGTGAAAATATGATTTTAATACATTCATTGAATCGTTTATTTGTAAATCCATCGCTAGAATTTCAATATAATTTGTAATTATTATGTTGAAATTTATGTGTAGCGACTAATGATTCGTAATCATTAGAGATAACATTACCTAAGTTAAATGACACATCATATGTGGTTGTTGCCTTGATTAATCAATTTTCCTAATATTTAATGCTACTATTTAATTAAATCAAGAGATCGTATCTTAAGTTATTTATTTGTTAGGTTTAATTAACGATCGTATCTTGATTAAACACTACCTAAGGAAAAACTTGGGTTAATTATTAACCCATGATTAATAATTTTTAGGAGAGATTTAAGAACAAGAAATCAAGGAAATATGTTTAATTAGAGTGTAGGCCAAGATTGAACCAAAGAAATGGGTCCCTATCAAATTTCCTACTTTTATTATTTTTCGTATGTTTTCTTTAATTTGTTTTCATTAGGTTATTTTTATTTTATTTTCTTATTCTAAAATCCAAACCCCCCTTTTCCTAAACACTGATTAATTTTATTTTAACAACTTTTTACATACTCTCTATAGGATCGACCTAAATTTACCACTGCTATAGTAGTAAGTCTAGTTATTTTTTTGACTAGTGTTACGATACGCTGTCAATTTTTGGCACTATTGTTTGGGAGTATGGTGTTTTAATTTTTGTTTGTGATTTTAATTGGTGTTTTATATATATTTGTTTGTAATTGCTTTCTTTTCAATTTTTTCAAGATCCTTTCATTTTTCTATTTCGTGTTTGTGAAAAAAATTAATTAATTTAAAAAATCATAGATTGAAGTAGTTTTTACTTTAACTCTTATTCTTAATCCTATAATCAAGGTTGGACTGATCAACCTAAGTTTAGTTATAGATGGGACAACCATCAGAATTATTTCTACGATAGTTTGTAGAATACATAACAATTCTCATGTAGATCAAAAGCTTCTTATCACAACTCAGGTACATCTTTGGAAGAATTGATGAATGTCGTATTGCTAACAATCTCCAATTTCAACAAAGCCTTCAATAGCAGTTACAACAAGAGTAGCAGGAAATGAGGCACATAATGTCTAGAAACCAAAACGTGGCAAGCCAAACGGGTGAGATGGTAGTGAGGATCAGCTACTTAAAATCACAAATGGAAGAGGAGCAGCCATATCAACCCAATGTATACCCAATGGATGTTAGTGCGGAAACCTTACATAGTGATTAGGAGCTTGAGAATTTTGAGGTCAATCCTCAATGAATTGCTTATGTCGAAGAAGTTGAGGAGGAACTCGAGGCAGAAAAGGCTATATCCTTTAACTCAGAGTTAAATACTAAGTTCCATTTTGTTGTTAATAATGACTCTTTACTTTTACCTAACAGGTTAGAGGAATTAAACAAGGAGAAAAAAGGTGAAGAGACAGTCGAGATCTTTCAAGAAGGCGTGGACTCAGTAGAGATCAAAAGTCTAAGGATAGAGAGGATGCTAAATGAGAATGATGGTCAACTAAGGCCCTATCCGGATCAACCTCACGTAGAAGTAGTGCTAAATGTAATACTTGAAGGTCACAATTTTGTCAAGTGAGGAAAAGGAGTTGAGCCAACAACCCTAAACAAAGGCGCTTCTTGGGAGGCAACTCATGGGAAATAACTTTCTTGTCTTTACATTTTCGCATTTCTTTTTATATGCATGTATATTCTTTGTTGGTTTGTTTATTGCTTGTTTTAAGTTTTCAATCAAAAGAAGAGAAAAAATAAAACAACTTGAATAAATTTATTAAGGAGGAAGTCCATATGAGTTTGCAAAGTTATTTATAATTAATGCATCTTCCTAGAGTTGTAATGAATGTGTTATTGAGTATGTTGAATATGAGGTAGATGTTAGCTTGGAAGGTTCACTCTTGTAGTTTCAATGTATTGTTGGCATAAATTGTTTGAGTGATTCTTTCGGATTGGTATATGCTTCATGCAGTTTGTGTTTGAGAGCTGAATTGGGTTGTGAAATATAAATGTTGCATTTGTCATAGCTAACGGTACTCAGTTTTTGACGAGTGTTAGCTTGTGCACTTGATGTCATATTGAGTGTTGCTTTGTTTTACTAGTTTTAATGGCTTTCATGCCACCTGACCCAAATACATCTCATCTTACCTTTGCATACATTACAACCTTAAAAGGTCCTTTGATCCATGATTTTGCATTTGAATTTTAGTGGTGAAGAAATGAAATGATATGCAAAGTTGTTGATCGTTATGATCATGAATGGTGTTGAGTATACCCATGAATATATTTTAGTTAAACACATTTTTCGAGTCTACCATTAGATTGATCAGTTTTTGAAGATGATGAATGTTGATTGATCATAAATAAAAGCTTGGGATATTGACATCTTGCTATGATTTTTGAAAGTCACTCATCTTTGCTTGTAATTATATATTCTTGGAACATATGAAAAATGAGTAAATGTTTTTGGATTTTTGAGCTTAATTTTAATGTTTTTTCCGAAGACGGCCAAAAGCTAAGTATGGGAAAATTTGACATATGCTTAATTGATTGTTTTATTATTTCATAACACTTAACGATTAATGACATAAAATTGCTTAAGATACTCACTTTAATTCATATATGATTTTAGGCATAATTCGAAAGTGATGGAGCTAAAGTGAATTGAAAGCTCTATATTTTGGCCATTTTTAAAGATTAATTTTCACTAGTTTTTATAGAGTAAGAAGTAGAAAATTAAAAGACAAAAGGAAGATAAGAAAAGTAGAAACACAAATAAATCAAAGTTGATCAAGGTTGTTGTGCATGTTCCATACAAGGTATACGTAAATTTAATGTTTTGTATGGCCATGAACACCATTACTTTAATTAATGAAGACAAGGCAGCTGAAAAAAAGCAAAACGTAAACACAGTATACTGAAGTAGCAAATGACCAAAATGATGCATGCAGTAGCTGGAAGCATGAAGGAAAACGGCAACACAAGGACAAGCAACAAGGAACGCAGCTGAAAGAAGCAACATGAAACGGTAGTAATTTGGAAGCAAAACATGCGCCAGTAGCTGTGAAGCAAGGGGCAGATGTGCAACGTACACAGATAGCATCTGCGTTTCCCGCAAACAGCGTCTGCGTTGTTCATGCATGATGCCTTTTAAAAAAATGCAGAGTAGCGGCAGAAATATGAGGCAGGCATCAATAAAACGTGTACAGTGACCCAACAAGTTTATTTGTCACATCAAAGTGAATAGTAGCTAGGGAAATAGAGCAGAAGAGAGCTTGCGAGAGAGGGAGGTGCACTGAAGAGATTTGAAGGGGGTTTTGGCTACGGTTATTTGAGTGGAGCTGAAATTTTTTCTTTAGAGAAACTTATGGGAGGTTAAGTTTATTGATGCCGACGATCAGAGATAAGTGTATTTTTTTGTTTTTGTTGTTTTTTTCATTTATTAGGAATTGATTATGTTATCTTGTGTTTATTGAATTGGGTATTATGAAAAGATAATTTTAATGCATTTGTTGAATCTTTTATTTGCAAACACATTGCCAAAATTTTGACATAATCTGTAATTGTTATGTTGAAGTTCATATATAGCGATTAATGATTCATAATCATTAGGAATAACATGGCTTAGGTTAAATGACGCATCATTTGTGGTTGTTGCTTTGACTAATCGATTTTTCTAATTTATAATGCTACTGCCTAATTAAATATAAAAATCATATCCTAAATTATTTGATGGTTAAATTTAATTAACGATTGTATCTTGATTAAATAATATCTAAAGGAAAACTTGGGTTAATTATTAACACACATTAATAGTGTCTAAAAGAACAACAAATCAAAGAAATATGTTTAATTAGAATGTAAGCCGAGATTGAACCAAAGAACCAGGTCCCTACTGAATTCTCCATTTTTATAATTTTTAGCATATTTTCTTTAATTTGTTTTCATTATGTTAGTTTTATTTTATTTTCTTATTCCAAAATCCAAACCCCCTCTTTTTCCTAAACACTGATTAATTTCATTTAAACAAATTTTCACACATTCCCTGTAGAATCGACGTGAACTCACTACTGCTATAATAGTAGGTCCAATTATTTTATTTTGATTAGCATTACAACGCACTTTCGGCAACCCAATACTTTTTATCTTATATGTCTTGGACTTTAGTGTGTTGAGTTATTTGGGTTATTATTTATTTATTTTCTTAGTATCATAATTTTTTCTTGATCTTATTTTGTTGAAACTTAGTTTAATCTTATGTTAAGTTCTTGGAGTTTGTGTATTCTTGAAATTTGTAGGTTTTCAGGTTAATAAATATTTAAGCACATCACTATGTTCCTCGTATTGATCTATTAGGAGAAACAAAATGTGCCACTTTTAAACATGACATATATGGCATACTACAGGGGTGTGTAGACACGAGTTTGGATCATCTGTTCAATGTTAACCTGTCTTATTCTGTCCAATGTTCAAACGACGCCGTTTTGTATTAAAATTTGGCAAGTGTTATTACACTTGGACAGACGCCTGTGGGGCCCACCTACAGAAGCCGTTTTTAAGCCGCAGCTAAAAGCCAGCTTTGGTTTTTGGCTGTGGCGTTTTTGTTGTTTTCAATATTACATTATTATTATTATTATTATTATTAATTTTCTACTTGAGTATATATATTTATTATTAATATTAATTTTATCACTTATATTTATTATTATTATTATTATTATTAAATTTCTTTATTATTATTAATTAATTTTAGCTTTTTATTAATTTGAAAATAAAATTGAATAAAATAAAAGAAATCATGAATTAATATAAAATAATAATAATAAATTGAATATATAATTTACTAAACAATTATATGATTAAATACAAATTCATAGAAGGAGTAAAAACATTACCTAACAATTTAAATAATGAGTCACGGGCGTGACTAAAATTTGTCACGCCTATGACTTTTGCACTTCTAAAATTTTGTTTCAACTTCTACTGTTTCACTTCCACCGATATGTAGAAAGAGTATGTGTTTTGAGGAGTCGCATCAGAACGATCGCGACACAGCTTTTTGTCAGCAATGTCGCGAGTGTGACGTCTCGCGCCTGTGAGACTACAGAAATTGGGCAGTATCGCGATCGCGAGATGTCGCCCCCGCGAGACTCAAGTTAAGCCTCGCTGTCGCGACGCAGTAAAAAATGGCCATTCTCGCCATCACGACACCTTAAGATCGCGAGACTGGGCAAATTAACCAGTCTGACGATCGCAACGTCTCGCGATCGCAAGAATGCCCAATTTGGGCAGTCCCGCGATCACAAAGTGTCGCAATCGCGAGAATGGCCAATGATGCCCTTTTTCGTTATTATTATTATTATTATTATTATTATTATTATTATTATTATTATTATTATTATTATTCGTTATTATTATTATTAAGGAATATATTAATTTTATTTCTATTTTTATAAAATATTTTTCTGCTTATAATTATTTAAATTATTAATCTTATTAACTTATTATTGTTAATGAAATAATGAAATAAAAAGAAAAAGAAGAAGTGGAAAAAGTCACTCACACCTGTCACACCTGTGACTTTTTCCATTTCTTTTAAGGAATAATAAAAATTTAATAATAAAAACATTAATAATAATAATAATAATAACAATTTTTATATTATTAACTTAATAATAATATTAATACTAATTATAATAATAAGAGACATAATTAATAAATTTAATAAATGTAATAATAATAAGTATAATAATCACAAAAATTAATTAAAAAAGAGAATGTCGCTCTCGTGCATAATGAGGATAAAATAACGTTGTTATACTCATCATAGAAGAAATTGAAATCGGAATAGTAGAAGTTTTAACAAATATCTAGAAGTAATAAAGTCACAAGGGTGACACAAACTAGTCACGCCCGTGACTAATCGCCATTATAATAATAAATATATTTAATAAAAATTATATATTTAATAATTATAAGAAGATAATTAATAATAAGAAGGAATTGTATTATAATTATACAAATAAATGTAACAATAAAAACGACTACAATTAAAAAACTTTAATTATAATATTATCCTGTTATCATTTACTTGAAAAATTAAAATTAATAGCAATAATTATTAATTTAAAGAATAATCAATTTAATCATCGTAAGGAATTTAATCATAATAATAATTAAAATGTATTTAATTAAAATTATAAATTTAATTTGTATTTAATGTATTCATGTCAGAATTAAATTTCTGGTTGAAATTAATTTATAATAATAATAATAAGTAATATAATTAAATATAAAACACCTATGTGGGATGGATATCTTCGACTCGGCTTCGTGGCTCCGTCAGTGTTAATACACTGGAGTCAGAATGTAAGTCTGTCCAATTTTTAAACCAAACGATGACGTATTAATGGTGGCACAGGGTTGGTACATCATTAGCGGAACAGAAGATCTGAATCCAGTTTATAGCAAGGTTTTAAAAATCGGACTGGACTTGCCGGTCCGATCGAAAAAAGTCTGAACCGGTCAATAATCCAGTTCGGTTTTAACAAAAAATCTATTAGTATAAAAATCGACCAATTTTCATCGAATTGGTTACACCGGTTCAGTCACCCTTCTTCTCTCCTTCCCCGTTTCTCTCACTGGTTGCTTTCAAGAACATTTATTTGTCTTTTTTAAAAGACCTGGAAAATTATAGCTCCAATACAACTTTAAACCATCAAGCACTATCGCTACATAGTACTTGTAACAATTATAACAATTATAAAAAGAACAAGTCAAAATCAACAACATAGAATATAAAAAATAACAAACCCAACTTAAGCAGTGATGACAGCGCCACCATTCTCTTTAATCTTCTGCTTCGCTATCTTGAAAACAAGCTTGGCCTTGACAAATGGGCTTATTCTCCGGCAAGACCCCCTTTCCAAGAACTTTAAAGTATCCAAACTGGGTAACAAGAATCAACGGCACGCTATCCTTGGTGGCTTTGTCTTTCACTTCCTTAGGAACCAAAGACCAGAGCTTGTCGATGTTGACGATAGGGCAATAGAACTTGTTCTGAAGCTTGTGGAAGTATCGGATACCCACTTTGCCGAACTACCCAGGATGGTACTTATCGCAGAGGATACGGTGGTGGTGCATATCTTCGGCATTACCGCACCCTCCCGGATGTTTCCTGTGCTTCCCGATACATCCGTGGCCAGCGCTAACATGGCCCCTCTTCTTACGATTCTTCTTGAATTTCGTCGTCATCTTCTCGGCGGCTGTGATAGTGTAAAGAGAAATGTACGTTTATTTGTCTTTTAATACATAAATCTTTGGTTTGGCTTTCAAGAACGTTTTGTTGTCTTTTAACCAATGGATAATAATGTAAAAACCAGTTTATGTATAAAGTGGTTGGATGTCAATGACAAAAGAGGAACTTTTTAAAGGCTTATACATGTCGTGTGCTTCTAGATTCCCAAAAACTTTTTCAAAGTTCTGTATATGTTGCGTGCTTCTGAGTTCTGAATTTAGATAAAGATTTCAGCATCTTAAAGAGTTTTAAATTGATACTTGTTAGTATGCATATTACGGATTAATATTATGAGGGATGAATTTTGGAGTTCAAAATTTATAATTTTTGGTTTGATTTGTAAAATTTTGACTCAATGCTCAATTTGAAAATTAGAAATATGACACTTTCATGCAGCTTTTGCCACATTTGGATATTTTAATTTCAACTTTTGGTAATTTCAGATTTAAACCAATAGGCATGAATCAATTTTTTCACCAAAAGCATGAATTTACCGCACAGTTTCAAGCAGAGGATTGTCAGTGTCCATGTATCTTTCAATAAATATTTTATTTTTACTTACTCTTACAAGTTTTATTTTTATTATTATATACCAGTTTTATAGCGGTTCACTATCGGTTGAACCTCTAAACCTTAAACCTTTCCTTCGACTGGTTTGATATCCGGTCCGATTTTTAAAACATTAGTTTATAGGTTAAAATACATTACCCCTGGAGAAGAATAGAAAAGAAGAAATAAATGACCTCTTACGTTCTCCTCTATTTTAAAAATAGACTTATTATCTATTTTGACTACCAATTAAAAGAGCTTAGAATTTAAAAAAAAAAATTTATCCCTGTATTATGATGACATCACTACAACTATACATGTTGTATTTTTGAACAAAAATACCCTTTTAGTCTACATTAAACCCTATTTTTTAAATTTCATTATGCCCTCTACTTCATAAATAAAAATTATTTTAAGTATGGATTACATTTTGAGCGATAATAAATAAAAAAGGAAAAATTACTAAAATTACCATTATCTTCACAATTGTACTTCATGACCGTTAATTTATAGAACAATATAAAAAAATTATTTATGAAACAAAATTTAGAAAATGAAAATTTATTGAAGGTGCCATAGCAAGACATATAATAACTGTTTACAACAAGGTCACAAGTTAAATACATGTAAAAATCCCTCTCACCTTAATAGGAAGCTCAAAAAATCTGCTATAGAAAAGATATTTTGTTCTGTAGTGATTATTGGACCTATTTTTACTGAACATGTGTATTATACAAAATTCTAATTTACTTTGCTTTTACTTTAGCTATGCAAGATGCTCCAAGAGTTAAAAATTCAAAAGCCCAATTTGTGTATAATGAAAATGTTGAACCTGAGTGTTAATCATGAAAATACTAGTTCAATTAATCTCCTGAATCGATTGCAAAGTTTTGAGAATACAGACAGAAGCAGGTAAAAGAGGGAAGCGTGGAAAGGGTAGAGGAAATGGTGCTGCAAATAATGGTGAATGTTTTGGAATAAGTGTGGCTAGTTCTAGCAAAAAAGAAAGGGGCAGGGGAAATGGTGATGGAGAAAATGCTGAGGTTTTTAACACAAGCATGCCTGGTTTTGGGAGGAGAGGAAGGGGAAGGCTAAAAGAAATGACAAAGGACAAAGTGGAGGCGCAAATAAGGGTTGGGCAAAGAAAAATGGGCCTTTGTGTGGAATAAGAGTGTGGAATGGCATTTGGTTTTTAAACATGCATCCGTTTGTTCCTTTTGACAAAGTCTACTTCACTAACGTAACCTTTTTTATTGTATGATTCAATATATGCTCTCTTTTAACGTGTATTTGTTTTTTAGTAATTTGATAGTTCACAAAGAAGTGTTGATATTAGTGGAACAAGTGAACAATAAAAACTTGCGCCTAGAACAACTGAACAATCAGAAGTTGCACTTATAGTATTTTTTTTAACAACCTACACTATAGTATATTCTCTACTCTACTGTTCAAATCCTACTACTAGTAGAGTATGTTTTTTTTATTATTTGTATTTAATTATTTTCATAGTTATTTCACATTTTTTCCACACTTGCACACTTAACTTTTGTAGATTGAGATGCGTCAATCTACGTATGGTGAATACTTGTTATCCAATCAACATTCCTCTGTTGGAGTGTATGTTTGTAGGGATGGTGGTTTAGAAAGTGGGGAGCACCACTAACTCTTTGATTTGGAAGAGTCCAGCTTTTGAGTAATAATAGTTTACTGTAGTTTAAATATTATGAATTATCTTTTGCTTAGATATTTAAGTTATTATTCATATTCTAATCTTGGACAAACTGAAATATGGATAGCACTTTGGTAACTTTTGAAGCTGAACCTGTGAAATATCAATAGCCCTTTTGTAACTGTCGGGGATTAGCTTTGATATTTCTATTTGGATCAAAGCAAAAACAAGTTATTGTTTGCCTTTTTCTGAAGAATTGCTAAGCCAATGATATTATTAAGATTGCTATTATATTTTTCGTCAATCTGGCAATATTTGTTTCATTGTGCTTCAAGGTATTTTTTACTTTAAAGAGTTAGAATGAAGTTTTGCATTTTGTTTCTTTGCATAGAAAAGTAATTCTTACCTTCAAATCTTTTTTTAAGAATATAAGTATCTCAAACTGTGCAATTTTGGAGAAAATGACATTTTCAATTTTTAAATTATATTTTCCTTTTTTATGAAGTAATGGTGAGATGGTAACCCACAAATAAAACTATTTTTAAGGATTGGATCGAACATCATTTATGGCATTGCAATGCGGCTGCGACGAACTTGGCATCACCGTATGCGGTGTAGAGTATGATGGTTTTGTTATTGAGTTGATGAAGTCTTGTGATGGTTCGACTTTGATGATTTTAGTGGGTCCCACCAGGAACTAGTTGCCGAGTCAGCTGACTAATGTGAGATAACAACTATTATTAATAGTTTACGCGCTAAAATAAATTTAACCCCTTGTATTTTATCCTGGTATGTTATGCTTTCCTCTATTTTAAAAATGGACTTATTATCTCCTTTGACTACCAGTTAAAGGAACTTAGAATTCAAAAAGACTTTTTTATCCCTATATTATGATGACATTGCTACAACTATGCATGTTGCATTTTTGGACAAAAATACCCTTTTAGTCTACATTAAACTTTATTTTTTAAATTTCATTATGCCCTCTACTTCAAAAATAAAAATTATTTTAAGTATGGATTACATTTTGTTCGATAATAAAAAACGAAAAAATTACTAAAATTATCATTATCTTCACAATTGTACTTCATGACCGTTAATTTATAGAAAAATATAAAAAAGAAAATTTATTTATGAAACAAAATTTAGAAAATGAAAATTTATTGAAGGTGCCATAGCAAGACACATAATAACTGTTTACAACAAGGTCACAATATAAGTACTTGCAAAAATCCCTCTCACCCTAATAGGAAGCTCAAAAAATCTGCCATAGAAAAGGTATTTTGTTCTGTAGTGATTGTTGGACCTATTTTTACTGAACATGTGTAACACCCCATTATCCTAGGGTACGCACCGAGACGCCCGTAGGTCATTCCGATACATATCCTAAGATAAGGGAGCGCTACGTGCAATTTCT
>JANIIA010000192.1:56467883-56481954 GCA_027478495.1 Erythroxylum alaternifolium
GTCCAAAACAACGTTATTTTGTATTTTTTTAATTAAAAAAATAGACGGGTCGGAGGGCCCGTCGATGGGCCTAGTAGCGGGCCAGCCCATCCCGGCCTGCCCAGGTCACGGGTCGAGTCAAGGGCTGTCCGGACCCGGCCCGACCCATTGACATCTCTATTCAAGAATAAAAAATATATCAAGTCTAATTCAATATTTGAAGAAAATGTTAAAAGAGATAAAATTTATTAGTAAAATAATAAAAATAAATTCTGCTATCCAAAAGTTATTTGTAATGAAAAATAACATCTTAACATGAAGTTTATTCAAAAATAAAACTCTAAAATATGAAATTTATTTGAAATAAAATTCTAAAATACAAGGTTTATTTGAAATAAATCTATGACAACCTAGAGTATTAAGTCTTGGTCATTTTCAACATTAATTTTTATATTTTGATACTATATTAGAAACCTCTACTTGTAAAGAACTTGACTTCAAATTACGATCAGAATATTCAAGCTTACAGTTAAAAAAAATTGAAATATTAGCAATATTGAATGTAGGATTGATGTTACTCATTCATAAAAGCAATTAAACGACATAAACATTGCTGTTGATCTTTCTTGTGATCTTGAATAATTTATATTTCCTTACCTTCAATTTATAATGTCCTCTAACAATTCTTTTATCGCTAAAAAATGTCATAACCTTATTTACAAATTCAAACACTTGAGTTCTTCTATGCTAGTCAACATTAGTCTTGTACTTTATATTGACTTTTTCAAACTTCTCTTTCACCTCTACTTTGAACTTCTTCAACCTTTTTTGTTAACTTTTTAGACTCATATTGAACTTAAAACTTTTGGGCAACTTAACAAGATCAAGAGCATGATTAGGTGTCTTAATATAAACCACAAAAATTGAAGAACAACCAATGGAATGATGGAAAACATTGTTACAGGTAAATTCGATTTGCATAATGAGAAAATCCTAATTCTTTAGCTTGTTATGACGTATGAATCTCACCAAATTACCTATTGTTTTATTTATCGCTGATATTTTTCTTTCAGTTTGCGGGTGAGTAATGCTACTATATTTTAAGAGAAGAACAAAATATACTCCTTAAAGTTCTCAAAAAATGACTCAAGAACTTGGAATCATGATTGAATGTAATAGATTCTGCAACGCAATAGAATCTCACCACTTCTTTAAAGAAAATTTTGCAATTAAAGTAGAAACTATCATCTTCTTTTAAAGTAGAAAATGTGCCATCTTTAAAACATGCCAACCACATCAAAAATAAAATATATTCTCTTTGTATTCTTGGCTATCCTAATACAAAGTCTATAGAAAGATACTCCCAAATATTATTAAAAACAGGCAATGGCATACATAAAACAGCATTAAAAGCATATTCCTTGTAAGTTTGACAAACTTGTTACCTTAAAACAATAGAAACCACATCTTTTTCTCAATTAGGTCAAAATACATCTTATGAACCTTTTCAAGAGTTTTATCCTTACCAAGATGACTAGTTAATCTTCCACTATGCAAATCTCTAATCACCTTCTTCTTTACTAAAATACATAGAAGGTAAAGTTGATTACCCTTCATAAAGTACTCTTATTGAGCATAATAATCCTCATGTGATTTCTTAACTAAATATTTTTGCCATAAATCCTTGAAGTCAACATCATCTACATATAATTTTTTAAAATGATCAAACTCATCAATGTCAACACTTATGGTCTTAATCATAGTCACCTATCTATTTAACACATCAAGTACCACACTACTTCTTGTTGCCTTATAGGTAAGTTTATAAGAAAATTTATCAACAAAGACTAGCCATCTAGCATGCATTTTAGTTGTTAATTATTTTTGGTTTCTTAAATGTTTTAAGGCTTCCTGATCAATGTAAAGAGCAAATTCCTTCCCAGTTAAATAATGTTCGCATATTTTTATCATCCTCATAATAACATAGAATTATTTATCATAGGTAGCCCATTTTTCATAGAATTCTTTATCATAGGTAGCCCATTTTTATTCGAAATCACTCAAGTTTTCTCTAAAGTAAGCTATTGACCTCTTTCTTTGAGATAAAACAACTTTAATTCCAACTCCACTAGTAATACACTCCACCTCAAATAATTTTTCAAAATTATGTAAGCTAAAATAAGATCGATAAATAGTGTTTTTTTAATAAGAGCAAACTTTATTCTTGTTTCTCCTTTTTAAATTTACCTTTCTTTTAGTACTCAGTTATAGGAGCTACAATGTTATTAAAGTTTTTAATAAACCTTCTATAGAATGTTGCTAGCCTATGAAAACTTCACACATTCCTAATATTCTTAGGAGTAGTTTATTTCCTAATAGATTTTGTTTTATCTTTATCCACTATAATACCATTTTTTCCTATATATATCTAAGAAATGACAATATTTCAATTATAAATATGCATCTTATCAAATTAGCATACAATTTATTATCACTTAATGTCTCAAACATTCTTCTAAGATGCTCATTATGCTCATCAAAAGATTTGCTATATATAAGGATATCATTAAAATAAACTATAATAAATTTACTTATGAAAGATCATAGCACTTGGTTCATAAGGCGTATGAAAGTACTGAGTACATCAGTCAACTCGAATGACACAACTAACTATTCATATCATCCACCCCTTATTTTGAATGCAGTTTTCTATTTATCCTAGACTTTATACTTATTTGGTAATAACTGCTTCTAAGGTCAATTTTAGGAAAAAAAATATCTACGCCACTCAATTGATCTAACATATCACCTTGGGATAGGAAACTTGAACCCAATAGTAATTTCCTTGACTATACTATTATCAATACACATACTCCAATTACCATCTTTCTTTAGTGTAAGTAAAGCAAAAACTACACATGGACTCATGCTCTCCCTAATATGGTACTTTTTAATTAATCGTTCCACCTTCCCCTTTAATGTTTCTTTTTTTAATGTAGTAGTGATGTAAGTTAGGTAAACTAGTCTCAGGAACATGACCAATAGGTATTGGATACTGATCGCTAGGTTACATATGCTAAGTTTTAATATTTATAACCTCAATATTTTTGCAAGCAGATGGGTCGTTCGCGTAGTACCTAAGGTATCGTTCTCACGAGGAGGGTTAATATAATCCTAAAATCTAAGGCTTGACTAAATTTTGCAATAAATCAAAATAAACAACTAAAGCAGAAATTGACCAATCAAATAATCAATATCAAGAATTGAACTCATAAAACATAAACAAAATAGCAGTTTTGCACAACCAAATCCCAAATCAACCTAGAAACTACAATTGAGAGAAAAAGGGTTTTAATCTAAATTTAATAAAATCTAATTGATTATACAATTATCAATTTACTGGGTCTAGACGGTCTTAGGGTAGATTACTCTCTCTAGAGTTATAATCTTTAACCCTAATTTATAATCTCTAGTTTAAATTATTAAATTGTAATCTCTAGATTTTTAATTTACCCAAAACCTAAATTAGTTCTGAATCTGTCTAATAACCTACCGGAAACCTATGCTCGATCTCTCATTATACGATTTCACCAGTTTGATTCAATTCTTATCTATCAAACTACCAAACTCTCGTTAGCTCAATTCGATGATATTCACTCGATTTACCCACTCAGTTTATTACTAAATTATTAAGCACATATATTGAATCACAAATAACTCAGTGAAAACATAATAAATCAAACTTCATTAATCTCAAAGATCAAAACTTCGAAGGTGAGTTTAGACAAAAATCGACATTCAACAACAACTATTCTCAACGATTATCCCAATTCTATACATCAATAAAATTGAAATAAAGATGAAAAATACTATCGGAATGGACTAGTGGAGGTAGCGACGGTGGGAAACTACCTGTTCCGGGAAGTACTTTGCATCAAGCTTCTTCTCCGAATCTCTCTTCCTTCGTCTCCTTCCTCAAATCTTTCGATATGCTCTCTAGGGTTTCAGATTTAACTGATGAAAAAAGGCTTCAAAGGTTGCTTTCTCTATCTTTTAATGTTCTATTTATATCTTGGAAATCCTAGGGTTAATTTGGAGTCGAAACGGTCTGAAAAGTCTCGCAAAACTTGACATTTTTAGCTGTTTTCATGTCTACCTGACGCTTGCCTTTGGCCAGCGCCTAACCCTCTTTGTCATGATCGTGGCCCAAAGTATACGATTGTGGACTGGTTCACAGCTCTCTATCACAATCGTGACCAAAATGGCA
Organism: Erythroxylum alaternifolium; assembly: GCA_027478495.1. Taxonomy (NCBI): domain Eukaryota; kingdom Viridiplantae; phylum Streptophyta; class Magnoliopsida; order Malpighiales; family Erythroxylaceae; genus Erythroxylum; species Erythroxylum alaternifolium. Next base: position 56,472,130 of record JANIIA010000192.1, read on the forward strand.
CGATCGTGGCTTGGGTCCTATTTGCTCGCCTTTTTCTGTCACGATCATGGCGTGGGCCATGTTTTGGTCCGAAACCCTTCGAAACTTCCCCGTTCTTTGCCGTTTACCTGAAATGCTAATAGACACATCAAAGTACCTAAAAAATATAGCAGTTAAGCTCAACGACTCATACTAACCCATAAAAACACTTAAACACATAAACTAACATAATTAAAACATAAATACACACTAAACACTCAAATTAACATTAAACATCTAACAAATTGAACCCTAAAATATAATGCAAATCACAACTATCAGATCCCATGCATATGAGGGAATTCATTGGGTAAAACATCATGAACTACATCCCCGAACTACTCTAAAATAAGTTAGATTTTTAAAGAAATTTTATTTTCTTATTTTCTCTCACCTCGTCCCTTTTTAAAATCAATAAATGCATCTTTCTTATTTCTTTTATCTCACTTTTAATTCTTTTTTATTATTTTCTACTTGCAATAAAGGCCTTTTACCTTCCCTGTTGGGTTTCACATGCTTTTTTCACTTATAGTTACTAAGGTATATTTCACCAATCTTTCATAAATTGGTAAATATTTTTCTAACCAAATGCATTACATCAACATCATATTGTCATGGTCTACCTAAAAGTATTTGGTATGCATCCATATCAATAACATCACAATATTTACCAATTGATAATGGTACCTTATAACATTCATTGACAAAGATTTCTCCAACCTTCTTAATTCATCCAATGTTATAAGGTTTAGGATGTGATTTTTAACTTCAATTTCTTCACTATTTTCTTACATATAATATTTTCTTGATTATCTCTTGAAATAATCAACTCACATAAGCTTCCTTGTTTCATAAATCATGTTCAAAAAAATTTATATCTTTGCAAATCATCTTGCTCTTTGTAGGATATTATCAACCCTCTATTCACTCTCACAAAAGCACCATCATCCTTTTCCTCTTATTGATCCCATTCATCTCCTTTAGGTGCATATATTTCTTTCTCATCATCATCTTCTTATTGTTCCAATATATTTATCACTTTCTTCTTTAGGCAATCATTAGATTTATGGCCTAGTTTATTGCATCTACAACACTTAGGCATGGTACACTTGGCATAATGATTGGTAGATTTTGGGGCCATTGGAGATAGCCTTAATTGAACATTTATTATTAGTATTACTTTTTCAACCGCCACCATATAAAGGTTGTATTCACCATCTATTTTCCTTTCTCAATAGAAGCCTTTTCGTTTCTATACTACTTAAACTCCCTTGAAATCTCATTAAACATAGATTTTGCCTTCATATCCAAATTTCTAGCATCTTGAACTGTTAGCATCATTTAGATATTAATTTTATCCTTTATACTTTTCTTTAATCCTATTAGGTACCTTGGAATATGTCAGGATTGGATTTCCAATAATTAACTATGGGTTCCTAACCTTAAATACTCTACAGTATATTCATGAACACACCTGTTCCTTTGGTTGTACTATTGGTAATTATCAAGATATATTGTTCATAATCTATCATTAGAAGTCTCCCCCTGAGTAATTATTTTATCCTCCTCCGTAAAGAAACAATATTTTAAATCTCTATCTCTCTCTCCTAGTCTCCTTCAATTGATCCTACTATACTAATGCTCCATTTTTTAATTTACAAGCCATTAACTTAACTTTTATCTCCTCAAGAACCTTAGTATAGTTTAAAAAGCATTATACCTTTGCTATCCAATCTAAAATGCCTTTGTATCTAAATAACCATTAAAGGATGAGATATCTACCTTTATTTTGTACTCATATTCTTCTCTACCATGTCTTTGATGAATAAGTTCTCCTTTATTACTAAAACCTTTTTTAAAAAAGTTAAAAAATTAATTAATGTAGTGGAATACCACAGTTATGTTATAAATTTATAAAGGATGTTTAGAAACCTACACCAAGGTAAGATATTTTACATGTACAATAATTTAGAAGGCCTCAATCGTCTTAGTTTTATAGTTTAGCTCTAGAAGATGTTCTTGAATGGTATACGTTAGGTTACTCCTTGGACGGTAAGGATGCTTAGTCTTACACTATTATTGTTTGGACATTCTTCCTTCTATGGTTAGTGTAGTCTCCCATTAAGTAAACAGTCAAACTCTGCTTGTTATTTTTTCCTTCATTTATGAATTCATATTTTATAGGATATAGATAGAGTTACTTGCAAGCTTCGAGGATATGAATTTAGAAACCCAGACATCGAATCTTCATATTTTATGCTTGTATCGAGGTTAGATCTCCATGATGTTTCTAATCTTCCACTGTATGTCTTAGCTTCAGGATTCGTCAACATTGATTCCTGCACCTAATAAACTTCCTCTTCTTTAATTTATTCAACAGATCTATTATTTTTCATAAACAATCTGGCATTTCTCTCCTCATACAACTTGTACATGAAGGATCTAAAGATACTTATAAAATTGTTTATCTGTTGTAGGCATCTTAGTGGATTGAAGCCAGGTCATGTATTCCTTATAGTTATAATTTACTTGACCTCTTATCTAACCAAATATATCTTTCATCCTTCTCTAAATCTTAATTATAGTAAGTAACATATGTAATGATTATACTAGCACATTGTTCCATTGACCCTGCCTTATCTATACTGCCATTTTAGCATTCTTAGGGAACTTGGTCATTAGTGATTCAAAAACTTGATTTCCTTATAGAGATCTATTCAAACAGTAGTCATTGTAGTATAAAGAGGTTGTTTAGCTATTCCCATTATACTTCTTATGTTCTTTACTATTTTTCCCTTCAATTTCAAAATTTGCAAAAAGAAGTAGGAGTATGTTGGTTTACTCCTGATTTCCCAAAGACACCTCCCTTCTAATACGTAAGTAAGCATCGACTTCAACTATAGAGATTCCTTATCATTTAACAGCCTCCATAATCTCTTCCCTAATTAGATTTTATCAGAAAGACTAACAAAGACTAACCCTAAGCCCCTTTTTTCTAATAAACTGCATACTTCCCTCCATCTTGCCTTTGCTTTAAACTTTTCTTTATTTCCACCTATCTATAGGAACTTCCTTATTAATTTCTCAATTGATATAATCATTCCCTTTAAAAGGAAAAAGTGAGAAGCCCAATATACATGTAAAGAGGTAAAGACTAACTTAAATAGTTATAGCTTCCTTGTATAAGAAAGATTTCTATTATGCCATACGTTGATCTTCTTTTGCACCTTATCAATAAGAGTAATGCTTTCTTTATAATTGAGTCTCCTAAAGGCTAGTGGGAAACTTGGGTGTCTAAAAGGAAGTTCTTTCACTTATAAACTAGATATGATTGAAAGCCACAAGTCATATATACTGCATTAATAGAGATAACTATATAACTCTTTTCCTTGTTCAATTCCAATCTAAATGGCCTCCTAAAGGATTATAATGATGTTATGAGCTTGCTTATAGATCCATCATATGCATTACACATCATTAATAGGTATTAGCAAAAGTCAAGCATAAAAGGATAAGTTTTTTGGAATTATTATGGAACCTAAAGAACTAATCATTCTTTATATTGAAGTTAACAAGTCTCATTAATGTTTAAATACACAGTAAAAATAGGTAAGGGAAAATAGGGTCCCCCTAACTTAAGTCCTCTATCTCCCTTGAAAATGTAGGCTGGTTCTTCATTCTTACGAATGGAATATAAGACAGTAGTGACATATAACATTATCTAGCTTCTGAATCTACCTAGGAACCCAAATACTTCTAGCATTTGAAAAATAAGCTTCCTATTAATTGAGTCGTATACCTTATTGAAGTCTATCCTAATTACATAATTTCTAAGGCCTTTTTTCTTTGCATACCCCTAGAAACTTTTGAGCAAGCAACACGTTATCACCTATTTTTCTCCCTTCCACAAAAAGACCATTAGATGTGACAACATTTTCTTCAATTTCTTTGGAAAAAATTTAGACAGATATGATTACAACAAACAATTGGTTTGTATTCACTTAACCACTTAGGATTGTTAACCTAAGGAATCAAGTAGAAAAATACCTTATTTATCTCCAATAGCATCTTACCACTAATGAAAACTTCCATCACTGCTTTTATTACCAAGATTTTGATCTATGGCCAAGCTTTCTAAAAAATATTCATTTAATCAATCTAGCTTAGAAGCTTTATCTGGGCTCATTTTAAACACTACATATTCATTCTTTAGGGAAATGATAGGCAACTTAAGCTTGCTAACTCCTCATTTGACAAATGATTACTTATGAAGGATCTGAGTGCTTTCACAATTGAATTACTCTTAATTGTTATCCCTATTGACTTTTTCAACTAGTAGAAAGCTTCCTCCTTAAGATCCTATTGAGAGTTAGTATGGGATCTATTCCTTTTTATTATAGAGCATATCTTATTATTGTTTGTTTTTATTAAAATGAGATTGTGGAAATGTCTGGTGTTCATGTCCCTTTCTAACAACCATTTTGACCCTGTTCTTTATTTTAATAGGGAGTAATAAATTGTATTTCAGCTGTAACATTGCTCCTTAGTGCTTTTTTTCTCTTTATTTAACCAATCCTAATCCCCTGGATGCTTGTGTATTTCTTTTTGTATGCTTAAGTTTGCTTTTATTCTCCGTGACTTTTTGGAGAGTGCATCTATTAATGATATTTTAAGTTTCATGATCTCCTCTTTAATCATAGATAACTTCCTTACATATATATAAGTTCTATACCCCTTAATGGTATAATTCATCCCCCTTTCCATTACTTAGGCAAAAGAATAATCCTCAACCAAATAGTTATTAAATCTAAAATCTAGATTCCTTTCCTGGTAATAAATAAGTCATGCCCCAAACTTAGGAATTTGATGCCCATTATTTGTTCATCAATACACGATCTAGCTTCTTCCTAATATGCCAAGTAGTTTCTTGATTGTTACTCCATATGAAGAAATGCCCTTTAGCTTTAGATTATTGACTCTTATGTTATCGACACACTATTTTAAACCATTTGAAGCCATTCTTATTTTGGAATTCTCTTCTACCTCTGAAGTATATATTACATAATTAAAATCCTCTAAGATCTCCCAATGATCCTTGATTTTATGGTATAGTTTTTAAAGATTATCTTAAAGAAACATCCTTTGGAATCCATAATTGGACCCATAAATAAAAATAGTCATAATAGTCATTTTCTCTTATAAGAATCTAATTAAAGTGTGAATGTGTTGATTACTAGAATCAATCACTATCACTTTTGCCTTGGTGGAGTCAAAAGCCAAAATTGTCTAACCATAGTGATGATTTAGATGATTAGATTCTAGTTTTTGGTGGTTAAAGAAACCCCTTTAAGGCTTGCTATTTTTTAAGGCAGTTGGTGTCTCTAACATATCATGCTATTAAGGACATATGAGGATGTTATAGTTGAATCTCCTAGCCTAGAATTAGGGTGGAAGCCTCTTAGTCAAGAACTTAATTGTGATTATCCTCTCTTAATAAATGTTGTTGTAAGGTAAGAGTATCATTACTTAAACTTGCTCATATCTCTATTGCTAGTTATTCTTTGTATTCTACCATATCAAGTTCACCATTATTCTCCACTGTCTCTTTCTCAAGTTCCTCCCTATTCTCCTTCTCCTTTGAGTTTTCTTGCTCAGTTTGCTTTCTACTTTGTATCTCCTATATTGTCTTAGACTAATTTTCATTTTCATCAAGCCCCATTAATTCCTTATAATCACCTATTTTGAATCTTTTTTCCAATAGCCCTCCATTATTAACCTTATTCCTTGAGTGAGTGTTTCCATTAATAAGTAATTCTAATAGATTCTTCAACTAGTGCGATACCCTCACATAATCTCATTGCTGAAATGATATCTAATAGCTCCTTGTGAAGTTCCATATTCACTCACATTCTAGCAAAGCCATCTCTTTTCCTTAAAGTTTTCATCTTATCGATACACACATTTTTCCCTATAAAGCTTGCGATCGAGTTTAAACCTTTAGTAGACCAACACTCAAGTGAAAGTTCATAAAAATTAATCCACAATGTAATATTATCTTGCCTAATGTCTTCTAATGTGATCCTAGGTCTCCAAGCCTGAAGTAAAAGAGGGATGTTTTGTAAGTGCCAATGAGATATCCCAAGGATTTCTTTAACTCATGCTTTAATGCTAAACTTAAAGAAAGAGGTTATCTTTTATTAACAACACTTCTCCAAGTCCTTTCCCTTTCCACATTCTAAAGCTCTAGTTTTGCACCATAAGGAAAAGGGAGTTTTTACCCCAAAAGAAGCCAACAAGGGTGGATATCCATGGCCTGGCTCTTTCCTATAAAACTTTAATATTAGGGGTAACTATCTATTGACCATTTAGTTTAATGGGTGTAGGTATTGAAGAGTACTTTATGAGCTCTCTTCTACCACCTTTTTCTAAGTAAGTTTTAGATTAACCGCTTGTTGCTTAGAAGCTTGAAGTTCAACATTGGCTACAAGTAGTTTAGAAATAGTAGGTAGAACCTGAGAGGGTGTTTAAGGAAGGTTGGTGGCACAAGGGGATTAAAGGTGATAGGCATTGTTGGAGTAGGCATTTAAGAAAGGTTGGGGGAGGAGGAGCAAGCTAAGGGGGGAAAGTAAAAGAGTCTAACGTGGGTGGAGTCATAGAGTTTGGCATTGCTAAAAAGGAAGAAGTCAAGTTAGACAACTAAAAAAAGGAAAATTCATTATCTGGAATAGTAAGAAAAGGGAGCACAGGAGATAAAAGTATAAGAGAAAAAACCAAGTTGCCTTGGAACCTAAAGGCTAGCTTCGCCTATTAATGTGTCTAAGAAATGGTGAAAAGAGCATTGAAAACAAAAGATTCCAGACAAGAAAGTGCACAACAACTCTAGAACTGAGGAAGCCTAATCCTGACCCATGATTAAAGAGCTTCGCTAAGGTTAAGATGCTAGAAAAGTTAAAGAGAGGCAAGAGAAACATAGTTGTTCTTATTTGTTATCATACTATCCCATGGTGCAAGATTTTAAATTTAAGGATGTCACATAGCTAGGGCTATCTTCCCATTTAACATGATTTTTAATTCTCTTATTATTATCTCCTTACAACAATACTTGCAAGTGATCTCCTATCTCTGCTAACTACCATTCCATATTGGGATTTGACTTCCTCTTTTCTTTGTTGCTCTCCAAACTTTAGGTAATTCACAAATTTTGTTATTGGCATTATTGATCATTGTTAGAAGAACAAGCCTTAAAAATTTGAAATTCTAATACCACTTGATGCATTGCGTAAATTACCTATTCTAATCAAAGAATAAAGAACACACAAAATCTAATATAAGATTTGGAAAAAAAATCTCAAAGATATCAAATTTAATGATAAAATTATAAAAAACAATGAAAGTTAATAATTTATGTCTTCACAGCTATTTAAAATAAAAAATAACACCTTAACTAAAGGTAACTTGAAATAGAAATCTAAAACATGAAATTTATTTAAAATAAAACTCTAAAATATTTGTTTTAAATAGAAATGTAACGACTGAAGACATGAATTCTAGGTCATTTTCAACTTGAATTTGTGCATTTTAATGCCTCTTCAACTAAAAACCAACTCTTGCTGAAATTTAAGTCACATATGTGTCCAAGGAAGACCTAGTGTCTACTTTTCTGGTTAAATAATAGAATTGCTGCAAAATGATTCTCTCAAATACGAGGTCGTCCTAGGCAGCTCCTACAGCATTGAAATTTAAGTGTGTTCGACGGAATCAATTATATTAAAGTTATATTCCTGAGTTTTACTTAAATATGATTTTTAATCGGGATCTAATTCCTAGTTTCTGAGATTACTTAGTTATGAACTTTATCTAAATAATACCTATCTTCTCGTCATCTGTATGAAAATTCTGGTGCATATACAAATAACTAAAATTCGCATCTTTAGGTGGCTAGACTACAGATTGATTCTTTCACACTCGAGAATCGGGTAATATCAAGTTCAATCTCTCCAAATTGTTGATCATCAATCATGGAGAGGCTTGTAAAATGGACACATTCTACACTAGAATTGAGGTGGACTGGATATGCTTTGCTTTTAAAATGGGAAACAAGTGGACAGCATACTTATTATAAAAAGCAAAAGAATGAAATAAAGATGTCCTAATAAGTGTCACTAACATTTCGTACAACCTGCATATTAAATTCTTCCATCAAGCATAAGTTTGTATCGCTTGGCTTGAAGTTTTTCAGCATTGATCATTAAGAGTAGAAAGCACTTCTAAATTGTATCAGAGTCTCAGATTTATTTCTAAGCAATAGGATTATGGAATTTAGGGTAGTAACTTGCTCAGATGTAGAAGACTATTCTCTTTGCAGGCATCTAACTTATTCATTTGGCTTTAAGTTTTCCTTTTGTCTCTAAAAAGACCAAATTGAAGTGCAGAAGTTTGGTGAGCTTGGATAGCCTTAAACGGACATACTTTGGATGTCCTTGTGGCATTTCAGAACCGTCACGAAAGAGCCAAATGGGGCAAGACCAAATTTATGATCTTTATGTGACATTAATGCTCTTTCTGATATGGATTTCCTTTTTCACCATTAATACTTCACGTTGATACGTGAAAAGAAACGAGTCTAATTTCAGTATATTATTCCATAACTTCTAAAAAGGAAATCTCGTAAAGTAATTAACATCGTGAATACCATACTAAAATTAGTATTAGTTTAATTTGATAAGGATCGCCTGACACAATACATTATTGAACTTTATTTTTAGTAATTTTAAAATTATAAAAAATTATTTAATACATTATGTAATTTTTTTTACTTTCTCAGAAAATCATAATAACATTATTTTTATCACATTTTCACCAAAAATATTTTTAGAAAGAAGAAAAATATATGTTAAAATGACAATTTACCATCCATTCTTCATGCTGACGAAAATGAGGCCAATAGATATTAAAAACCCACAAAGCTTATCATATTCAAGTTCCACAAAAACAGAGTTTATATGGATATTAAAAGTATGGAGAGTAGTAGTCTCGTACGCAGTAAACTTGTGTGTTGGCTCCTTACCATTGTTAATGTGGTTTTGCTTGCAGATAAGCAATAACCAGTTTTTTTTTTTTTTGGATAGAACAATAACCAGTTTTTCAATCCAAGTATAACTTTCCCATATTCCAATGAAGCAGAAGCCAACAACGTGCTTTTAGGTTTTCATCTTCCAACTTCCAGTTCAATTTAGGCCAAAGTTTTCTCCCCCTTCATTTCTCTTGCATGAGTCCCAGACTATTTTGTATTATTCTGTGTAATTAAAATTTATTATCGTTTTCGCTTAAAAATTTTAAGCTGTTGAAGCCATTGTCTTATGCACAGGCATGACTCTCGCTTAAAAATTTTAAGCTGCTGAAGCCACTATCTTATGCACGGGCGTGACTCATAAGTGGCACGGGTGTGACTCTTAAGTCATGCCTGTGCACAAGTGTAGGCTTTTTATTTTTTACTTTTTTTATTTTAATTTTAACTATATTGCTATTACTTAATAAAATTAAAATTAAAATGATAAAAAAAACAAAATTTGTGTCAATTTTTCAATTTTTATTTATTATTATTTTTAAATTTAATTTTGAAGAAAAAATTTAAACTTTAAAACTTGATTAATTTATTAAAATTATTTAATTAATTTATAAGTTATGGGAAAATATTAAATTAAACTAAAAATCGATTAATGTTATTATTATTATTATATTGGCACTCATGCGTATTAATGCAATATTAAATATCTTGTATATTTACGATAAATTTTTTTACATAGA
>JANIIA010000192.1:56482054-56505065 GCA_027478495.1 Erythroxylum alaternifolium
GATGTGGTAATTTACCACATCTGGACCCGTTTCTTTGGTCCGACCCGTTCTCTGGAAACGGGATGTTACATTTATGAATTGATTTCAAAATCACTTCTGGTCTTTAAAGAATTGATTCCTTTAGTCTAAACTATTTTTTAACTTGGTATATGGTAGGTGCTGGATTGGAACTCCTCATTATGTTGCCTTTTATTGTTGAAAGATTATGCTTATCTATCTTAATAAATTATAAATAAGAAAAACAAGATAATTAAAAAAATTAATCATATAGTTTGATGAACATTAAAATCCCAAAACAATACGTAGACAAATGGATTAAGGTTTCAAAGTTCTAGTGATGAGATAGTAAGAGCCAAGTTTTAATATTATTGATTTTGCAAGTCATATCTTATGTTATAATCCTTAAATATGCATAAAATCAACATGTTCATATAACTTATAATTCTTAACTTAATTTCTCTTCAAATCTTCTTAATTATTGTCTTTAACATTCTGCTAGCATGACTTTACTAGGGAATATGTAAAAGAGAAGTTGGAAAAAAATGTCCCGAATCACCATGCATATTAAGACTCTTTACTTCCAAAATCAAACTTATCCTATTTCCCTCAAATGTTATGCTAGTTACAATAGAAAAAGACATGATAGATGACATATGGAAATGGAATATTTTCCAAACTAAAAAAGCATAATGAGATTTGAAGGTAGCACTAACATGACCAAGTTATAGCAGATATAAGTTAAGTGTTACTGTTGCACTTTAATAAGTAGTCAGGATTTTATAGTCTGAATCTTCTAATTTGTCTTGAAAATGACAACACATTTGGATAAAAAACACATTGAAATTGTCAAATATATGTAATAATTATGCATAATCACTAACTAGTTTTGTAATAAAAAAACAAAGATTAGGGTCATTGAGCAAACTTCCTAACTAATAAGCTTTTATTATGGATATAGCACCTGAGTATATACATAAAAATGAGTTATCTTGATTTCGATTCTATAAAAGCCATTAAAAATTCAATTTAATGAAAATTTTAATTCATGTTACATAAGAGCCATATGTATAGCATATACTGATTTAATAGGTAAATTTTCTTTGAAACAATTCAACAACTTGAATTTACTAATTTGTGTCTACTTCTCCAAACTCTTTAAGAATTTTTTTAACAGTAAAAACCAAAGTGTAGGGTAAAAGAATAGTTTCTGAATAAATGCAGCATTGTATATAAACTTTCTAACCACTAGCATAAGTCACATAGAGAGAAATAACCAAGTGTTGCAAGTTCATAAAGACTACATTAAACAAGCTTAGACTAATGGAACTGCAAGTTTTAAGCATGTAACTCTGCAAAATAAAGATAAAAGGCATGCTAATACAGACAATTATTAATAAGAAGAAAGCATATATGCTTTTTCCAAAATGAAATAAGTATCAAGCAGAATAGGAAAACAAAAAATCTTACCATAAAAATTAAAGTAAATATCTACACACACTTGAGACAAAAATACATACTAAATAACTAAACAAACAGCAAGGAAATGGCTAAGGAAGCCTAAGCAAACTATATGTAATTAACTTATTTATGAGTGATGTTTCTCGATATTAAAAATTAAGTTTTAAAAAAAATCACACTTCATAACATATATATTTTCCTCGGGTCTTGGAACACTTTAATAATATTTTAAAGTTTAAGATTACAAAGACTTTCCTCAAGATATGAGTGCAATAGTTGGTCTTTGCTTTATGATAAAGCTCGAAGAGGATAAGATAAACGAGCAATTGACAATCTTCTTGTATTCATGATTTTGTTTCCAGTTATAAAAACAACCCTTATCCATGCAGAAGCTTCAACTAGTAAAAATAATTGAAAAACCAAGTCTGTTTTTGCATATTTTAGTTCCTTTAGCCATGATTCTTCAATATTGCAAATAAAGCAACTTGTCGAAGTTTTGAACTTTTCTTATGTTTAATTGGAACGTGAAAATGCGACTGAATTTGTCCTAATTATTCTTTGAGATGGAGTAAAAAAAGGGAAGAGCTTCTTGAACGAAGAAAAGGATTCAATAATGTTGAAAGAATTGAACGAGGGGAGATAACAAAAATTATATTCATAAAAATCAATAAAATCACAATTAAGAACCAAAAATCAATAATCGTACATGTTATATCCATAACATATGAATCATACATGTTCTATCAATTATATCCGATTTCAAAATTTATTAGAAAAATACAATAATTAGCAAAAAAAAATTAAAATAATAAAAATTATATTTAAGGAAAATAAATTTTAATTTTAATAATTTTAAAAGATGTGACATTTTCACTTAATTTAAGAACAAAATAAAAATTTAAACTAATAACAAATATTCAAACTTAAATCAACTAATTTATTACACAGTATAACTCATTTATCTTCTTTCTTCTAATTAATATTTTTGCATAATTAAGTTCAAGTTTTGTCAGCACACTAAATGCAACAAGGCAGAATAATGTTTTAAATTAGAAATTAACTTAAGGAATATTTAGTTTCACTCATATTTTTCTAATGTGTTTTTCTTAATTTTGATTTTGATTTTGATTTTTTAAACAAAAACAAAAACTTATTTGATTATTAGTATCAATGTAATTTCACTTTTTAAATATATTTTAATTATTAGTATTATTAATGTCAATACTTAGGATTAAAAGTTTAATATTTTAAAATAAGTTAATAACCCTTTTAAAATTTATGTATTTATAATACATTTGAAATTTAAAATATATTTATCATATAATTATCATGTTTGAAAATATTTTATTTTAAGAAATAATTTATACATTAACAATTAAAGTACATTAGTCACAACTATTTAATAGTAATTAATATAAAATAATTAAAATTAACAGTAAATCATATTATAAAATTATTTATAAAAAATGTAATAGGGAGAAATTAAAATTAAAAACAGAAATTAGAAATTCAACTAAGCAACTTTTTAAGTAAATTTAAAAAGGAAAACAAGAGATAAAAAATGCAGTAATTACTAAAATTGAGAGAAGCAAACAAATGGCAATCGTCTGTCGTTTCAAAGCATCCATTAAATTCTCATCTAAGGCCATCCATTTTTGCATGGATATGTTACCTCTCTTGTTAATTATTTCCCCGCCCATAACCTATACCATGAATTTTTTATTTTTGTTAATTATTACAAATTAAACGAAGTGCATCTTTACCATTTACGAACTATTTAAAGAGAGAACGTTCTTAATTGTGCACTTATGCCAAACCTTAACCAGACAGTTCGAAAGTGGAGTTATGCCATCCTCTTCTTTCAACTTCTAATCTAAACCAAACTTCCCCAACCCTTGGAAAATGCTCTTCATAAGAAGGACTTATCTTTATTAATCCTGTCCATCAAAAACAACAAGTATAAAACTAACTGTGTCCTTCAAGGAATCAACGCACCAGTCATGATTCGTTTAAGCAACGCCCTTGTTACTGTTCTAAACTGCATCTTCCTCGTCCTCGGCGTGGCTCTTGTCGGTTACGGCATATACCTCCACGTCGAAGGCTCCACCCCATGTCAGAAGTTCCTTCAAGACACGGTAATCTTAGTTGGTGTCGCTGTTTCTCTGCTTTCCTCTCTAGGGATAATGGGTTCATGTCGTAGGAAGAATTTGTTCCTATGGCTTTATTTGCTTCTGTTGCTTCTCTTGATTGTCGGCCTCGCCGTTGTCTCTATCTTTATTTTCGTGGTCACCGCTAATAATGCCAGTAAGAATGATCATCATGCCGACATTGGAGGTTTCTCCAGCCGGTTGCAGAAGTTCATAACTGGAAACAATTGGGTAGTTGTTAGGAGTTGCTTGGCGGATTCCCAACTCTGCGAGGCTCTAATTAATAGTACCGATTCCAAGAATATCTTGCAAAAGAACTTTTCTCCCATTGAGGTACTTACAATTTCTATGCTTTTCCTATATTTAACTTATATAATATATTGAGTCATGGATTTAGATAACGTGTTTATGATTTTCTAGAATTGAATATATAATATCATGCATACTATAATTTAGATAATTGTGAAATTCTAAGATGCCAAATCTTTAAGAAGGTGCACTAATGCTATGCATAACCAAAATTTATTGTTTTCACAATGTTTAATTTTATACCGAAATTTTCATAGCTACTGGCAATATAGTTTGACGGTGTTGGATCGTTTTTAGGCGGGTTGCTGCATGCCGCCGGCGAACTGTGGGTTTAAGCACGTAGGAGGAGCGTACTGGAGAGTGACTAAATCAGGGATGACATCAAAGAACAAAGACTGCGCGAAATGGAGCAATGACACTCGTGGGCTTTGTTACGACTGCAATTCATGCAAGCGCGGTTTTCTGTCCAATATTCGGAAGCAATGGCGACATGTTGCTGTCGTCTTGCTGTGTCTCCTCGTCTTTACCATACTCGTCTTTATCATCAGTTGCTGTGCTAGAAAGAACAATAGTAAAAAGAGCTTAATTTGAGTTTAACTAATTTCTAGGGAAATACTACAAGTGTTACGTTGTGTTGTTGTATTGTTCAATAATTATGTTCAGTTCTAATGTTAACCCTCTGTTGATTTATTCGCTATTGTCACCATTATGTTCTTCAAAATGATCTTCTTCTTCTTCTTCTTCTTCTTTTTATGATGTTATTGTTCAAAATAAACGGCTGAAATATAGAGTTTAGTTTCAGAAGCTTCACATTGCTAGGTTTAGCAGGCCCTGCCTTGAGAAGGGCAAGATGAGACCTAGTCTCAAACAGTTTACATAAGATTGTCATTCGTAAAAGTCCTTAAAAAAAGATCTATTTACAATTTCTAGTCCTAATTACTAATAAGTCAACATGAAGCTCAAGATTAGCTTCATATAGAATTCCATGACTGCCCAAATCTACCAGATTTACCACCCAAAAACCCGATTTTTGTTCATTTTTTAAAGACTAGCAAAGACAAGTAAATCCCATTGTTGACTAGGAAATAAACCAACAACATCCACGAAGACATGGACAACAAGGGTGGACGCCCGCATGTTCGGTCTTTCCCCGTTCCAAGTCCCATGACTTAAAAAGTTGGAGAACAAAAAGGAATCGACAATCCGCTGATTAGACATGAATCTGGACACAATATTAGACGAGATAACTAGTATCAAACATGACTACATTATCAAATTCAACATAGCAAAGATAATGAGTAATTTACTAAGTTAGTGTATATCCAAAAGTTTGTTAGGTTTGTACGTGAATAACTTTTGACAATTTAGTTTTAGTTTAATAGCAAAACAGAGAAGAAGCCTTGAGGCGTTGATGATGAAGGAAGATAAGTGCAATATCACAAGTTATGTCATCTTCCTCCGGGCATTTTCTTAGAACCTCAACTAAACCAATACCCCTTAAGTTCTATTTTGCTAACAATAGGCGATCATGACACCTCAATTAAACTACTTCAGGTGGAGTCCAAATCTTATGCCTAATATTATTTTATCTTATTTTGTCTAATTAAAATACGACGTTGTTTCTGTTTAAAAATTTTAAGCGACTCATTCATTTGTCACTCTTTTATATACAATGCTTGTGAAATGCAAATAAATGCAATATATTATATATGTGGAATAATTTGTTTGATTTCAACAACTTATTCTAATTGATTAATTTACTAAAATTATTTAATTGATTTATAAATTATAGAATTTTATACATAAACAGTTAACACTTTTACCAAATATCTTTAATAAACAATTGATGTTATTTGCTGGTTGACTTGACCAGCAGATAACATCAGTTGTTTATTAAAAGAATTATTAAAAGAATTTAAATATAAATGTGATATTTAAAGAGAAATTAATAAAACTCATATTGTTCCAAGCATAAGAATAAGCAAACCAACTATAATTTTCTTTTCCTTTTCTCTTATAAAAAATTGCATTTTGATAAATTTTTTAAAGATAAATTGATATTAATAATTAATGGATTATAAAGGGTAAAAGGAGAAAAAGAAAATAGTGAAGATGTGTGCTGCTGGAGTGTCCTTGGGTTTGAGCTTTTCCTTCTTTTTTTTATTCAGTCCACAATCTTTTTAAATTTATAGTTCAATTCTAGTAAATTTTACTATTTAGAGTACCGGCCGGTATTCGTAATCAGTACAATTTTCAGGCCTTTATTAGTTGATCGTCTTTAAGACTCTTGTTTCATTTCCTTTTCGCCCTTCTGTCATGACTCGGAGAAAATGAAAATTTTTAAGATTAGGAGTTTTTCAATGGTTTATACTAGAGAATAGTATCTCACCGTTAAAATTAGGAGAGTGAGTAATTGGTTTAGTTGTTTTGCGTAGCTTAAATAAGGATTTCATCTTCTCTTAAGACTGCAAAATCCCCTATGGAACCTACAAGAAAATAAGAGGACCCGTATATTCAAGCAACATGAATATTTATGCGATTGTATTACAAGAGATGGAGAGAATACCATCTCTTTGTAACTTTAATGCTTATTAAATGTCATTTCTAGAAAGAACAAACTTAAATCCTTGCCACTTAGATGAAAGAAATACTTGCACTTGGTCACACTTCAACTAATGTCTTTATATAACACTATAAACAATAAAATATTATTTTTATGAAGATAAATATTTTATATTTAGTAACTATTACAAGATGATAACAGTTTTAAGTGAGAATGTCATTTTGTTATGTTGCATAATTAGTTTAATAAATTCAGAATAAACCAAAGTAAATTGTCATAAAGGTTTTGATAACTATGGTTACAAAAGCAAACAAATTTTTAAATGGAATTTGCCTCTAGAATCTGCAACAGTAATAGAAAGTGACTGCTGTTGATTTTGAAAGAAGAGAATCATTTGGCAACAATAAGCACAAACCGAAATCTTTTAGCTTTCCACAACACGATTTTAGTTTCTGACACAAGAATTTAATGGAAATCTGGAATCATGATTCAGCCTTTTGCACTCTCATCACGCACTATAAGATCCACCACCGCAACCATGTCTTTTCCCCGCCTTTTTTTGTTGTTACAAAAGCCAGAATTTGCTCAACCCCTCACGAAACCCATGAAATGAACTCCTCAGTAATCAATCTTGTTTAAATTACATCATTCAACATCTTCCACCAACATCAAAGTAGGCGATTGAATTCTACCCCACTATAATGTCTGTGACATCAAATTCACAGGAGAACCCGGACAACGGAAACTATGAACCTTCTTCAAGACCTCCGTTTGCCACGGACAAATGGCCTCTATACGTCGTAGAACAGCTGTTCATGGAGCTAAAGACTCAGCGAAGGATTTCCCTTCCCTTACTAGCTATGAATTTGACATGGTTCGCCAAGATAGCTATTACAACTATATTTCTTGGCAGGCTTGGGAAGCTCCAGTTAGCTGGTGGCGCTCTTGGTTTCACTTTCGCTAATGTCACCGGCTTCTCCGTTTTGAATGGACTGTGCGGTGCTATGGAGCCGATCTGTGGTCAAGCTTATGGAGCTAAAAACTTTAGGCTCCTCCACAAAACACTCCTCATGGCGATCTTCTTGTTACTGCTAGTAACCTTGCCTATATCTTTCCTGTGGCTTAAAGTTGACAAAATTCTAATCCATTTTGGCCAGCAAGAAGACATCTCACTTGTTGCAAAGAATTACCTTCTCTATCTTCTCCCCGACTTGGTAATAACTTCTTTGCTCTCCCCTCTGAAAGCCTACTTGAGCTCAAAAGGTGCGACACTTCCTATAATGTTCAGTTCAGCTTTGGCCATGACCTTTCACGTACCAATCAACATGTTATTAGCTAGAGTCGAGGGTCTCAAGGGTGTGTCCATGGCAACATGGATTACTGATCTTGTAGTGGTGATTTTACTTGCCTTGTATGTTCTGATAGTAGAGAATAGGAAGGGAGGCCACTGGAAAGATGGAGGGTGGTCAGAACAAGGGGTTGGTGACTGGCTGAGATTGCTGAAGCTTTGTGGACCATGCTGCCTTACGACATGCCTCGAATGGTGGTGTTGGGAGATCTTGGTTCTGCTTACAGGTCGTTTACCAAATGCTAAAGAAGCAGTTGGAGTATTAGCAATTGTCCTCAACTTCGACTACTTGCTCTTCTCTGTGATGTTGTCACTGGCAACTTGTGCTTCAACTCGTGTATCAAATGAGCTCGGCGCAAATAGAGCGAGTCTTGCTAAGCGATCGGCCTATGTGACTCTGGCCTTGAGCGTGCTTTCAGGCTGTATCGGTAGCTTGGTGATGGTAGGGTCCAGAGGTACTTGGGGGTCTCTGTTTACACATGACAAAGGTATCATAAGAGGTGTAAAGAAGATGATGTTATTGATGGGTTTGCTCGAAGTAGTAAACTTTCCATTAGCAGTCTGTGGAGGCATTGTCCGGGGAACAGCTAGGCCATGGCTGGGAACGTACGCCAACGTAGGTGGGTTCTACCTTCTGGCCTTGCCATTGGCCTTGGTTTTAGCCTTCAGGACTGCGCTAGGACTTGGTGGGTTATTGATAGGCTTCTTGTTCGGAACTTCTATGTGCTTGATGTTGTTGGTATTTTTCATTGCGAGAATCGATTGGGAAGTGGAAGCCCATAACGCACAAAAACTTGCCTCCAAATGTAATGGTAATGCTGCAGGGGAGGAGGCTGCCAAGAAAGATGGGAATCAAAGAACCACTGAATCGGTTGATAATTCAAATGTATGACAAATTATATACGTACACATTTACTCGGAAACCTAATTTAATTACCACAAAAATACTACAGGCCCAAACTCCCAAAGCAACAGTCACATTAAGGATCCATGTTTTTCAAGCCATATCTTTCCCTTCAATGTAAATTCAACCAACTACCATTGTAATCAGCTTCCAAATGGATGGCTTGATTTTACCTACTGAAGCAAATACCAGGCTAAAGACTAACGAGCTTCCCCTTGTGTAGAAATGCCTCAGTTCGAGTTCCAAAGGATAACAAGTAGAGGCGGATGAAATCAACCAGATTGCTACTACCTGCTGTCAAGGGCCACTCGAAAAATGGGTTGCAGTAGAAGCTTTTAGCAAATTGATTGCCATTTTCTGGTTTTCAATCAAGTACATATCATATATAATAACCCAAAATTAAACTTATGAATCAAAAGCTAACTTTTGCTTAATTCCTGAAAACACAGCAGATGCATTAGTGTTAGGACATGAAGTTTTAATCCAATCCTGAGATCAGGTTGCATATCTCTGCTTCTATGAATCACATCATTGGTTACTATCAAGATAGGCTTGTAGATCATCCTTCCGTAAATTTAGGTCCAGCACTCAAAGATTCCAACTCCTTAGCTTTGTCATCATCGAAGCCAAGATTAGACAAAATCTTGTGACCCGGGGATTCCACGTCTGACCAAATGCCCAAAAGTAGATCACTTGTTGTAACTTCCCCATCATCTCCTGTAAAACAAAGATATATAAAAACATTTAAGTTATTGAAAAGGATAACAGCAAATTCCCACTTTGCTCTATATTTGCGGGGAAGGGGGCCCATAATGGACAAAATGCACAACTGACCTAATCA
The DNA here is from genome assembly GCA_027478495.1 of Erythroxylum alaternifolium. Classification (NCBI taxonomy): domain Eukaryota; kingdom Viridiplantae; phylum Streptophyta; class Magnoliopsida; order Malpighiales; family Erythroxylaceae; genus Erythroxylum; species Erythroxylum alaternifolium. The sequence goes on from JANIIA010000192.1 coordinate 56,491,625, forward strand.
CAGACTCGTTTTTATACAACAGCTGATAACTTAGCCCAGGACAAGCTCAAAACAGTAAAACATGATGCAGGTCTACAGAAGTGCAAATTCCTCGCTCTAAAAGTACCATTTCTTCAGATCAAACACCAAAAGCTTTATCTAGAAAAGATGGCATGTGTGCGGTTATGGCTTTTTGCCATCTTATACAAACAACTGAACAGATTGAACTCAAACACCCTAATTTAACATAGAAGTGTTGAAAGAAAAAACAGCTCCTAGATGGCAGGAAAGAAGCATTTGTACAAATGACATTAAGAAAACAGTTACCTCTACATTATATAGCACTCATTCAAGGAAAAATCAATTGCAGGCATCAAAACATGTGGTTGAATAACACCAACAAATTCTGAAATGTGTACTTAATTCAGGCCTTGTGAGGATGGCTCCAATCAACTCCATGGTCCATAATACTCCAATAATGAACTAAGCTTAGCCTTAGAATAATCAAATGGGGCACATATCATCATAATAATAATCTCCTTTGCCTTCTATTTGTTATTGAATAGTTAACATAGATCATATTTCGTTGCACAATAACTTCTAGCCATGAAAACATATGAATCAAAAAGAATATTAAACAGCGAGGAATACATGTTCAACAAGCTACCTCTCATAAACTCAATATGCCTGAAAACTAGCTGTGTCAATGGATATCAGCATTGAATGTATACAGAACATTTAATGGGTGACAAAATGAGTCACAACACTTGTAAAACACATAAAAATGACCACAATTCCACTTGGACATTCTTTACCATATTATTGAGCTACAAGGAATCTAATTAAAACATATCACACATAATTCAGGAGACCCATGAGATTCCCAAATAAAATGAGCAAACTTAGCAACCTTGGCTTACTAGTGAGCAATGACCAAGAATTATTTAACTAATCGAACAGAGGCTTCATTTTAAAAAGTTTTGGTCTATATTCACTGTCAGTATCCTGTCAACTTCCTAAAAACTTTGTATACACTTTGCCACATTCAATAAAGAAATTTAGCTTACACAATGAAACCCGAGAAACAACAATCAGAAATAGGATTTACTAGATTTGAGTTTATGATTAACAGCCCAATTGATTCATTCATAACAGCTTAGATGGTAGGAAAGAAGCATATTAGAGGGCATTCAAAAATAGTTACCTCCAATGTATATAGCACTCACCCACAGAAAAATCAAATGTGAGCATCAAAATATCTGGGTCAATAGCACCAGACGATCGCAGTGAAGAATTTTTACTTAATTCATCCCTTGTGAGGTGGTTCCAATCAACTCCATAATACTCCAAGAATGAAACTAACATTAGCCTTAGCATAATCAAACGGCACACATATCACCATAAATAGTAATACTCTTTAACTTCTAGTTCTTAATGAATAGTTGATATAGACCATTTTTGCTGCAAAATGAATTTTAGCCATTATAACGTATGAATCAAAAAGGAAAATATTGAACACTAGGAATCCATTTTCAGCAAGTCATCTCTCATGAAATCAAACATTTGCCTCAGAACTAGCTCTCACATTAGATATCAATGTTGAATGTATACAGAACATTTGATGGCAAACAACATGCATCAAAAAAGCGCATCAGAATTATGTACAGATACTTGTAATGGTCAAGAATAGCTTGGCTTTTCTTGATTTATTATCAAGCAACAAGGTATCCAACTGCAAAACAGTGTAAAGAATTCAGGGGACCCATGAACTGACTAACCCCAAAAACAGTCAGAGCTTAGCAAACTTGAATTACTCATTGGAATGATTTAAGAATTATTTAAACAGACCAACAAATGCATCATGTTAAACAGTTTTGGTGTGTATTCACTGTCAGTATCCTGTCAACTTCCTAAAAACTTTATATACACTTTCCTACGTTCACTAAAGAAACTCAGCTTACACAATGAAACCTGAGAAACAACAATCAGAACAGGATTTGCCAGATTTGAGTTTATGATTAACAGCCCAATTGATCCATTCAAAACAGCTTAGACGGTAGGAAAGAAATATATTACACATGATCGGAGGGCATTCAAAAATAGTTATCTCATGTGTGTATATAACACTCACCCACAGAAACATCAAATGTGAGCATCAAATTATGTGGCTCAATAACACCAAACGATCGCAATGAAGAATTTTTACTTAATTCATCCCTCGTGAGGATGGCTCCAATCAACTCCATAGTACTCCAAGAATGAAACTAACATTAGCCTTAGTATAATCAACCGGCACACATATCACCATACATTGTAATACTCTTTAACGACTAGTTCTTAATGAATAGTTGATATAGACCATTTTTGCGGCACAATGAATTTTAGCCATTATAACATATGAATCAAAAAGGAAAATATTGAACACTAGGAATCCATTTTCAGCAAGTCATCTCTCATGAAATCAAACATTTGCCTCAGAACTAGCTCTCACATTAGATATCAATGTTGAATGTATACAGAACATTTGATGGCAAACAACATGCATCAAAAAAGCGCATCAGAATTATGTACAGATACTTGTAATGGTCAAGAATAGCTTGGCTTTTCTTGACTTATTATCAAGCAACAAGGTATCCACCTACAAAACAAAGTAAAGAATTCAAGGGACCCATGAACTGACTAACCCCAAAAACTATCGACCTTACCAATCCTAAATTAATCATTGGAATGGTTTAATAATTATTAAACAATCCAACAATCGCATCATGTTAAACAGTTTTGGTGTGTATTCAATATCAGTATCCTGACAACTTCATAAAAAGTCATCTAAATTTTGCTACATTCACTAAAGAAATTTATCACACAGTGAAACCCATAAACTTACAACCAGAAACAGGATTTACCAGATTTGAGTTTATGATCAACAGCCCAGTCAAGAGCCCTTTGAGCCGAATCAGTTAAGGGTGGTCGCTCAGGAGGAAAGAAGTACATGTCAGCCTTACCAAGTATCTTTATAGTTTCTTCGCGAACTTTGAAAACAGTAATTCCATTCTTCCACAAGTACTTAGAAGCTACACTAGTCCCTGCAATCCAAATGAGAAGAATACTTGCACAACCATAATTAATGGGGAGATAGAGCCAATACACAAGGAAGTCACATGCGATTTCTCTTCTCCTTATGCCACCAGAACTAGACATAATCATGCAAGCAGCAACAACAAATTATCATCATCATTATCATCACCCAGTTTGAAATCCCACAATGAAGCGGGGTCTGGGGAGGTCTGATAGTACGCAACCTTACCCCTATCTAATAGAGAGGCTGTTTTCGGTAGACCCACATACAGATGTGACAATAAAAAGTGATGCAGATAAAAACTGATATATTAAGAGTGTAGGTAAATAAAATTAAATAAGTACATAAATAAATAAAATAAAACCAAACCAAATAAAATAACTTATATGATGACCAAAATCGTCGTGAGTAGATACAAGTTTAAAAGAAAAGTATGTATATATATATATATATATAGATAGATATATTAAAAATAATAATAATAATTAGAAACGCTGTAAAGTTCTGTTCATACCTGTTATGCTGCAAATATTCGTTAAAAATTTTTAAACATCATATTTGCATTACAATTATCTGTACTTAATTAGTGTATCATTTATCCTATGTTGCCTGAATAAGACTTCTAATAAATGTATTAACAATGAAACGTTTTCAATTGCCTGTAGAAACCACGATTGTTACTAAATGCAGGCTTGTGAGATATTGATAACATCTTTGAAAATAAGTAACATAATTTTAGGAAAGTAATTATAAAAACTTGCAATCAGAAAAGTAGCTTAGTACCTTCAACTAATATCCCTAAAAGAAGAGCCTCGGGTCCAGTATTAGCATACTTGAGCTTCCTAGCTTCCAGTTGAGCCATTGCAAACGCCTTTATCGCCCTCCAACTCCACCTACACTTTGATTCACACCCAAAATCGGCAAACCCCAACAAAGACAAACTATCAATTCCTTCAAAAAAAAAAAGTAAAAATCTCACTTGGGAACTTCCTCAGCTGAACCAAACCTTTCTGGCTGCCTGCAAAAACCCGAAATTGGAAATTAGCAAAGAAAACAAATAGAAACCCACAAAGAAGAGAAGGAAAAGGAAAAGTTTGTAAAGGAAAATACGCCGTGGGGAGAATAGAGAGGACCGTGGCGGAGATGGGCCGATTGATAGAAACGTGGCGCCTGCGAGTTGAGAAATGGAGAGAGAAATTGGTGAAGTTAGTGGTGGAGCTCCGAAGCCATGACGGAACCTCCGAGAAAGAGGGTTTAAGAGAAGATGGCAACTGAGTTTTGGAAATGCGATTGGAATTGGATGAATTGAGTGATGGAAGGTTTGTGACGGTGTGCGCTGCTGCCATTTTCCTCGCAGAAGCAGAATATGCTAAAGCTAGTTTGACACCGAGGAAATACTATGGATAGGTGTTGGCAACGAAACGACAATAATAATATGCGTTAGGAATTTGGATAGGCCCAAGCCCAAGTCAATTGGGTTTGTAGTATTGATTTTCTTTCAAAATTCAAATAATATTTACTGGTACTAGTGAAACCCTTTAGGCCACCACAACATGGGAAGCCTAATCTCAACTATCTCAAAGCATCCAAACTCTGACGAACCATTACATTAGGAGTATGTTCAATTTAATATCACCCTCAAAGGCTATTTATCGTTAAAACATATCTAAATCAACGTTTTGGGTATTATTTTGTACAGGCTTGAGAACGGTACCTAAAATGCTAGTACAATATTGGTTGTGGATGCTGGTCGATACTAGGTGGGTGGTATCGACCGACACCCAAAATACCAAAAAATTTCAGATACCAAATTGGGTATAATTTAAGAATATGTTATATTATTTATTATTTTAATAATCATAAAATGAGATTAAAATTAATTCATTAGTTTTTTAATTTGTTAATTAATTTATATGAAACTTGCAATTTACTAATTATTGTTTGTATATAAAAGGTATTTTACATATGAATTAATATATAATTAAATCATTTAATATATGTAATTAAGTTCAAAAATCCTATGTTTACATTTTTATATTGTTCATTATTGTCATTGGGAAATAATATTACAAATATTAATCTTATCTTATTGGTAGCAAATACACATTCATTATTTATCTTGTGGATAGTTAAATACTAGTAGAAAATAATATGCGAATTTATTAGAGAATCCTCATTACTCAACATAATATGAAAATGTAAGTGTTTAAAAAAATTTTCTGATGTGTATTATCATAAACAAAAGTCATTTTTACAATGTGTGTTATCATAAATAAAGATGTAAGATAGAGTCGATCTAGAATTTGGATATGCTTGTGATTGAATATTGAATTTTTATAGTTATATAATGATATTATTTCAAAATTTGTATTATTAAATATGAATTTATTGATTGAATTTTGACATATATCTTTATTTTTTAAGATAAATGGAGGATGGTTCAAGTACTTTTGCTAATTTAATCGCTTCAGGAAGATTTGATAATCCAATTTAGGCTCAAGCTAGATTGACTCTTGGAATGAAGAACCATACATTTGTGTGCATTATAACAAGCATTTGAAAGGTGGGGGAATCACCAGATTAAAGAAGAACCTTGTAATCAGTCATGACATAAATGAAGACATTACTTAAAGAATATCAGCATGAAAAATATAGAAGACAAAGGCTAAACTAGAAATTGGTTGTGGAAGGTCTTTTTTTTTGTGGTCAAGATGATGATGGTGGGGATGTCAAAGGTAGTGGTATTCCTACCTAATAAGAAGGGAATGTTGTACCTGATGCGAGGAAAAGAAAAACACACGTTTAACTTTTTTCACCACAAACAACTCTTAGAGATCAACCTTCAATCCGTAGTTCCTTACTATCTAAAGAAGTAGCTCAAAATGTGGGCATGACAATGGCTAACTGGAGGTATGATTCAGTGTATCATTCAATGCCCCTCAGTCTTATTCTTACCAACTTATGGTGGATGTTATTGCCTTTTACGGTCTATGATATAAGGCTCCTTCAATTGATGAATATAGAGGTAAAATTATGAATAACTTTGTTTATAAAATAAAGAGTTATTTGGATGAAAGAAGAATGGCTTAGGAAACTTATAGATGTTCAATCATGAGTGATAGTTGGATAAATAAAAGACATGAACCTATTATCAAATTTTAGTTTATTCTAATAAGGGGATGATATTTTTGAAGTCTATTGATGCATTTGGCCTTGTTAGAAATGCTAATATTCTGTTTCAAATATTTGACAAAGTTGTGAATGAAGTTGAGCCGGTAAACATTGGTTAGTTCATCACTGGTAGTGATTCTGCTTAGAAAGTAGCTAGGAAAAGATTGCAAAGTAAGTATAATTCTTTTTATAAGACTCCTTATACAACACATTGCATTAATATGATGTTGAAAATATAGGAGATGCTAGATATTTTCTTATCATTAATGAGATTGTGCAGAAAGCAAAGAAAGTGACTAAGTTTATCTATAATTATGCATGGTCCTAAATTTGGTGAGGAAGGATTTTACCAATGGTAAGAATTTGTGTCATCCTATTATAAAAAGGTTTTTGACTAATTTCTTATCACTTTAGTCTTTTGTTTTGATAAAGAATGAGTTGAGGCAAATGTTTATAAATGATAAGTGGGTCACATCACAGTATGCCATGTTTAATGCTAAAGTTAGGGTTTCTAGAATTACATTTGAAGGTCATGACTTTTGGTCCTAATTTCAATTTGTAATTTGAATTGATGAACCTTTAGTGAGAGTTCTTCATTTAGTTGATAATGATAACAAGGCAATAATGAGTTATTTTTATGATGCCATGGAGAGGGTAAAGGAAGCAATCATGACCAATCTAAAAAATATGTCTTCTTTGTACACACATTTTCTTGCAATCATTAATAAGTAATAAGAAAGACAACTTTACTCTTTATTGTTTCCAACTAGGGCATTTTTTAATTCTAATTTCTATTTTGAACTAAATTTTACAAAGAAAGTTGAAGGTAAAAGGGGAATGTTATTAACTACTATTTACTCAATATCAAAATGATTCACTTATCAATAATAGCAATCATTTAGAATCATGAGAAAGAAACTCTAGCTTCTCTCTAAACTCCTCTTCCACACACCAAACCTTAACCTAGCACTCCCACCCTCCATCTAAACAGCTCTTTGATGTCCTGTTGGTTTCCAAACCTAAAATGGAGACTAACTTTCCACCATTGTCTTCTACCTTTCAAACCACCTCTTCACTGATTCCCCTCCCTCTACCTTCCTCCCCTCCTAAAATTACTACTACCCTTCCTTCTTCCCCATCCCACTCTTCAACGACTCCTCCTTCTACCTTTACCATCTCTCCCAAACTTTCGGCCCCTATAGTAGGTGACAATGTAAATGGCCCTAGGAAAACTTGGAAGCAAGTAGTGGGAGATAACTCAGGTTCATCCTTGATTTTCAGCCCACCTGTGGAGATTGATGGGAAGCTAATAGTGGTTCCTAGTCTGGACATTCTGCAGGAAGGAGCTAGAATATGGGAAGCCACCCTAGTTAGTTCTTTTATTGACAAAAGGCCTACTTTCCTAATGATATAAGCATGGGCACAGAGAAATTGGAAAGAAAGAGGTTTTATGGAGGTAATGGTAACTGAGGAGGACAATTTGATATTCTCCTTCTCTTCAAAATCGGAAGCTCAAAAGGTAATTGAAGAAGGCCCTTGGCACGTCTCTCAACTCCCTTTGTTTCTCCAAAATTGGCAACCAGGAATGGAATTAGAAAAACTTAGAATTAAAAACATTCCCCTATGGGTGAACATTCATAATATTCCTCTAAAATATTGACTACCAAGGGATTGAGTATGCTAGCAAGTTACTTAGGGAAACCATTATGTATGGATGAAAACACTTCGTTGAGGAAAAGAGTAGGATTTGCACGGTTATATGTGAGTAAGGATATCTCTAAGGAAATGAAAGATAGTATCCCTATCTTGAGGTTAGCCAATGAACATTCTCTTAAAGAGGATAAAGTCCTAATTACTTACCAATGGAAATCATCTCTTAAGGCTCAAGGCAAAGAATGGAAACCAAAAGGAAAAGTTTTTACTAGAGGTGATTATTGGGAGGTGATGGGTATGGACAAGAATTTTGCGGAGGACATCAAAGAATGTGAGAAAGCAGAACAAGTGGTTAAAAACTATGAACAAGTTTAGGTTGAACAAGTTTCTCCTATAAATGGGGGGAGCTATCAGGTAGAGAAGAGCCCAATTTCACTCCAGTAAGAAGGTGCATGTTCGAATCCACCCAATGAACAAAACAATACACTAATGAATAAGGGGCAGAATATTCTAAAGACCAGGGGAGATATTTCGAGTGGAGGAGCTCTAGATCCTATATAGTATGAAAACATTATACAGAAGTCTGACCTGTAGAATGGAGTCTCTCTAGAGCCAAAATTTGAGCAAGTTCTTTTAGGGAAAGTAATAGGAGTAGTAGGAAAGGCTCCAAAAGGGAAAAGTAATCTTATATGACTCTGATTGTACAGAACGTTCATGGAATAAATAACCCCTCTAAGCTAAGTGCATTAAGGGATTTTGTCCTAAGGGAAAAAGCCTCTGGTTTTTTGTCCTTTGGAAACCAAAATTAGAGAAGTTAATTTGAATAAACTTTGTTATTTGGGTAGCGTATGGAAGTTTCTTACAAACCACCAAAGTCATGCCTATGGTAGGATTATTATTGCATATGATAGGGAATTTTTAGAGGTCAAAGCTCTCGAATATAATCAGCAGTTTATCCGCATTGAACTCTTCTACAAAATGGAACATTGTTGTGTTTTAGCCACATTTGTCTATGGTCTTAACACTGTGTTCCAAAGAACTGATCTATAGAATTCTCTACGAAGAATTAAGGCTTTGACTAATGCTCCATGGTTGGTTAGTGGTGACTTTAACACCACTCTATTCCGATCAACAGCAGAAGGAAATTGTAACTTGCTCAACTACTCTTCTGATATGTTCGACTGTATGCAAGATGTGGAACTTATGGATCTAAAGTTTGAACGTTATAGATTCACTTGGTCAAACAAGCAAAGTTCTAGATGGCACATCAGGAAAAAATTGGATAGGGCAACAGTTAATACGAAATGGCTCAATATTTTCTCAAGAAGCTTAGTACAATTTCTAGACCCTGAAATTTCAAACCATACTCCTTAACTCAAAGAGAGGTCAGATTATTTCTAAGGAGACAGAAGATGCTAGAGATAACCTTTCAGTTATTTAGAAATTGTTGGTTGAAAATCCCGCAGATGGAACATTAGCCATAACAGAAAAAGAAACCCTTAAGAACTATTTACAATTGGTGGACAAACAATGTTCTTTATTGAAGCAGAGAGCCAGAATCAATTGGTTAAAGGAAGGGGATAGATGTACTAAGTTCTTCTTTAACTCAGTACTAGCTAGGAAGAATATAAATAGAATCACTTCCATTGAAATTGGAGAGGTAGTGTATGGACAAGATGGAATTGCAAAGGATGCACTAAATTACTACAAAAATCTCCTAGGCGTTATGTGGTCTCTCTAAAATTTAGAGCTAACCTAAGGTAGTATATTCAAGAAAGAATCCCTGATCATGATGCTCTCTTATTAACTAGACCAGTTTCAGATCAGGAAATTGAGAAGGTTGTGTTTGATATGAATGGCTCTAAGTCACCTGGCCCTGATGGATCGAATGAGATCTTCTATCAAAAATCCTAGAGTAGTATGGGGAGGTTAGTTAAGGAGGTTATTCATGAATTTTTTCTAAAAGGAGTACTACTTAAGGAGATTAATAAGACTTTTCTATGTTTGGTCCCTTAGAACTCCAATCCGACCTCCTGGAATGAATTCAGACCCATTTTCTGTACAAATTTTCTCTATAAGATCATTGGTAAGATGTTAACAAATAGACTGAAGAAGGTTCTACCCATTCTCATTAGTGAGAATCAAGATGCCTTTATGAACAAAAGGGATATTGGGGATAATATTCTTCTAGTGCAGGAGCTTTTGAAAGGATATAATTGCAGGAAAAACCCTATAAATTGTTTTATCAAAGTGGACTTATAGAAAGCTTTTGATAGTGTTAACTGGAGTTTTCTGCTTCAAACCATGGACGTCATGAACTTCCCCCACAAGTTCAAAAGGTGGATTCAAGAATGCGTTACCACTGCTTCCTACGGAGATGTTTAAACGACAAAAAAGCAAGGGGACCCTTTGTCACCTTATCTATTCCTAATATGCATAGAGGTCCTTACTCAAATGCTGAAGCATAAAACTTCAACAGATTCCCGTCTCAGACATCATTCAAAATGTAAGAAACTCTCCCTAACAAGCTTATGTTTTGTAGATGATCTCTTCCTACTAAGCAAAGCTAATGTCTACTCAATCTCTCTATTGATGGGTACACTCAATTCTTTCAAAAAGCTGTCGAGTCTGTATATCAACCTCTTTAAAAGCTATTTCATTCTCTCCAAAAGTGCTTCTTATATGTCAAATGCCTTGTCATTAGTTACTGGAATGGTATTTAAAGATCCTCCTCTTCTATATTTGGGCATTCCTATTTCATCAAGGAGACTTAGATTCTGTGAATGCATCCCTTTAATAGAAATAGAAAAAATATAGAAAAGATTGGGATCATGGACTAATAGAGCTCTGTCCTATGGAGGAAAATTACAGCTTCTGAAATGAATTATTATGTCACTGAATACCTGCTAGTGTTCCCACCATTTTCTCTCTAAAGGGCTTATCAAAACTATTGAAAAATGATGAAGTAGTTTCTATGGGGAAAAGGAAATGGTGAGAAAGGAATAGCAAAGGTCAGTTGGAGGACTATTTGTCAACCTAAGGAAGAAGGAGTTTTAAGTTTAGAGTCAATTAGTAAGAAAAACACTCTTCTAATATTCAAGAGGATTTGGAGAATCGTAGATGAAAAATAATCTATATGGATCAAATGGATACATATCTACATATTGAAATGTGAGAGTTTTTGGGTTCTAAGAATAAAAAACAATTATACTTGGTTTTTTAAACAAATTCTAAGAATGAGGGATGAGGTTCAACCGAACATGACTTGTTAAATAAGGACAGGGGAAAGATTCTCCTTATGGTATGACAACTAAACTGGATAAGGAGCAATAATTCAAAATCAGATAGCACGGACTTTATTAGAAAGATTCCTGAAGAAAACAAGGCTCCATGAGATAGTTAGAAATGGGGCTTAGTTATTAACATCAGATGAGATTTGACACTTGTCCATTCCATAATTTAGAAGCCTTGGGAAGAGAGATATTTACCTATGGAATGGAATTCCAGTTTCAGATATTACTACAAAGGTAGCCAAACAGCTGAGGGTTGGTTCTACAAATAGGGTAGGATGGTACCCTATGATTTGGAACAAGTCTCTTCGACCTAATGCCAGTTTCTTTCTCTGGCTAGCTATGCTGAACAGACTCAGCCCTATGGATAGGTTGAAGTTCCTATCCTCCTAAAAATTCTGCATACTATATAATCTTGAGGATGAAACTAAAGATCATCTCTTTTTTAAGGGTGCTTTCTCTAGAGATATATGGTATAAAAACTCTACTCTTTATATCCCTGGTTTAAACTATAGCAAACTCTCTGATATCCTATTAGAATTGTCTCACCTACATATTTCTAAATATGACAGAGACATCCTACTGATCTCAGTTGCTAGATACGCTCACGAAATATGGAATGAGAGGAATAATAGAAGATTCAGAGAGAAATCAATCTCCCCAAACTCTCTTACAGACCTCATTTTGGCCAACATAAGGGAACAATTGATTATACATCAGTTGAACCTCTATTGTAGCAGAGGAATGGCTCTTACATAGAGAGTCTAGTCTTGATTCCTAATCGTTAGCTACTCAGAAGTACTTCATGCAATTAGGGGGTTAGATCAGAGTAGTTTAGAAAGAAAAAACAAGTAGTAAAGCAAATCACCTACTTTCCAGAAGTCTTAGTTTCAAAAATACCTGGTGGAAAGGAGGGGTTTTCTCAAACAAAGTTCTTCCTAGTTGCTTTATGGTTGAAGGATCGATGCCTAGCCCCTGTCACCAATAAATAGAACGTTATATGTGAAGATTCTATCAAGGAGGAAATCATATTGAAGAGAAACCTACCAGAGTAACACTCATCCCCTTTGTCTTTCTCTGTAGAGAGGAAATCCCAGAGTAGCGTCTGTCAAAAAGGAACTAAACATGTTATACCCTAATCGCTAAAAAAATTGTAATATTGGAGGAGAATCAATTACCTGAGCTTGAGATATCCTTGGTGCACCGCAAAATACACAAAAACTTCGGGGAGACACACTGATCGCCTCCATTGCCAGTGTTTCCGCCATCATTATCACCCTTCCTACCAAATCGAGAAATTTCTTAAGAGATCGCAAAAGATAGGGGTCGTTATACCCTAAGTGTTAAACGACATTGTTTCTAATGGTTATGTTATGTTGCCGTTTTGTTTACTATATGTAGCTAGTGTCCAAGGTGTCCCTACGTGGGAGAGACCCCAGTTGTAAACATTTCATTTATTTAATGAAAATTTTAAATTCTAAAAAGAAATAATTTTACCTATGAGATGATGCAAGATCTCCTAAACTCACAAATGGAGGTTTATAAGGATACTTCTGGTGATTTTAGGATGCCCATTGCTATTTGTCAAAGAGACAAGCTTAATCTAGGTATATTTTTTTCACCTTTGTTACTTGTTAGAAACTAATCATCATTTTATTTTGTTTATAATATTACTTTTGTTGTCTTATAGTTAATTAGTGGCACCAATTTGAGACTAGTGTTCTAGAATTGCAAAGATTTACAATTCGAATTGTGAGTTAATGTGTGAGTGCAACAGGATGTGAAAGAAATTAGAGCACATTTGAATTCATCGATTCCAAGAAAAGGAATAAATTGGAACACAAAAGATTGAATGACTTGGTCTTTGTTTAGTACAACTTAAAGCTTCAGAAAAGGTATATTATTATCTTTGTTAAGTTATTAATAATTCTTAATAGTTTAATTTTATTTGCTTACTACGACTCTTAATGTAATAAGTAGTTTTGTAGATCTAATTTACGTTGATCGTATAAATCTTTTGGTGGATTGGGTTTAGAGGTATTGGTTTTGATATATGAGAGTGACTTAGATAATAATCTTATATGGGAAAGTATTAATATGTCATTTGGTGCAATGAATTTAAATAGTGGTAATGAAGAGGCTTCTCTCAATGATGATAATTTTGTACCAAATGAGAATTCAGGTCAATGAGATTTGAACATATATTCGATTAAATGAATTTTCTGGTTTTTATTTCTCCTCTTCTTTTAACTTCACTTATGTTTGATGTATA